>JAMJFZ010000038.1:0-545000 GCA_026225945.1 Cricetomys ansorgei
ACAAAAATAAAATAAAATCCAGGAAAAAAATAAATGGCAGACAGCTTCTGAGCAACCGCAGTCAGGGTTGACCTCTGGCCTCCACACATGCACAGATAAGCATATACATGTGAACACACACAGAAATATAGCACACTTCCACTTTACCTCATATGTATGTGAAATTTTTATGTTCCAATTAAAAAATTTTAAAATTAAGTGGAAAATAAAATGTCAAATATCTTCTAGATAGGTGAGTGGTTGAGTGGTTTTCTCTTTTTCTCTCTCTCTCTCATTATGTGGCTCTGGCTGGTGTGGAACTCTCTATGTAGACTAGGCTGTCCTTGAACTCACAGGAATTCACCTGCCTCACCCTCTGGAATTTTAGGATTAAAGGCATGTGTCACCACTAGCAGGCGGGATTAGTGTGTTTTATGATTGTGTAGTAGTGTTTTTCATTCTGCTTAATAACTGTGCAATAGTCATCAGAGGAGTTTGATAGAATTAAAGTTCTCAGATATGACTATGTCTCACGGAAATCTATATTGGGGATTGGGTCTTTCTGATTCCCCATTTAAAAAGTCTTTAAGAGAATATCATGTACAATGCTATTTTAGAGACATTATTACAGAGAACAGTATGTAAAGATAAAATTGCAACTATAATCACAATTTTTCTTAGGGTTTAGTTTGATTTAGCGACTACTCTCGTATTTGCACATGAGGATATTTTGTGTATCTTACTAGCTCATAATTATCAAGCCCAAAGAACTTCATGGTCATCCATCCTTGACCTAATTTTAAGATTTAATGACTACATGGGAATATTGACTGCTATGCAATATTCAGCAATAAATATTTAAGAATGTTTACAATTTGGTTTCATGCTCCATTAAAAATATAATTGCTACTTTTTGTTTAGAATTAAAAAGGAAGCATAAGGTGTGAATGTTCAATACTGGAATAGGTTCCTTTAGAAAGTCAGGGAACAATCTCATAGGAAGGGGCTGCTGAGCACTTGTAAGCCAGAGAAAGATTGGATCTTTATGTTTCTGCAGGTCACATCTCTTTGTGGACCAGCAGCATCATTACAACATCTGAATTTGTTAGCAATGCAAAAATTCTTATGCTATCCCCCATCTACTGATTAGAATATGTGTTTAACAAAATGTCCAGGTTATTCATATTATTAGTTCTTAGAAAAGGGTAGTTTAAATATGCTTGTCTACATAAGACTTGAGGATTTCTCTTTGTAATTAAAAAACTAAGAGTATATTTGCAAGAATAGATGGTATTTTCAATAATGAAAAGGCCGGCCAGCCCTTGAATGCTAAAATGCTTCTTATGTGAAAGGCTAAGATGGAATGTTCTAGTTGCCAGGCAAGAGAAAAGTATCTGAGCAGAATTGACAATGCTTTCATGGAATCCTGACAGTCACTTACAGGGTTATTCATTAATTTTTAATTATTAAATTGTGGGCTATTGGGAAGATATGATATATTAAATATAGAGGAATCACGAGCAGTAAGAGTGATTATAAACTTGTTAAGGGGAGAGAAATGATGGAATCACTGCATTTATGTTGGCTGTATTTTTTTTTCTGGATGATATGAACAATATTTTATTTATTCCAATAGTAATTCAATAACAGACCCAAGAAATGTTTCCATACAAATCTCACTCTGGAAGAGAATGTAAAGGGTCACTTTTGGGAACATGCATGACTTAAAGGTAGCTGCTTTCCCAACACTTGCCCAGCCTTGGTATTGATTGATGAAAGCTCCACTTTGGGTGCTTCCTGCCCAACTTCCAGGCAGATTTGCTGGCCAGAGGCTCTTCTCTGCCCAACAACCTTTACTGCTTATGTAAACTGGGGAGTGGCTGTGTGAATCTTAGATATGTTCTGATTTGTGGAAACATTATTTGGTTTCTGAGTTTCATGAGGCTCCCTAATCTTTAGGAACAAATGTTTCTATTTGGAGGAAATAGCTATCAATGATGTCAATAACGGATAGCTATTGATAGCTATGATAGTTTTCACAAGTTATTATTATTATTTTTTGTTTTGATGTCACAAGCAGAAAACTTAGAAAAGAACCTGCATGTCAAAAAAGTTTTAACATTTAATATATAATAAGAATATGTAACATAGTAGAGTTATCACTAAAGACATATACAACTATTACTATTCAAAACAAAGATCCAGTCAAATATCAAGGAATGCCCCAAGATAGGTAGAATGACTCCTTAAAATTATTTAAATATGAACTGGAAACTCATTTCCTTCGAATATATCAGTGGGAACTAAATGTGTTCTGATATGGAAATTTTGTTCCATTTCTTGACTTCCGAGATTCATGAACTGAGCAATTCTATTATTGGTGAATATGCAGCTAAATTATCTTCGATTAGTCTTCGATTGAAACACTGATCCATTTACCTTGGTTGTGCCAGAGATTCCTATAAGAGGAATGAAATATGAGCTTAATGGGTCAGGCCTATAATCACTAAGGACTCTATGGTCATCTGTTCCTGACCTAATTTCATAACTTAACAAGTAGAATCGGAATATTGGTTACTGTGAAAAATTCAGCAAAAAATATTTCAGGAACTTCACAATTTGGTTTCACTTACAGGTAATTTTATTGCAGCCTCTTTTCTTAAAGGTAGGATACTTTAAAGTAGCTATTAAGATGTAAATGTTTTAAAATGTTGAAAATGTCACCAGTCTTGTCATTAATAGGGAAAATGTTAATTGAAAACAAAAGTGAAAAATATATTACTGATTTAATTAGTCATTGTCACTCTTGAGGGAAGAGATATCCTTGTAAGTACTTGGTGCGATAAGTACAGTATTAACTTAATGACAGATTATTGTTCTATAAATGCTAGCTTAATACCTACTCACTTGGGTGGGCAGTTAGCACTTGGGCACAGATATTTTGCTTATGTTTTGTCTGTGATTTGATGACAGCAGGAGAGGACAAGGGTAATCCCCCTCCTTCCTCTGCTTATCACAAACCTTCTTGGACAAAATATATCATTTCAGAATGTGTATTTAGTGATGTAAGGAGCACATTCCCTAACTGGCAAAATAGATGCACTTGGGAGATATTCCCTGCACCTCCATGTGCTATAAGATCACACTTTTCCTTATCCTGTGGAATGTTCTCTCCTATTCTTTCCCCCACGTTTCCTATATTAGATGGAAAAAAAAGAAACAAAAAAGACCACCAAACAAAAACCACAAAAGCTTTCTGAGCTATTTTCAGAGAAATAAATCACCTTCCCTAGACATGAGATGCATAAGAGTTGATATTTTTTGTTGCCACTTTGGTTCAAGGGCTAAGGGCATTTATCTAACATACTTCCAAATGGAATCAATCTGCTCCTTAAGATCCTGTTGGGTGCACCTGAGGCTCTCCAGGCTTTGCGAAGAATGGTTCATGGTCAGTGACAGGAGTTTATATTGGCACTCTGGGAAAAACTATGCATTTCTGTCAATAGACTGAAGAGTGCAATGTCCTAAACAGGTAGTCAGTAAGCACCACAGTCAGCTCCTGTTTAAACATTAATCAGATCATGCAGAAGTTAAACTTACCATGTTTACTAGATTTATTAATGACAAACACTGAAGAATGCCTTATCTTTCTAAAATGGTTCTAATTGGTGCTTTTTAGTGTCAATTTCCCAATGAAATTGAAAATTTTCTCCCTTATTTCACCCTGGCAAAATTCTTAATTTCTGGAAGTCTCAGATATGTATGTGTGTGTGTGTGTGTGTGTGTGTGTGTGTGAGAGAGAGAGAGAGAGAGAGAGAGAGAGAGAGAGAGACAGTGTGTGCACATGCACACGTGCACACATGATTCTCCATTTTCCTCTTCCTTTCAATTAATTAAATGCATGCATGTATAATTAGCCCCTGTGATACCCAGTAGTGTGCCCATTTAGTGAATAGCAGGAGAAAAAAAATGGAAAAAAAACCTAAGGCAAAGTGTTTTCAAAGATGAAATGGTATGTGGTTTGTTAAGAAACCCCCTCCTTTATTTGTTAATCCACCACTAAAAAGTAAGGAAGAATGGCTTTTCTTTTTTCTCTCCTGATTAGAGGGCTTCACTGGATTTGTGGCAAATAAATTGACAAGCTAGGGCACTGATGACAAGAGAGCAATAATTGATGGTGGCAGGTGGGGGCCTGTTGTACTGGCATGTCCTGTGGAGGGTGAGCCAAGGACATCTATCAATCAAATTGGTGACAGCAGCCAGGGAGACTTAATTGGAGATTCATTGAACTTTTAATGATGTGACAGAGAAAAATAAGGATGCTTAAAAGGCTCCTGGGCTATTTTTTCCTTTGTTTCAATAATTTTCATAGGAGTGGAAGGTGGACATGGCTCTGGGGTTGAACATTCATTGTTTCTAGCAAAGTTAATCACATTTTTCTGAGAGGTAGAGTAGCAAAGTGTTTACACTTCATCCAACATTGGGTGATATGTACACCTGAGATTTAGGAAGTTGCCTATGGCATGTCTTTAGCATATGCTAAAGATACTTAGCACATGCTCAGGGGCATAGAGCTACTGTAGGGGGCCGATGATACCCAGGCTGTGGATGTAACCAGCTTGACAAGGATCCTGGTTTTTCCCTTAGCTAGGAGTCTGAAGCCCACCAACTGCCTTGCCCCTTTCTCATCTTTACTGTATGGTGACAAAAGCCTCTCATCAATAATATTGTCTATTTTTGGCCTTATAGTTAAACTCAAATCTATTCCTGGGCTGGCTGGGAAAGGAGCAATGCCATCTCAAAGTAATTGTAACAGTCTTACTGGCCTTCAAGTTTTTTGGCATGTGTGAATACTATTCATGCTTTCTGTAGAGATATAAAAAATTATTCTTGGTAACTGACCTTCCCATAGAGACACAGCCATAGTCAAGAGCAGAAACTAAGTCTCAACAGTATGTTAGCAAGCTTGAAATAGTAAATAGATAATTCACCCCTGAATGCCTGACTTCCCTTTATTTGTAACAAGCATACAGACCTAAAATTCAGCTATTCATTAATAGACTATTGTGTTAAGGCTACTCACTAGAACTAACCTTGAAGATTAGAAGCCTGCAGCTAGGAGGAGATGAACACTGCCTGAACACCTGCTAGATAAGAAGTTACAGTTTTGCTATTTGAGTCAGGACAGCTTTCTGTCTTGAGGGGAGTCTTGTAATTTTTTCCCCAGTGTGTACACATTGTTAATTTTTCTCTCTTAACTTACTTCTATTTTCTTTATTTTTATTATTAAAGAAAACACTCTTGCGTGTCATCATCATCATAAAGTGTACTCTATGTGTCTCTTTAAAGTGCGTAAGCGTATCAACTAAAGGGTCCCATAAAAGAGTGAGGTACTGCGCTCACTTGTCATAACTTCGTTGTTTATCCCCCTTTGTGGAGGCCAAGGACCCCCAAGTGGACTAGAGCTGGACTCGACTCCCACAAGCTACAGCTATGTGCAGATATTACTTACAAGAGTCTGGGTTCCAAGCACCATGAGGCAGTGACAATTTTCTCCTGCTCAATGATTCACCTACCTTTTCCTTCTAAATGTGTTTTCTTTCAGGCAGAAATTACTTTACTTACTTTACAAAGCCCAATAGTTTAAAAGTATTTTGTTTGGTTATAGTTGGTGAAAACGTAAGCAAGATGATCTTGCCATCTGCGATTATAAATCATATAAATGAGTCTATTTCTATATTAGTTTTAAATGAGAATTTTAGACACCTGTTAGACATCCTGCTTTGTTTAAATAAATCCAAGATGAAAGGTTGATTTTTTTCAACTTTGAAAGTAATTATAAGTTTGTGAGGGACAAAAAGACATGTATGTTAAATGATACAACGTGATAGATAATACCTGATGATTATTGTGAAGATGATGTCAAGGATGGCACAGGCTTTTAACAAAGGGACACACGAGGCATGTTTTGTATCTCTTGAAACTTACAGTAGTAACTAGGATCTTTGCTGCCAAACTTTCAGAGAAAGAAGGGAAGATCAAGGATTTTCTGTTGCAAAGATTTTATATGAAATGATATCCACAGTTAGCCAAACTGGAAATGTTTTGTGGATAAAAGGCAGAACTTGTACATCTCTTCTGCCCCTTTCTAATGGCTTTGAAGTGGGCGTCCCAATACATATTATTTTCTCCACAAATTGCTGTTTATAACTTTGACCCATTAATTTCTCAATAGAGATGTAGAAAATGATTGTTAAAATTCCCAGAACATTTTGGTCTACCCAGGTTCAATTTGCTTTCGCTTTATTTAGATCCATGTTCAATGTTTGTTCTCCATGTCATACACTTCTGTAATGGTGGATTTTGAAGGTCCCTCTTGGTATCTGAACTGTTAATGTGTATACTTAATTCCATTGTCTTCCTGTACATAGATTTCTGTTATTTCCTAGTGTATTTACAGTCTTGAAGAAAACTCATAGATGCACAAAAGGACATTAGTTGGGAACCCAAAACATAACAAAGAATATGCTGATTTCTCATTATTATTGAGATTCAGCTACATGTAGCCAAATATACACTATACTTTACAGAAAAAGTCATTAAAGTAATTTGAGGCAGGTGGTACAGAAGAAAAAGCATGTTAATTAGAAGACGAGAGGGACACGTTTCAAAAAGGAATACTTTAGAATTTTGTTCTACATTTATTGAATTGGAAAATTCACACTGAAATGTTGATGCAGGAAGAACTGCCTTATCTTTCTTTCTGTTGCAAGTTGAACAGGTTTTACAATTAGTTCCTAGCTTAGAAAGGCACTATTTCTGGTGTCAGCTTTACACGAACCGTCAGTGTGGATCATGCATCCTATCAAAATTTCTATTGGAAAGGCAACATGGATTGGAACAATTCTTCATAAATATTTTTGGAAATCATTAACTGCCTTAGGATATTTCCACCAAGTGTCCATCCATTCCCGTTCTGGCCAGGTGCAGCTGAATAGAATCTGCTTTTTAAATGAGTTCATTGTACCTTTTTTTTGATCCTGTCAATTGTTAAATAATTTTCCTTTCCTGAGGCAGCACCTTTTTATTTTTTCCTCCAATACATCCTGAGTACAGTTTTCTCTCTCTCCAGTCCTCCCAGTTACCCTCCATCCTTTCCCCAAGGGGCACCAACCGAACAAACAACAAGATACAATAAGACTAGGCACAAACCCTCATATCGAGGCTGGAACAGGCAGCCCAGTTGGAGGAAAGGGGTCCCAAGAGCAGGCAAAAGAGTCAGAGACGCCTCCTACTTCCACTGCTAGGAGTAGCTACCAAAAAAAAAAAAAAAAAAAAAAAAAAAAAAAAGAAAAAAGAAAAAACCAAAACAAGCTAACAACCTAAACAATCTATGCAAAGGACTTGATGCAGACTCATGCAGGCTTTGTGATGGATGGTCCGGTCTCCCATTTGAGCCCTGCTCAATTGATTCAGTGAGCCATGTTCTCCTGGTGTCCTTGACCCTCTGGCTTCTACAATCCTCCTTCCCCTTCTGCAGGGTTCCTGAGTTCTGAGGTTAGGGACCCAATGGATATCTCTAACTTAGGTTCTCTCTCTGCCTGATGTTTGGCTGTGGATGTCTGCATCTGCTTTATCAGCTGTTGGAGGACGCATCTCTCATGATGATTTGACTAGGCACCTATTTATGGGCAAAGCAGAATGTCATTAGATCATTTCATTACATTTCTGCCTGTTATGTTTGGTTCCACCCTAGGTCTCTAGGTCATGCACCCTCAAGTTTCTGGCCTTCCATGCAACACCAGATACGGGCTCCTTCTTGTGTTGTGGGCCCCAAACCAGACCAGTTGTTGGTTAGGCCCTCCCATAAGCTCCTGGCCACCATATCCCCAGCACATCCTGCAGGCAGGACAGATTGTAGGTCAAAGGCCCTGTGGGTGATTTGGTGTCCTAGTTTCACCATTGGAAGCCCTGCTTGGTTATAGAAGATAGCCAATTCAGGCTCAGTTTTCTCTACTGTAGACGTCCTCACTAGGGTCACCCTCTTGGATTCTAGGAAGTTTGCACTGCACCTAGGTTTCCACATTGCTTCCCTGAATGTCCTTAAATTCCAGTGTCTCTCCCCATACTCTCTCCCTCCACTTTACCTCCTTCCGGCTGATCCTTTCTGTTCCCATCCCCACCTACCCCGAGTCTACCTGAAAAATCTACATCAAATTTCTGGAATTGGTTTCACCATTTGCCATTAAATATTTAGATTACTTGAATGGTTTCTAATTATCTGAAGATGAGAATACCATGTCTCCTGATTCTCTACTTAAAAACAAAACAAAGCAAAGCAAAGCAAATAAAACAAAACACTGTACTGCATTGAACTTCCTCATTCCCTTCCCTCTGCCCTCTCCTGCCTTCCCATCTTGTCTCCTTTCCTTTTCTTGTCCCTTCTTCACCTTTCTCCTACTCTCTCCACCTGCTTCCCAACACATATTTATATACATCACACTTCCACTTTTGATCTCTATGGAGAACTTACAGAAAGTCCCCTTTGGAGGGCTTTATGTAGTTTTATCCTAATGGTACCACCTAATATATTCTGTTTCTCCATCAATTTTGTATCATCCAAAAGTCTGAAAATTTTGAGTGGCATGTTTTGTGTCTCTTGAGATTTCCTGTAGTCACTAGAATACTTGCTGAAAAATTGTGGTGAACAGAAGGAAGATCTTGGATTTTTCTGAGAGAGATTTTATATGTCATTATACCCACAGTTAGGTAGGTTGGAGTCATTTTATTGATCAGAGACAGAAAACTCATCCACCCCTTCTGCCTGTTGCTCACGGTTCTAAAGCCACTTTCTGTTTTGATGCTAAGCATTGTGTGTTTTCTCACAAGTTTAAGAGCAGTGCATCTTCCTTTTTATTTTTTGAATTAAATTATAATTGCACCATTTATCATTCCCTCCATTTTAATGATGATAAAGTTCATGCTGATAGAAATTTTTCTTTATAGAGAAGTTCTATCACTCATTGGTGATTGTGCTTAGCCCAAGGAAAGTTGAAATAGAATCCCTTGATTCAGCTTCCTCTGGTATACACAGGCATCTGTCAACAGTCTGAACAGTTATGTGCTGTTCTATATTGTTGTATATATACAAGTCTATATCGTAGACTGGTATAATAACTCATGTCTAAAGCATGGCACTATAATAACTATGGATTGTGCCCATTCCTTGAAGATTTTAACTACCTGTGAGAATTTGACGTTCTTCTTTCTTAGGGTAATATAAACACTGAACACTTTGAGGAAACAAATGACACAAATCTAATGTAAGAATCATCATGATAATTTATCTAACCTGGAATTATGAATTTGTACTGTGTTTACAGTGTAGTTGTAAAGTACAACTACCACAGTACAAAGTACATTGAATTTTGTGAATAAGACATTGTGCAGTATCTTAGGAACTTGTGCGTGTGTTTTCTAAAGAAGATTTGTGTCCTGTTTATCTTATAGACAGCCACACTCTGTACTCATGTTTCTTTCATGGTCTGATGTTAACCATAACTCTTAATCAAGTGTCTTCATACAATGCTGCAATAATAGTCTCCTGCGTCCGGATTTTTTATATGCAAGCCACCACTTCACTTACTGTGTTTCTCAGTGGTGCTTTTCTTTAACAAAGTACTATTTGTAGTAAAATGTACTATGCTAACAAAGTTCTAGCTGTAGTAAAATGTACTGTGCTACTTAGTAACACATTCTTAAGTGTAATGAAATAGTAAAACATTTCTGATTTAATTTTATAATTTTATTAGAATTGTAAACCCCTAGCTAATAATCGTACTTTCAAAAATTATAAAATAGTATAGCTTAAACAAAAGAAAAAAATTAATTATCTATTAGAAAACTACTAATGATATAGTAGGTGTTCACCGAGGGTCTATTGTGGCACTATTTAAATCATTGCATGTGATTTCTATATCTACAATTCCTATATCTACAATAACTCCATAAGTAAGTGTTTTGATCACTATTTTATATTTTAGGGCTAGAAAACTATAGTTTATGAAATAAATATCTCCCTTAATGCCCTTATTTTATGATCATTGAATTTATAATACCCTTATGTGGTTGGAAAAATAAAAAATAATAATATAACATATGAAATTTAAATTTTGTACATTCTTATTGGAGCATAGCTGTATTCACTTATTTAAATGTTGTCTACTACTGACTTCATGCTACTATGACACAACTGAATAGTGACAAAGTAGGGACATTTGTTACAAAATCCTAAAATATCTTACTATGTGACCCTTTATAGAAAGTTTGGTAGTGAAAGTAAGGCTACACTTTCATTTTTTCAGTGATATTTAAAAGAAACATTAAGTTAATTAAATCAATTACTTTTATAACTGTTTTCTCATGATCCCTAGAAATCTTATTGTGAATTATTGTCTACAAATACATGCACGTAGAAACAAGTTGGACACAAGAGAAAAAAATTAATTTACTTTTAAGTATGTGTTTACAATTATTTTTGTGTGGGTAAAGCAAGGAAAAAATAGTGTATATTAACAGAAATTGAAATGGCTAAATACTGTGAGACATATAACAGTGATAAGATGGACTGAAGCTTCTAGAATCTACAACCGGCCACTAACATTTCATGCTTAGATGCAGTAGGAAGACTTCTCCCAGGCTTGCTTTGTATTTCCCCATTGCTGAGACTCAGTGATTGAACCTCCTTCTGGCAAAGACACTTGAGAGAGATAATAAAGGAACGATGAGGAATGAATGACTCCTGTGTTTGTGAAATGGCATCTGGAATTAAATAAAATAATGCATGTGAAATGCTTAGCAGAAATCCTAGTAGAAAGTCAATAAGCAATAACCACCATCCTGGTTGTCAGAGAGCCATGTTAAGAATATCTATAATTCATAAGAGACACTTCAGACATTCAGACATGTTGGGAATAGTCTTTCATACCATCAATATATTGCATTATATTGGATGATCGAGATTCAAGATTATTCTGGAAATGGAGAATATAGTTATTTTCTTGGAAAATATCTATTAAAAATAACCTCTACATTTCAAAAGCTACCAAACAACCAGGAGGTGTATATATATCCAGTTTCTCCAATACATGTTCTCTAGAGATCAGAAGCACTAGAAAGAGTCCTTTCCCTTACCTTGGGATTCATCTAGAAACCAAGAGTTGGAGAAGGCTTATTACTGTCAGACATAGTTGGATGCAGCAAAGGGGAAACAGGGATTATTATAAGTAAAGCTTGTGTGGCCTGGGCTGCCTTCTTTCTATTGTATCATTTGTACCATTATATTGTAAAGACAGACTCTACGTCCTAGGAAGAGTGAAGCTTACTTATCCTTCTTGTAGTTTCCCTTCAAAGGTGGTTTCTTCTTCCTCTTCCTCTTCCTCTTCCTCTTCCTCTTCCTCCTCCTCCTCCTCCTCCTCCTCCTCTTCCTCTTTCTTTTTGAGACATGGTTTCTCTTTATAGCCCTGGCTGTCCTAGAATTTATTTTGCAGGCTGACCTTGAACTCAGAGATTTGTCTGCTTCTGCCTTCTGAGTGCTGGGATTAAAGGCGTGTGCCACTACCACTGGCACACTTCTTAACTTCTAAGCTAAGGTCATTTGCATCAACAATTCTTTTACACCCTCATATGTATCTCAGAGATTTCCCTAGGAGTGAAGTCCTAGATAATAAAGCCAGAGACTACAGAGAAAGACTCGTCTTACAATGAAGGCACAGACTCAAATGCTGGGAGAGGCTGGGCAAATAATGATACCATGTATCAGTGAAGGAAAGACTATAGGAAGTAATGAGGAATGTGACTCTACCTAACAAAAGGGTAGCTGTCATCCAGAGTCATGCTATGGTCTCTACACACATATATCATATTGAATTTGCTGTCTCTTCTGCTAATCCAATACAGTTCAAAACCAGGCTTTTATGTGTGCAAATGTGCTTTCCTTATTACTATGAAAACCACATCTGTGATATGATTTGGGCCTTTAGGAAGCATCTTTGTAGTAAAAACATTGGTATTTTCATTACAAAGTGAACATTTCCCAGGTAATTTGGCTTGTAGGGTTTGCAGTTTAATATTTGATGACTTTTCCTCTTCATGTTTTTATACTGGAAGGAAAGACATACCATGATTAGCCTGCAGATTCAGTGTGGCTTTGTGGTTCAAACATTAGTTTGCATCAAAGGGCTCTGCTTTTGTGTTCTGCTTGAAAAAATTGACACTTGTTATGGTTCCGCTTACTGTGTGAGCCACCCCCTGTTGACTTCTGGACAATCACTATAAATCTCTATTATGCTGCTGTTATTGTCTTGTTATACTGGCGCTGTTGAGGTACCTTCTCAAGGGACACGAGCCCAGGTGTGTACATACAGAGCGAGGAATACTCTCCTTTAAACACATAAATAGCTCTTTTATTTGGCACAACACACATAAACATTAGTGTAGCCAAAGGAATCTTGAACTGATATTTGCATTGCAAATATTTCAGAAATCGGAGCATAGGTATCAGAGCTCAATCTGCTAGCCATTTGAATTTTGTTAGTTCAGAGAGCAATCCATCTTTTTTATTTTTATTTCAGGAAAAAAAATACAGAGAGATGAAATGCAGTACCTCACATCCAGGCTCCAAGGCATAAGAATTTCTCATAAAAAAGAATATATTCTTGTTTCCCATGAAATCCAGTTATATAGGCTTCCTTTTATGGGTACCTTTTCTTTATAGCTTGTTCAGAGAAAATGTGCAGGGTTAAGTTCTCTTGTGGTATACATTCATTGTTTTGTTATTCAAACTGATGGGAGATGTGGATGGCGCTTTGTCAGATACTCAAGCACAGGCTTTTCCAAAGCAAAGCTTCACTGACTCCCTGTCTTGCACTGTGAAAGTGTTGATTCTGGTTCTTGAGATCTTTTGATGCGACAAACAATTATATGAGGAAGAAAGTGCAGATAGGTGGGCATACTTCAGAGGCACGGACAGAATTTAAGAGAAGTGTAATGAAATCTAGGAGATCTGTGTCATATTTTCAGCAAACAGCAGGCTAGAAGTATATTTCTAAGAGTAGAAGAAAAATGTTGACTTTTTATCAAATAATAAATTAGCTCTTTAGTTATTACTAGCTAATAGGTTAGATTGTAGTTGAAGAATTTTTGTAGTAGGTGAATTTTTGACTCACTTTTCTGTGGTACTGGGAAGCTGAATCTCTTGAATCTCGGTACTCTTGAATCTGGGGTCTTCTCTGTGCTAAGAAAATGCTTCACCTCTAAGCTATTTAGTTTTATTATGTTCTGAATTTACTAAATAGGAAGTTAAAGGTGCCCATACACTTAAAACGATAGGGCAATGGTATAATAATCACACAGTATATTTCCATACGCTTTTACATGAAAAATGTCCTTTCGTTGGTTCATACCTCTAAGTATATCATAATTGAGAAAACCAAGACAGTACGATTGCTGCCAGTTCCAGGCCAGCCTGGGCTATGTGGTGAGTTCTAGACTAGCCTGTTATAAGCATGATACTGCATCTTCATCTCAAAAACAGCGACACACACACACACACACACACACACACACACACACACACACACACTCACTCATTCACTCACTATACACTATCTACCATCATCTATCTATCTATTTATCATCTATCATTTTTCTATCAATCATCTCTATTTGTCTGTCTGAATATCAGTCTACAAGTACCCATATGTATATTCATCTATGTTTATATTTGAACATACAAGCATTTTTTATTTTATGGAAAAAAAATCATACTACATGAATCATTTTGCTTTAATTTAGAAACGCTAAGCCCACACAAATACATGTATGGAGAGACACATACACACATGCACAGAGAGAGATGGGGGGGAAGAGATAGAGAGAGAGAAGTAGTATATAGTGAATTTTTAACCTCTCCCAACTCCAAATTAGAGAAAGTAGTAGAAGGTAGTGACTCTCTGATCATTAATCTTATGTGCAATCTGGGAGAAACCTGTGGGCTCTCTGCCAGGAGAAACAGAGAGCCTTTTGGGAATAGTACACCCTCATAGCAGTGGACAGAAATGGAAAGGGCACAGGTGGAGACCCATCAGTAAGCACATTGGCATGATAATTTTATTTGTGGGTTTTGAAACAAATGTAAGAAGTGCAATCCTGTGGTGACTGGGGTGAGCATATTTTTTAAATTACATGGGAAGGAGAGGACCTTGGGGAAAAGGTTGACTATTGCTAGCATCTCACTGACAAGCAGAAGCCAGAAATAAAGACTGAATGAAAATCATTCTATTCATAAGATAGGCAAATGAAAATCCTATTTAAAAACAAATTTACAGATACATTATTAGCAGACAGTATTAAAGTGGGATATTAGAGTCAAGGTGTGGGAGGTTATTCCAGCAGCATTTTATGAAGAAGTTTGTGAATGCAACTCATTTCAAGAGGAACCACTAAGAAATCATTCAAGAAAAAACAACCTGAAGACATACAGATGAATGACAACTTGACAGCTTACTTTCCATTAACAGTAATGTAAGTCATGCAATGGTAGAACAATTCAGTTAAAATCTGAAAGAAAATCTCTGTTAACTAAGGTTTTGTATTGAACAATATGTTATTTTCAGAATGAGAGAAATGTGTGAAATTTTTATGTGAACAAAATAAGAAATTTGAAATAGAATTTAGTTAAGGAAATGTAGTACCTTTCAAGAAAGAAAATGATCACAGTGGATAGGTTGGAAGTCCAAAAACTTATCATAAACCAAACAATGGCAAGTCTGTGAAAACTTCTAAACAGTCACTGACTATGGAATAATAACATAGCATAATAATAACTATAGTTATAATAATAACAACAATAACTTTGATTTGTGAAAGGGAAAGTTCACCAAGAAAAATTTAAGCAACAGTATTACACAAACTGTGAAAGAATATAGTTATTGGAATTAAATATTATAAGATCACTGAATCAGGTATAGCCCAAGAAAGGCATTTAGTTTATGAGTAGAAAGGTTAATCAACATACTGAAGCTATGTGTGTTTTAGAGACATCAAATGAATGAATAAGCTTAGACAGTAAACTTAAACATGAACAGAGGAAAAGAATAAATTGAGAATATGTGAGACCAAATTAATGAGAGATAAATAGATAGGGAAATGGGGGCGAGAACTAGGAAAAAGATTATAGGAAAGAACAATACAACAAGAAATAACAGAATGTAGAAGTGAGTTCAAATTTGAAATCAAGCTGAATGAAACTCTTAACCCCAACGTATATGATCAGGCTGAATTTAAAAATAATATAAAACAATTTAACTTTATTTGGTTTATAGACTTTAAGGATTTTTTAAAAAAGAACTTTAAAACTATGTCAAAATATTCACATAAATTTTTAGAATGCTGTAATGCTGCACCAAGTGGCACAGAGTTAAGACTGACATTCACCTGGAGATGTGAACCTTCTCTGGACTGTACTCATTTTGCTTTGGTGCACAAACTTCCTTTCATTCTAGTGAATGTCTTGATACACAGCAACATCAATGGGACCTGGTGCCCTCTGCTTGGGGTATCCTACTGTCAGGTTTCATTTGATAAGTCACTGTTGTGGAAGTTTATATTGTAGTTATTTTTAGTTATATTATGTATAAAATAATTGTTTTGTGCACTGTTGGAAAAGGCTGCCCAAGTCTCAGCAGGTGTCTGCAGGTGTTGTATTTATATGGGGGATGTTTGATTGCTTATGATTTGCACGTGCTATCAGTAGGCTACTTGAGGAGTTCTGAATCAGTAAAACACTTGATCTCAGATGCACAGGGTTCCACTATCTAGTATGACACTGGCCAGGTTCTCTCTTCTGAGGTCTGGAAGGACTTGCACCAATGGAAAGACCTCTGTGTCTCCTTGCTGAGCGACCATATTAGGTGTATCATACAACTCACTGTCTTTAGTTTGAGCTTACCCAGACTTCCTTGTTTAGTATTACAAAATACTCTTTTCCTTCCTTCATTCCTAGTCTGGTGTAGTGAGTATCAGTGCTTGTTATCTGCTACTATACCATTAAGTTTATTTATAATGAGTTATTTATTGCTTTTCTGACTTAGAATATAAACTCCAAGAAAGAAATAATGTTTCCATTTAATTTATTGATATTGAGAATAGCAGTTGGCACATAGTAGGCATTGGATAAATATTTACTGGATATTATTTGCATGAATAATATTTGTCTCCTAGCTTACAACACAAGACTAGATGCTATTGAATACCCAATATATGTTTGTTGGATAATGATTAACTGAAACTAGAGTTGAAAACTTTAAATTCTGCATTTGATTTTATGTGATAGGTTCTGCTGAGGGCACCCACGATGAGCAGGAAGCAATGGGAAAGATTCAGAAATCACTGAGTCCTTCTGCCAGGTTGATGTTTCTCAGTTTCTCAGCACAAATGAACAAGTTCTCATGTCATTTATCATCATGTCTTTGGAGCAGTATTTGTCCTAGATAGTTTTACAATCTGTAGGTTCATGATAATTAGTAGTTTAGAAAACTATGGGGTTGCTGATGATAAGAACCACTAGCTTTTGAACCTAATAGGATGTTTCAGTGTGATAAATTAGCCTTGGGATCTGATGTCTGAAAACAGCAGTTGCCCTTTGCTATGGACTAAATTGCATTCTTTCTCCAAATTCATATCCTAAATATCTAACTTTCATGTAGCTTTATCTGAGATAGTCCTAGGGATGATAAAGATTAAATATAATTAAATATCATATAATAGAGCCATGGTATCATTGGATTGATATTTACAATAGTATGTGTTTTGAATTGTTTCAAAACACACATGTGTTAAGGGTTTGTTCCCTGTCTTGTGGTCCTTGTAGGGTGTATTGGGACCTTCAGGAGTTGGAGTATAGTTCAAGAAAGTTAGTATATAAATAATATGTTCTCGAACAGAATATGGAAACCCTGGCTTCTTCTTGTTTCTGTCTTTGCATTCTGTAGTACTTGATGTCTGTACTTCCCTTAATCATGACATTCCACTACTATGTATTACTCATCACAGGCTCAAACTAGCCCATGGACTGAGACCTCTGAATTCATGAGCCAAACTAAATCTCATCAATTAGTAACCTTCATTGTTTTCTCAAAGATTAGAAAGCATCCTAATTAAAGAAATGCCAAAGCGCTCTTTGTTTCTGTCTATCCCTCTCTTGCTTTCTCCATACCCCTCCACTCAAAGATACAAAGAGGAGAAAGCCATCTGTGAGCTAAGAAAAGGGTCTTCCCAAAGAACTGAGGGAGCCAATGCTTTGATCTTGGAATTCCCCACCTAGAGAATTGTAAGGGAATAACTTTTGTGTTTAACCAGTATGTGGTGTTCCACTGTTTCAACCCAGAACTGACAAACACACCTTCCTAGATAGCAATTTAAATCTCCAGGATACAGTTAGAAAAAACTGTAAGAACACACTGTCTAACACATATTGCCAAATAGTCTAAATACAACTTTTTCTTTATGACGTGTTCAATATAGAAGTCAATAAATATAACAGCACTTAGTTTTGCTATTATATTGGACAGATTATTCCTAAGTTTTTCAATGTCTTCTTGAAATTCAACAATAATAGAGCTTCTAAGAGCAGTAGTAAATCGAACACTTCTTAGACTCCTCTGTGTTCATAGGAAATAGGAGGGTTAATGAAGACAGGAAGTATGATAATTCTTAAATAGATAATTTTGTAACTAGCTCTTCATGAAGATATGACAGCATTTTTGTAAAGAAAAACATCTTTACACATTTTCAATTAAGTTTATGTTCCTCAGAAATGACACCTTTTAAAATAAAACTTTTACTTGTCAGATTTTTAAACAATGCTTATTCTTAGAAAAGATGTTTTAAGAGTTGAATTTCATGCTTGCCTCATAGTCACATTATTTTTGGTGAAATCATAGTTATGTCAAGAACATAAAATGAAAATTTCATAAGAAATAGTTCAATAAAGGTATCTGTGTTTTTATTAATTACAAGAAAAAAAAACTTGTATTTTTCATGTAGTTTTTGACAGGGTTTTCTAGGTGCTACTCCAGGCCATGCCTACTAAACAATGCTTTCAGCCATATATGTCACGGAGAATAATTTTTGGTTTATTCTGTTTGCATCTTTCAGCTGTATTGAATTTGGCCAATGAAACACAGAGAACTGCAGAAGATTTTATAATCACCACACACTATACAGAGCAAGTCAGCCTCAGCTGAACTGGAGAAGTATATGAAGCTTTGAGCATTAGTTTTTTTACTTTTCAGAATTCTAGCTGTGGACATAACTTTGTTCCTTCAACAAATTTGTATGCTGCAGCACTGACGTTATAGACCCTGTCTCCAAAAACAGTTGCATTGAAGGCTATGTCCTTAGTATATGAATCTTGTGAGGGAGGTTGTAATTCTGGGGCTATCATGTGACAACACAATATATTTCAGGTACTTTTAAAAAGAGATATGATGGAGTTGCTTCTCTATCCCTTGTAGGCAGAGTGAGAAATTGGCTGGCCAGAGGCTAGGAAAACAATCCTCCCCACAAATCAAACTAGGTAGGGCCTAGATCTGGGGATTCTTAGGATCCAGAATTGTGAGAAAATAAATTTCCAATGTTTAAGCACACCACTACCCTTCTATAATATTTTGTTATGACAGCCTGAGCTAAGACAATTCTTCTGTCCCTTTTGTCATTTTTTAGAAGAAATTTCTTTTGTTCTGTGGTCATATCATGAGGAATAAATTGACAAATAAATAGAAGGTACAAGACACAGAAATATGAACGAGTCAAATACTACGATGCATTGGTTTCCTTCTGAAACCCGAAAGTATAATTAACTGAAGAACAATTTATTTCAGTGAAAAACAACTATAGCAGAGGAAATGCATGCCCTGCTTTCCCAACTGGCACGATAAAAATAACATTTTCCCACAGATCAGAGCTTCCAACCAAAAGGTCACACATGGTATAATCAGTCTATTTGTTTCAAACATACTTCTCTGCACTGTCTATAATTTAGAGCTAATCAGATACTCAGTGGAAATATAAAATAGACCACATTTACAGCTTTTAATATATTTGCTCCTGACTACATTATCTTTGAGGATAACTATTGTTCGGTAAGAAAATCTGTTTTTCTCCTACATATTTAAAAAGTCATTTTAATTTCTGTATTTGTGTGTATGTGTGTGTGAAGGCACATGTGTGCACACACATGTGTACTTGCATGAACATGCCATGGTATGTGCTTATGAAGGTTAGAGGACAATTGTAGTAGTTGGTTCTTGCCTTCTACTTTATGGGTCTAGAGATGCAACTCATGTTTACCAGGTTTGGCACATTATCCCAGAGCTCTTTGGCAAGCCCCCATGTGTTTCTTGATTGTCTCTAAGTAAGCAAAATTTGAGAATGCTCTTCTGTTAGAGAAATGGCCTCAAAAATTTACTTTCTTGATAATACCTTTGGTCATTTACTTTACCAATTTTTCTGGCCATGCTGATGTGTCTTACTTGGGTCAGTAAGATGACAGTGGATGCGATAGAAATCGACTTGGCAAGCATTTGCTATATGCTTTTGCTGTTTGTGCTGTTCCTAAGTGCTTGCTGACCAGGACATGCATAAAGATGGAGACTAGCCTGCTAGTCAGTGGTTCTCAACCTATGAGTTGCAACCTCTGTGGGCATCAAATGACCCTTTCACAGGGGTCATCCAAAATCATTTGCATATCATATCTTTACATTGATTCACAACAGTAGCAAAATTGCAGTTATGAAGTAGCAATGAGCATAATTTTATGGTTGAGGGGCATCACAACATGAAGAACTATATTAAACTGTCAAAGCATTAGGAAGGTTATGAACCACTGGGCTAGATGATGAGATACAGGAAGTCAGATAATCTTTGTGCTCTCCCCATGACATACTAACTCCTAGACCTGGAAAGATGACCATATATATTGACTGTGCTGGCCTAGACCAGAAGTACATCTGGTGACTCATATAATGTGAGTGACAATAATGGCTCTACTTAAGCCACAAATTTTAGAGATGCTTTGTGATGATACAAATGCTAATCGATTCAAAGATATTTTAAGAGAAATCAAGATAGAACTACCACTGAATGAAAAGTTCTGTGAGTTAAAACTTCAAGCAAGCTAGAGTTACATAGTGAGATCACGTCACAAGCAAGCAAATACTAAAAACCAAAGTATGAGAAAGCAATTGTTAATATTTATTCATACTTCACAAATCCAAGTAGTAGTCACAATAATTTGATATCTCAAATGAAAGAAAAGTACCAGAACAAAGAGAGACAACTTTTGTTTAAATTGTACCACATATGTAAGACATTCATTTGCACCATCCCTGAAATGTCTCTTACATTCAAGATGCTGCTTGCTTAATGCGTATTTCATAACATTTAGCCTACTAAATACTTTGCAAAGGAATTAGTCCTTTTTTGACAGATGTGAAATCTGAGGCTCAGAGAAATTTCTACATTCCCCTTGGACAGCCAAGTTATAAATGTCTGTTCTCAATGTAATGTTTCCCAGCAAAACCTCATCCTAAGATCATCAGGAATGTGAAAGGAAAACTACAATCGGCCAGAAGACAGGAATATGTGAACAATATCCATTGTGTGCATGGTCATGCTTCTGTACAATGCCTATAACAGTTTTGCCAAAGTCTGGAAAAGTCTCAGTTGTGAAATGGAAAGCTTCTATTATGATGTGAAATAGTTAACTGGTTTGAGGGAATTCTATAAACTTAAGTATCAGAATTGTTTTTCTTATTGGCAGCTATCGATTCCTGACTGTACCACTCAGACTCATTAACACTTTTATTACCTTGTCAATCAAAGTTCCAGCAGCACCGGCCAGTGACTGAAAGGATTTGCCATTATTAACAAGACTGTCTGGTGCCCAGGAGCAATGGAACCCTGCTGAAAGTGTAAGGCCACACCAGCAGGGATTTAGATAGACTCAAGATACAGAAAGCAATTCAGAAGTTTTCTGTTCTAAAATCATTTGGAGAAACGGATTTTCTTACTTTCTTTGAATGCTTAGGCTTTTGGTTTTAAAAAACCTTGTTTCAAGCCAATAGGGATAAAAGCTTATGTTATTTTAAACTGTTTTGGGTCCAATTTCATTGTGCAAGTTTGCTGAATTGCACTAGTCCCAGGGCAAATGTAATATGTAGGCAATAAATGTTTCTTATGTGCATAGCTAATTTTATCATTTCCTCTAATAGTGGCCTATTAGAGCAAACAGATTAGCAGTTAATTGGTATCCAACGAAGAACTATTTTGGCCTTTATTTGCTATTTTTTTCAGTCCATTAGTGATCTTAGTCAATACCAAAGCAGAGTCCTGAATTTCAGTGCTTGTCATTACCTTGTAGAAATGCTGCTTTTAGAATGTCATTATTTGCTAGACCTTCAACAGATTATATATAAATTTGTTCCTCTGGAGCGTCCTTTACTTGCTTCATATTTGCAATCAATAATTTCACGGTGATTTTCTTCACAGACCATAGGCATTTTTCAAATATATGAACTGCTAATTTTGTTTTATGGCTTGTAGTAGCTTACAGGTACTTATTGAACATAACCTGTATTAAATATGAAGCTGCAGGATATCCAGATGAAGACAAGATGCCGTTGCCAGGGTGTGTTCACAAGTAACCATACTATGAGCCAGTCATAGCAAAATGCTGTAAGAATGGTACAAACAAAAAAAATCATAGGAATCGAATGGAATGAGGATTTCCACGTGCTTGAATGATCACAAAGACCTTGTGGAACTTAATGCATGTACAGGATTGCTCATGAGAAGATTTTAGCACAGGGAAGTACAAATGAAAACAAGGGTTTCAGACTGTTTAAACTGCTGCGACAGAACCCGGTAAGCTGGGGCTTATAAAAACAGAAACCAATTTCTGGAGGCTATGAAATGTAAGATTAAGGCAGATTTCATGTCCAGCGAGGCCTTACTTTGTAGCTTAGAGATGACACCTCCTTGTTATGTACCCACGTCATGGAAGGCGCTAGCCAGCTCTCTGAGCTCTGCTTTACAAAGGCCTAATTCGCATTCACAAAGGCACTCCTGAACTAATTATCCCCAAGGCCTTGCCTCCTTAAACCATCACTTTGGAGTTTATAGTTCAACATGTAAATTTTGGATGGCTACTAGTGTCTGTACCACAGCAACGTGGCAAGTGTACACGTATTATGTACACATGTAAAGTTTCGGAAATAATGATTGGGCGGTATGCCTATCAATAGATATGCAAGATTCATGAATTACAATTTAATTTTGGGGCACTGACATGCTTTTAAAGATTTTGTATCAGACAATGGAATGGAGTAATGCTTTGGTAAAGGATCATGGCCGTGCTGTACATCAGCACATCACATGGGCAATAATGAGAGTTTCCATTGTGGATACACATCATGGTTAATTACTACTTCTATTTCACTAGGGGGTTATAGGTCTGTTTACATTGCTTATCTGATTATAATTGGACTTTGGTAAGTGGAATGTATTTATTATTTTATTTATTCTATTTCTTTTAGATTTTCCAATTGATTTACTACAGGCTTTTAACAGTATGACCGTATGATTTTCTTGGTGTAGGTTGCTATGTCCCCCTTTTCATTTCTAATTTTGTTAACTTAGCTATACTTTCTCTGCCTTTTATTTAATTTGACTAAGGGCTTGTCAATCTTACTGATTTTCTTAAAGAAGCAACTCTTTCATTGATTCTTTGTGATTTTTGTTTGTTTCTATTTTGTTGATTTCAGCCCTGAGTTTATTTCTTGCAGTCTACACCTTTTGGGTGTGATTTCTTCTTTTTGTTCTATAGCTTTCAGGTGTGATGTTAAGTCACTAGTATGAGATCTCTCTAATTCCTGTTTGTAGGCACGTTTTTAATGAGAAAGAAAAAGGCAGTGGGTCTAGATGGGAGAAGAGGTTGGTAGGATCTGGTAGGAGTAGAGTGAGGGGAAACTCTAGTCAGGATATATTTATGTGAGAAAAACAATTTTATTCTCAGCAAAAGGAAAATGACAACAAAAATCATGGTTAATCCTATATAAGTAGGTAAAACTATACGTCTAGTATAAGTTCCTATGATTAGAAGTTTTAGGACTCAGCTCCATTATGAAATGAAATAAATTTAAATGCTTAACTAAACAGAAAAACCAAGCCAATTAAAATTAGTGTCATTAAACTGGTGAGATGGCTCAGCAGGTAGGAGCACCTGCCATCAAGTCTGACTACCAAGTTCGACTCCCAGGACTCACAGATGGAAGGAGAGAAATGACTCCTTCAAGTTGTCCTCTGACCTCCACATGTGTTGCATGACAGCTGCATTAAATTATGTGGGAGAGATTATGTATTTGTTACTGAAAAGAATATGGTGCTGATTGCTGTAGGCAGGCTTTCTTAAACTCAGCCTACCCATGTTTTCCTGTGTACTGCAATCATTCCATTTTCTCACTATATATTTTTAACTTGAACTATTAAAATAACATTTCTTTATACACTATATTTTGATTTTGAAGGAATTCCCTTTAGACAGGTACCACCTGAGTGCTGCTATTATAATTCTCACCATCCATTTCTTCTCCTATGAGTTGAAAGTTGTCTATTTATATTCAGTACTTTCAGATAAACTACAAATTACTCAAAAGCATATTCTGAAAATATGATAGTAAACTTATAAACCATGAGAACATTTCCAAACCCTTGTGTTTTATTTATAACCAAGAACTCCTTAAAAAGCAATGGCATATAGGATAGTTTGAGAGAAATAGTGCCAGTGAACAGTTAGAAGAGGCTTAAGAAGGGAATCTCAACAGAATGATATATATATATATATATATATATATATATATATATATATATATATATATATATCAGGGAAGACTTAACATACAAAAAAAATTGTTGTGAAACAATCAACCAGATATTTCAACTGGTTCGTAGTTGAGGTCTAACAGAAATTTGGAATATAGCAAAAATTTGTAAACTGGATTTCAGAGAGAGTATTGAAACCTTTTATCAGAAATATTTAATCCAGCATGTTACCAGAGAAGAAAGGTAACCATCAACACAGCTACAAACCCTGCAATCTACAAAGTTGACCTGCTTGCATGATATACTGGTGCAAGTGTCACAAATGTTGTGGGAGAAACCAAGAACTCTTTGATTGGATTTAAGGTCAATTCTATGAGATAGACCTCATCCCTGACAGGGCTTAGATGGCCAAGAAACTGAGATTAGATAGGCCATGGGCCTATGGGAAAACCAAATACTATTGTTCTACCAAAGAAACAGCAATAAAATGATTCCTAAGGACATTATGCTATACCCATAGATTAGTAACTCACTCAGCCATCATCAGAGAAGCTTCCTCTTTCAGAATATTGGAACTAACACAGAGGCTTACAACTGGACAATGTGCAGAAAGTGAGAGACTTTGGAACACTGAGTCAGAATGTCTTCATTAAAACCCTCCTGTCAGGGATCAGGGAATATGCACAGGAGGATGTCAAAAGATTGTAGGAGCCGAAGGGGATGGATGACACCAAGCAAACAGTTCTTCCTAGACATAACAGGACTGATGCAATATGAACTCATAGAGACTGTGGCAGCATGCACAGAGCCTGCATAGGTTCAAATCAGAGTACCAGTGCCACGAAGAGGAAGTAGATAGGCACTCCCATCCTGAACCAAAAAGCTATCTCCAATTGACATCTGTTTGTAAAGGAAAAAAAATTAGTTTTCTCCAATGGGTTTAAACTGGGAATATAAACCACAATTAAAGGTAGGCTCCATGCCTAGCAGTAGATGACTAATTCAAACTGAACTCAATTGCATTTTTGTAGACTTTTGGTCTCAAATTTCTTTGTTTGGACATTTTTTTTTGTCTTATTGATCTTTTGCTTGCATATTATGGTTTCTGATTTTGTATTCTTATAGGTTTTTTGTGTGTGTGTGTGTGTGTGTGTGTGTGTGTGTGTGTGTGTGCGCTTCTGTGCTTTCTCTTTGTTTTTTTTTCTTTGTCTTATATTTTCTCTTTGTTTTCATTTTTTAAATTCTGTTTTTTCTTTTTGTACTTGTCTGTTTGTTTTCCAAAGGAAGGGACAAAAGAAGGCATAGAGTTGGGGGGGTGTGGGTGAAGAAGATCTGTGAGAAGTTTGGGGAGGGAAAACCAAGTATATTGTGTTAAAAATTAATCTCAATAAAAGTATATTTATTATTACATTCAGAAAATCAAATAGAGTGGCTTATGCAAATATGTCCAGGCAATCATTTGAATACAGAATCCTTGTATCTATTAGACACAGCTTAAGTGTTTCTTCTTATTCTTTTAGTCTGAGCTGTTCCCCAGGCTCCTCATCCTCCTGTTTGACTTCAGCTGCTGTCATGATTGACCTTATCCATGTGTGCATGTATAGTTGAATTGATTGAGACTGAATTGTGGGACATATGATTATGCTTATCAAGAGGCTGCTAGGTTGTAAAGTACAACTTGAAGGGAGTCAGTTAAGTTGTAAAGGGGTAACTAAACCATGGAGGTCAGTAGAGGGCAAGACCTGTGTGATTAATGCTTCCATTCTTCCATCATTCACTGCATTGTTCCAAGGGACCTGTGCCAGGCACATCTGTTAAATGACCACAGATAAATATTTAGCCCTCTTGACACGAGGGGCAGCATGATATCGATCCCTTGTGTGGCTTGCTGTTCTTCATGCCCAACTCACACTCCTTGAGTCTCAGTGTTTTGCATGTTCAAGGTCAAGCACAACTGCTTGATTCTTGCCTCAATTTCTGTTTTTTAACTAAGCCACATTAAGGTCTTAGATTTTGGACTCCATTTTCTTCAGAATCATTCACTATGAGTTTTTTTATTTATTTGTTTATAAGCATTCAAATGGCAAAACATTACAAAATTTGAATACATTAGACAAGCACATTTGCCTGAATAAATATGCATTTCAATTAACCTACATATAGAGAAAAAGACTTAAATATTTAAAGTCCAATTTATTACATTCAATTCTGTTAAACTTTATAAGTTTCATTACTTATTTGTATGAAGATCTAAATAATTATTAAATAAATTTGGGTAATTCCATTTGCTACACCTATACTTTCAAGTGATTACTAAAAGCATATTGCAGGTGACTGTTCCTGAGTTTTTATGTTATAACAAAAAGAGAAGAATCTTGTAGTCTATATACTTAGATATGAATTTTATTTTCATTGCATAATAATAGTATGATATTGGTTTTCATTTTCATGAAAATGAGCACAAATATCTCAAAAAATGCAGCAAAAATAGACTATTAGCAACTCAGTTTTTGGAAAATTACTATGCAAATAGTTCATAGAATTTATATTTGACTAAGTATGCCAGTTTCCCCATGTCACCTTTTATTCCAAAATCACCACGTGTCCCTTAATCTTGATGACTCCCCCATCCCATTTTGATCTACTTCAGGTTCAGAGTTACTCTACACTGAAAACTTGACTATAATACTAAACATATAAAGCAGATTTCTTAGCCATCTGTGGTAACTTGCTAAGCCTGTTTATATTTCTATTTCCTCAAGTAGAAACTGCAGATGGAGGCATTTGTCCTTTCCCTATTTTATGATTATCTTTGAAAATACTGAAACAATCATTCAAAATACAAAAACAAAATATTACAGCCAATATGGAAATCATTCTGGAGGCTCCTTACAAAATTAAAAGTATAACTACAGTCTGACCCAGGTCTTTCAATCCTGGGCCTATAGCTAGAGAACTTTCATACCCTACCACAGAGACATTTTCCCAAACGCCTGTAGTGAGGCTTTATTTATGATAGCAAAGAAATGGAGCCCACCTAGATGTCCATTCATAGAATAAATAATAAAAATGTGATTGATACACAGAGTGGAATATTAAGCTGCAGAGAAAAAAATCAAACCATGATGTATGAAGAAAAATAGGTGGACTTGGAAAATGTAACGTTAACCAAGGTGATCTAAATTCAGAAAAAATAAAAACTGCATGTTCCTTCTCATAAGCAAACAGCTATAAGTTTGGGTGTAGTATAGTATTTAAAAAGGAAATTGAGAGTGTGTAATACTAGGTGCAGAGGAGGGTTGGGATGCAGGGAAAAGGACACCCGAGCCATGAAAGAGGATGTGAAGATAATTGTTTTACTGGTTTTTAAATCTGCCACAGGTTTCTCTTCTTTGGGGGGATAAATGCGTTCAAACTTAGTTGACAGTAAATGGACTAGAGCAAAGCTCCATGGCTTCAGAATGGCCACTGTGATTGTACAGAAGCTCACTGAGACAAAGAGAATTTAGAACTGGTCCAGTCCTTGTTGGAGTAGATATATTAATCTAGCTGTGCAATGATTTTGTTTGTAAGTTAACTACAATAAAATGATCCTGTTAAATGAAAGCAAACAGACAGACAGACTTCTTCCTGCCTGCCTCCCCAAAATGCTCAGTTTGTAGAAAGTATACTACACTAAATTACTGCTGTTTTATTTATTTTCAACAAAAGAAAACAACAGAGCAAATAAAACAGCATAGATTTTTTTGTAAACACTGTGCCAAAAGATAGAAAAGGCAATGCTGTGAGATATTAAACATATTTTCAACTGTAATGTAGCAAATTCTTATTTGTATTGTCTCCTTTCATTAAACCATATGGCCAATATTAACAGAAAGACGGTCCCTTATTCAATATAAGAAAAAACTTATTTGACGGGTTTTCATGCCCCTAGGAGCAATTACCATATGGATATTATTTGACTAGTATGTTAACTGGAGCAGGCAAATTCTTCTGATAAATACATGTCTTTATTGACTAAGTAAATATTTATTTCATGAAGACTTTTGAATAACTAAAAAACTATTACTCTCTGAATAAAGGTCTTGGAATTTGAAATACAGGAAACGACTCCTTGCCAGTGTTTGCTATACTTTGGTAAGCGTACACACATGCTTTTATTAACATAAATGTGCTTTGTTTGATCCTCTCTCCTCCCTGAATGTTTGGGCCTATGTATATCTTGTCAGGAACATATTTAAAATATGAAGTCTATGCTAAAATTTCCAAATATCAACTTGATAGGAGACAAATCAGCAGTGATGGAAAGTATGAGTCAGGAAGATAGGGTGTGTAGTGTGATTCTGAGGGGCTCTCTTTCCTTGCCATGAGCCCTGCAGAGTTAGTATATTTCAGATGAAGGACATCTCATTGTAAAAGGAGGATATAATGAACTCTGAAACAGAGCTGAAGTATGTAGAGGTCTTAGCAGGGACCTGGCATCAGTGTAGAGACATCACATCCTGAAGTAAGAGCAGAAATCAATTAACTGTCTTAAAGAAAGCAAAGAATTTGGCTTTAATTAAAATGCTGACTTTTATGTTTATCACTTTCTTTTTTGGGGGGGGCACTGATTTTGTTTACAACTATCAATTTAAAACATAGGGAGTATTGATCAGATTTGTTTAGTTTGTGTTCTAGACTCCACTCCCTTGAATTTGTGGTTGAAGTGACTGTCTCACTTATTTCAACCCAAACCTAGGCTCAGCTGTTGCATAGTAGACAGTAAATAAGACAGGGCAATATTAACATAAGGTCAAGTGTATATGTGCTGACGATTTGTGAAATCTTACAAGGGACTTTTTGAGAATACAGTAGGAACATTGTTTCTTAGAGCTATGATATGAAGCAGGCCTCCCAGATTCAACACAGGATATGATCTGAAGGATAGATAAACTTACCTTTGAAAGGAAAAATAATACATGATTTTGGCACGTAGGAGTATAGATTTGGTCGCAGTGAACCAATTTAACTTTATAGAATACAGTATAGAATGTCACAGGTACTTGATTATAAAATCAGGGGAAAAAAATGGTGTTGTGGTGCACGCCTATAATCCCAGCACTAGTGAAGGAGAGACAGGATGACTGTGAGCCAGGGATCAGCTTAGGCTGAACAGCAAGACTCTCTTTAAATAGTCTCATATTGTGTTGTTTGGGCATTTTTGTTTTTTTCCAGACAGGGTTTCTCTGTTGTAACTCTGTCTTGGAACTCATGCTGTAGACCAGGCTGGTCTCGAACTCACAGTGATCTGCCTGTCTCTGCCTCCTGAGTGCTGGGATCAAAGGTGTGTGTCACCACTGCCTGGCTTGTTTTTATTTTTTTAATTTTTTTTTATTTTTTTAATTTTGATCTTACAGGTCTTTTGGGTTGTTTTCCTATTTATTTTGTTTTTGCTTTTCTTTCTCTCTGTGTGGATGTGTGTGTTTGTCTGCATGTGTATTTCTCATGATTTCCCTATTTTTTTAAAAATTTTCCTGTTTGTTTTCTAAAAAGAGAAGAAAGGCACAGGGTTGGATATGTGGAGGGCTAGGGATGATCTGGGAGATGAGGGAGGTGAAACTGTGATTAGAGAATATTGTATGAAAAATTATTTTCAATAAAAAAGAAAAAAAATAGCAAAGGGGTTTAGGTCTAGATTAAGGGTGGAGCCCCTTGGGAAACCTGTAAGCCATTACACTTGGGCTACTTGTTCGGAAGTGGCATATGCTCATTTTCATGCTGTCTTATTACCAGCCTGAAATTCTTAAGTCTTTTTGAACAATGTGCCTTAACATTTTCACTTTGTGCCTGGCCCACAGATTGTGAGGCTGTCCTGCATAGATGTGACCATCAGATTCTCTCCAATATTGTGACAGGAGCAGATTAAGGTTTAGAACGATCATGACTGCTGCTGTTTAGTCAGTCGATTCAGGGTCAGCGCTGAACGGCAGTGTGATCATTAGGAAATGGTTGTTCCCTGACAGGAGAGAAATTGTGTGGCTTAATGTGAGAGAGTTGCAAAGGCACAGGAAACATGGAAGGCTATCCAGGGTATTTATGGAGAAGATCTGCAGGATACTGTGTAGAGTTTTTAAAAAGCGAGGGATGTATGTTATATGGGCATAACACCCATGCCATATATTTGCATAAGGAAACATTGGACAGTTTATGAGAAAGTAATAAAAATAATCCCCTGTCTGTGAGGCTGTGGAGAAGAGTTAATGGGACATGAATGGGACCTGAGAACATTTGAGTTATGTAGCAAACCAGCATAGATAGGCGGCTGATAGGCAGTAGAAATTATTCACCATTCTAGAAGCTGGAAGTGCGAGGTCAGGATTTCAGCAGGAACAAGGTCTGCCACAGGCCTCTATTGAGCTAGAGACAATAAACTTTTGTAGAGTTAGCTTCATGTGTTCTTTTTTTGTTGTTGTTTAATAAAGACACTGGTACCACTCAGGACAGAGAAGCCATGATATCTTTGTAACCTGTCAAAGGCCCCACCTGCTAATAAACTTGAGGGTTAGCATTTTAACGTATTACTTTGTGCAGAACGTAAAATTCAGATTGTAGCAAATATCAAGAACATGCCTGGACATTTTCATTCTATTTCTCTCTTTAAAATAAATATCATGATGTTTGATCAATGTGAATACTTTATCAAAAGATTCAAAATAAGTAGGCAGACAAAAAGATGTTTACAAGGCAAAGCCTCTGGAATTCGATGATTGAACACAGGAAGTAAAGAGGAAGAAGAGGTAAAACGTGACAGTTTTGGGTTTTGTGATTGACTCTCACATCCCCATAATTCCTTCTGCCACAAATAACTCATCTGAATTAATGATGTTGATCCATTCTCCTTCTATGTGATTAGTTTAGGAATGAATGAGCATGTGACCTGACAAGATGTGTAAAGAAAAAGTTTGGAGGCTATATTAATTTTCTAAGGCTACTGTAGCAAATCACTAGAAACTAGATGGCATAAAAGATCAGAAAGAGATTAGTTGATTCCTGCTTGGTTCTGGAGTCTATAAGTATTAGCTTCCTCTGGAGGATCTGGGCCAGGACTGTCCAAGCTTCTCTGTGCTTTCTTGTCGAAGGCAATCCTTTGCATTATTTGGCTTATGATTGCTACCTTCTGTACTTTCCTCTGTTCCCCTAATATCATTTTCTCCTTTGAGAGACTCCCTCTGCTCACAGTGGTGGTCAGACAGCTGGAGCAGGATGCTGAGAGAGCACATTTCTGAGAGAGCAGGAACTAAGTGTCAAATAAATGACCCCATGGGTGATATTTCTCATTCAAACCACCACAGGGGTGTTCTGGAAAGATTTACTTATCGCTGACTAGGTGACATGGAGAAACGAGATCATGTTTCCTTCTTTGGGCAGTGTCACATTTGGATACAATGACTGCATCTGTTGCCTGCATCTTAACCTGGGGATGAAGCCAGTATGTGAAGGAAGATGGCTGCAGAGAAAACACAGAGAAAAGGAACAAGTGCTGATGGGAAGTGCTATGTGCGATGTAGTAAAACATAAGCTAAGCCAGTTTTGGTCACGATTTCTAAGTAACTAAGCCAGTAGCAGCTCATGTGACACAGAGACACTCAGGTTTGTAACTAATCAAATGGAAGGTGCAGCTGTATGAGAGTGCTAATGGGAACTGGGCTACAGATGTCACAAATATGCAAATTCATATATGTGTTCCCATGTGTGCATAACAAGATGCAGATACTGATACACACTTTCTGGTAAAATATTATGCTTTCTTTTTTTTTTTTTTGTAGAAATAACTGATTTCTACCTTAATAGATTATTTTAATTGACCTTAGAGATTTTTCTATGGTACTCAGATTTTGCATCACTTAAAAGTAATTTGTGATTCTGACTACACTTGTGGAGTGTGCAGAATGTGGAGTTGTTATCAGAGCTTCGGTAGAAAATTCCTCAGTTTTATGAGATCTGTAGCCTGTCCCATAGCCCTGTGTACACAACCACTTAATCCTAAATAAAGAAAAGCAAGAGATGGTAAGAAGCCTGCTGTCATAGTGACAAGACAAGTACTGAGACCTTGCTGTGGAGCAATAGGAGTTATGTTAGAGAGTGTGGGCCAGACATCCAGAGGAGGACTGTGCAGTTGTTGCAATATAGTTGGAAAATGGAAATAGAAGAGCCAAATCTGATGCCAAGTGTTTGCACCCCTCTACAAGTCTTGTCTTAACAGGCTGTCAGAACTAAGCAGGCACACTAGGTCTGCAAAATTGGTTGAGAACACTTCCTTTGATGTGATGTTTGAGCTCGCCTTTGATTTTATTTTCCACATAGTAGAAAAAAAAAGGGAAATCATTTCTATTTTATCTTGTACATTAATGTGTGCTAGTCTCAGATCCAGATGGGATGACAATAGCTCCTCTTTAATCTTCCATTAACCTGAAAAATAGTTTTCAAAATGTGTTGATCATTTCTACAAGCCAAACTTCGTTCTTGGTTTGAATTACTGGAAATGGTTTGATAGTAGGTCTTTCCTCAATTTTAAATAAAAGTTATATTTTCATAGAAATTATATTGAAAAAAGCATTATGGGAATATCAGGTGATATTTAGTAGATGTTAACATACTAAGATGTTGCATAATGCTAATTTGTACAACAAAGTTTTCTTTCATGAAAATGCCACCCAACTTGTTTAGATATACCACAAATTTTTGCAACAAAGTCTACTTCTGAGAAATAATTAATAGGAAACACTTAAGCCCAGTAAACAAGCATACTCTGTAAGATGTTCCTCATTTTTTTACTGTAGCATAATACTTATAACATACTTTAGCAACTTAACAATCTTAAGCTACGAGGTCAGTGGTATTAGATTCATTGAAATCCTGCTGAACCATCACAACCATTCATGACCTGAACTGTATTCTCTGCCTTCTCTCTCTATAACTCTGATCAACAATGCAGTGTGGAATCATATAGTCAATATCATTTTTATAACTGATTAATTTAACATCATAATGTCTTTGAAGTTCTTCTGTGTTTCAGAGGTGCTGTAATTCCATTACTGATAAAGAAGAATAATATCCCATGTTTGAATATGTCACATTTTTCCTACTCTTTCACCCTCCATTGAACATCTGGGTTGCTTCTTCATTTCAGTATGACTATTGCTGCTGTGAAAAAAATATATAGCATTATTTCTTTAAAAACCCTCCTCTTAAGTCTTTGGTGCACACTAAAGATGTGGTTTATGGACCATATGTAACTATGTTTTGAAACAGTGAGGAACTTCTGCATACACTACTCTCTAATGTGTACTACTTTACCTTCCCACCAATAGTGAACACTGGTTCCAGTTTCTCCTCATTCTTGGCAATGCTCCTTATTTTCTACTTTTGATTTTTTGATAATCTCCATAGTTTTGAGATAGTATATACTTTAAAACCATATTTTCCTGAAGTTCATACTTTCTTGCCACCATAGGGATTTCATCAATTATTGATTTTTTTTGTATCTTCACCATCCTATCTTTTGTCTCTTTCATCAATTCATCTAAAGCATGCATTTAATCAACCACTGCTTTTTATATATAATCCTTTTATCTAAAAATCTACCTTCCCATTTATTTAACAAATATTCACTCTACTCTTGTTATGAAAGTGGTATAATATATATCCTAGAGGTATAGTATTCAATACACCTGATAAAAATTTCTGCTCTGCTAAGGACATTGCTATAGTATATGGAGATAAATGATAAAATAGAAAGGTATAAAGTATATAGAGTGCTGTTTGGTGGCCAGTCATATGCAAAAGGAAATCATGTAATGGGCTAAGGGTGGAGAGGAGTTTTTAAGTGCATATTATTTGCTAGAGAAATACACCACTAAAAATTGATGTTTGAACAACAAACTGAAGGAAAATTACAAGGAGCAAATTACAAAGACTATCTGAAGGAATTAGTATTCCAGGCAGGAGAAACAACATACACAAAGGCCCCTTGCAAGCTTGTATTGGTCCACTTAAGGAATATAAGGGGAGTAATGTAGCTGTAAATGAGTTTGTGAACTGAGCTGCTGTAGAATTAGAGGCAGTAAGGTGACAGGAAGGCACCCATCATATAGGGTCTGTAAGCATTGTGATTGTGAGTGAAGAAGTTGTTGGTGCGTTTTGACTAGATAAACAGTATTTTAACTAGAATGTTCTTGCTACTGCATAACCATGAGTGAATTAGAGAGGCAAGTATGTAAGTCATAATGTCTGATTAGGGGGCTGTGTTATCCACCCAGAAAATAGAGGATAACAGCTTAGCTAATGCTAGCTGCATTATAGAGGTTGATAACTGAGATATGGAGACATTTCCAAGGTAGAGGATTTATCAATAGATTCACATATAGAGACACAAGTGCTGTTTACTGAGAAAATTTGTTTGGATAAGCTGCTTTGTCTTCTTATTGGTCAACCCTTCTTCATTAATTACACTCAAGGTTTCTGTTCTGTTCTGGTTTTGTTGGTTTATTTGTCTTTTTTTTTTTTGTAAATTATGACAGTCAGGATTTCCCATCCTGGTTCTTCTAGAATGACCTTGTGTCATTACTGCTGTCCACCTCCCATTGACTTTCTTCAACTCCCCCATCTCTACCCCTCCACAGGTGAGTGTGTGTGTGCGCGCATGTATCTGTCCATTTATCTTGGTATGACATTTTCTAGTTGTCTGATTTATGTGTTTTTTTCTATGAAATGGACTCCATTTTCTCAGGTGTTTGCTCAAATATTTATTTTAATAAAGCCTTAGGACAAATTATACAAAATTACAAGCTCCCCGTTCCCTCTAGCTTTCTACTCATAAACTACCAGCAAAGCTATATTTTCCACTTTCCAGGGCCTACATAGTAGAGAGATGATAGTGGCTTTATCTCACACACATGGGATTTAGTAAGTTAATATTGGATTAATATTTCTTCTGGAATATTGCAGTTATAAAGCAATATGCTATATATTTAATATATGAGGATTCATCATATAAAACATCAACTGCAGTGTCTTGGTTGAACTATGTTTAACTTTAATAATGATTGTAAAGTAGATGGCAGGCAGTGCTGTACTATCTTGTCTCAGGCATTAAGGAAACATCTATACAAATAGATTTTCTGTTGCACAGGGCACAGACTTCAGTATGGAAGAACTGCTGTTTGTACAAGATATTCACCTTTCCCAAGTCATATTTTAATAGCTTGAAGATCATTTAACTCATAGTTACTATAAAAATTGGATGAGCTATCATGTAAAATCTGGCCTGACAAAGCATTATCAAGGTATACTTCATAATCAAAGTATTGTTCTACATTAGCATGTCCTGTTGTTATCCTCATTTAACTCATGCTCAGGGAGTCATTTTGGTGAGACTTTATGGATGTAGCTTCTAACATGCCTAGAAGACATAATTTCACAGCAAAATCACTGTTCTTCTGCCTCTTACAGTCTTTTTGCCCCATCTTCAGCAACGGTCCCTGAGATTTAGGTGTGGGAGTTGAATTGTAGATGTATCAGTTGGGGCTGTGCTCCGGAACTCTGAATTATTTTTGTTTATTTTTGTGATAGCCATTTAATCACAACATTTCTCTCTTCTTCTCCTTCTTCCCTCTAAACTTTTCCGTATACTGCTCCTCACTTTCCTCCAAATTCATTGTCTTTTTTCTCATTAACTTTAATGTATGCATATATACATATACATATATGTATATATATATATGTATTTGTATATACATATGTATTACTAAATATAACCCATTCAGTCTGTATAGTGTTACTTGTATATATGTTTTCATGGATGACTAATTGAATTTGATTGGTTGTAGTTTTCTTTAATGGTCTCTGTTACAAAGATAACCTTTCTCGATTGGAGGTGAGGACTACACTTCTCTGTGGGTATAAGGACAAATATTTAGAGTATAGCTAGGAATTATGTTGGTTTAGTAAAGTGGCAGTTGTAGGTTCTCCCTCAATATCTATGACTTCTAGGAGGCTTCAACCCTACACAAAGAACTATGGGTAACTAATAAATCCTGAGAGTAGGAGAAAAACCTGAGAAGAGCACATCAATTGGTTATCCAATACCAAATAGTCAGTCCTGAAAACACGCATGAAAATATCAATATAGAGAATGAGTAAGTTTTACTTATGCATTTAGAAATATATAATATACATTATATTATATATCAATAGTTAATGAAAAAAGGAGGCCATTAATTTGAAAAAGAGCAAAGAATTCTATTCTATACTTGTAGAATTTCTTAAGTTGCTATTGCTAATAAAATTTCTACTGGAATATTGTAGTTTTAATGCAATATGCTACATATTTAATAAATGAGGACTTATCACTGTGAAATATTAACTGCAGTGCTTTGATCGAAGTGTATTTAAGATTGGTTATAGAGGAGATGGTAGGCAGTATAGTCCTAATATGTCAGGTATAAAAAAGTCATCTAAAAATTGGTATTGAGATGCAATAGCAATTTAGTGAAGCTACAATAGTAATGTTAATCTATACAAATTAAGTGTAGGAGGGTCTATATGGAAAAAGGAAAGTGTGGGAATGATATAGTGTAATTAAAAAAGTAAAAGGGAGAATTTTTAAAAGCACTGTTCTAAATGCGAGAGCTACAGTGATAGGCAAAATATTCCTTTCCTAGGGTAGGCTGTAATCTGAACATTTTATTTTTTAAGTACACTATTAAAAGTTGACAGTACTTTAGGAGGAATGAATGAGTTGAAAGCACTGAAATCCATTGAAATGAAGTTGAAATCATTGAAATCAGTTGAAATGAAAAGGTAAGTTCTTGGTTTAGTATTGAAGTCTGAATTTTTTTTATTAGGCTGGATTACAAACCCAAATTGGGAGAACTGAAATCAGATTTATAATGAAGGACTATCAGCAAAAGATTAATATCAATTCCAAGAGCATTGAAGAAGATGTATTTGGGCTTCCTTTTACAGGAGATTCTGATGAAGTAAACTGAGAAGGAAAGGACAGGGTGTGATTTTAACAGCAGAGAGAGATAAGGCATGAGTCAGAGGTGTACATAAAAAGAATGTCATTGGGATGTACTAGATGGAAGCCTCACTCCTTCAACTTTACACCCTGGGTAGATGGTATCACATACACACACACACACAGACACACAGACACACACACACACACAAAGAAATAAAAAGAAGAAGGAATTAAACTACAAGGTGTAGGCAGGCTCCTTTTTCCAGCATTGCTCTGAAGATGGACTATTCTCTCATAACATTCTTAATATGATTCTCAAGCCATCTCCAGCCTCCTTTGAACACCAGCTTTTGCACCTGACTTGTTGCTATCTGTTCAGCACCAAGATCCTTCTTTCTATTCTTTCTGTTCACCATCACACAGTCTGAAATACCTTTCCTTTCCTCCAGTCCTCACTTATTATTTTATTTTATTTGTATAGTATAATATGATTGCATTATTTCTCCCATCCTCTTCCTCCTTTCAAACCCTCCCTACTCTCCTCCAAACTCATGCCTCTTATTTCATTAATTGTATTATGTGTGTATATTTATGTATATGCGTATATGTATATATTCCAAAATGCAATTTGTTCAGTTCATATGTTACATATATGTATGTTTTCATTTGGCACAAGGATGACACCAATGGACATGCCAAAGTGAATGGAGAGAAGTGCATCCTGCACAAAGAACTATAGGTAACTGAGGAAAGCTGGGAATGGGAGGTGTGCTCTTCTACAGGGAAAAGCACAACAACTGGTTGTCTGAGTTAATCTTAGTTACCTTTGTAGCTCAGCTTCAGCTTCAGTTACTTTTGGAAGACTTCCTGGACTTCTTATGAAGATAAAATAAATAATTTTACAACATTATCAACCACCTGGAAATACCATACTTACCATTGAGGTAAGACAAGTGGATTTTGAGCATCAAAAAATACAACATATTTTCTAACATCTTTTTTTCTTGTGTCTAATCTCTGAGTCCCATAAATTCCTGGTTTGAACCACACTATTGTTGATTGCACTAGAAATTCAAGGGAAGACCCTGGGTCTGACACATATCACAAAAGAAACCATGGCAAGATTTGAAGGCTGACTATATATGCTTATTATATGTAGATTTGTTTCCTCTTAGGCAACTAGAAGAATGATAGTAGTAGCATCAACAGAATTAGGTGAACAGTGAGGAAATTATACAGAATTTTGCTCTAGCTGTGAGACTGATAAATTCTAGTACCTGTGCCTCTTTATTATAATGTAGTAAGAACATTATAGGTTGTTAATGGTTCTTTTCTTCAGCAAGATGTAAGACTGAACAGGAAGGCAAGTCTTCCTATGAAATCAGTGACTTCTCATATCTTTCAGCCTCCTTTTCTCTCTTCTATAAACAGACCTAGTAGTTGAAAGAAGTCATTTTAGGTAACGATGGTGTGTTCTCTCATAATCAGCAGTACTAATTAACCTATCAGGCAGGTCACTGTGATGCACACTATTAGACACATTGGGGGATCTCCTGCACTGAGATTTGCTCAGCAGTTGTGACTTGGTCTCCTTATCCAAATGCTTTTTCTTCAGCATTCATCCATGCAGGCAGCATCCAATTAGATTCAGGCAGCATAGAAACCTTTTGCTATTGTTATTGTTAAAAAGTGGTTAGGATAAATCTTGACACAAGAAGAATAGTGATTGGCTGAAAGGAAGATTATCCCAAGGTTAAGTCTTTTACTAACTAATAGATAATGCTGAGGTTTGACCGAGCCTATATTTGTTAAATAATTAAAGATTATGGAACAATTTTTAAAAGAGAAAATTATATCAAAAGGCTATGGGCAAGGTTATGACCCTGGTTAATTCTAACTATCAAGGTAGTTGGTAGTTGTCCAACCACAAGGGCCTTGAAATAAAAATGTCTCCTAGTTGTGTGTAATTATTTACAAATACATGAAATATGAAAGTGTGACTATATGAATACTATGCAAATGAATCTTTTCTATTAAATGTAGGTGGTAAAATTTCTAAAATACACAAGAAAAGCACAAATACTTATAATAAATAATATGAATTATTAGTAAAATATGCCTTAGACAGCTCGTGCAGCTTTGAGGCAGGGCCTCCCGTGTCCATAACATGCAACAGGACTGGTTTTGTGCATCTACACAGTGATGATGCCCAACTCAGAGGCTTCATTACCATTGCATTATATGAGTGCTTATTTGTACTGTTCCCCTAAGAGTTGGGGAATAGTCTGATATAGAAACACTAAAAGATAATACAGTTATGATCATGATGATTCTCATTTAATAAGATTAATCTACCAGTATTTGGGTTAAACATTTTACATTTTTTCCTTCACTTTTTAAAATGACAATTTTTATTAAATTTACTTATTGACAACTTCATGTATGAGTCTTGTGCATTCTAGTTAATCTCATTCATCACCCTGTCATATTTCCCTCCCACCTCTACCAACTCTGCCCTTCCTTACAAGTCCTTTTCTCATTCACATTTATGTATTTTTTATCTTGTGAGTTTAACTAGAGCTTCCACTGTGTCTAGTTGTATACCAATATATTTTACATTTTAGAATAACCTGCATAGTGTCTAAAACTCACAGTTATTTTGTGGCAAATATATTTAATTCACTATTGGAAAATGGTTCAAAGGAAATCCCTGTAATTCTGTAATCATATTACTAAACTCCCATATGTTAACATTAATTTATTCATTCAACAGAACACCTCTGGGAGAGTAAAGGGCATAGAATAAAATTTGATCTCTAGCATTTTCTTATTAAAACAAATTTTAAGTTTATAGTAGTTTATCCAACAAGCCCTATAGGTTTATGCTTTCCTTGTACATTTTGATTATTTTTCCCTAAACAACTTAGGCATCTTGGATATAATGGGAACTAGAGCAAAGTTTAGAATTGATGGTTTTAGCAATTATAATCTGGGTTATTTTTTATTTATAAGTCAGATGTTTATATTTCTAATTCATTATATTTTTGTAAATTTCTCACATACTTCAGAGGTTTTCATACTGATAGTTTTCTTCAAGAATTAACACAATCTAAGATCCTATTTGAGTTCATTTGAAAGCTAGCATTGTGTTGTATTTTGAAAGATACTTGTGAATTGAAAGATATTTCTTTTAGGTACAGATGATTATTAAGTATAAATGTACCTGATAATAATAGATATTTATTCATCTTAGAAATACATGGAGATTTGAAAACAAATCACAAACAAAAACTATGACGATTGTTCCCCAAATAGATCAAAACTATAGTCTACACAATTCCTTGCTTATATTAATAGTTGATTTAGAAGCAAACAGGGTAGGATGCAAGGTTATACAGGGGTCTCAACAGTTAAATGTCTCATAAAAAGGGCTCTTCCCTACACATGTTCTTCTTCACTGCACATTGCACACAGATGATTCTAATCACTGTTACTCAAAGCACCTGATGCCTCAATTACCTTGGCTTCAATGAGCGCATTCTGCGTGCCAGAGCACCCATATACCTACTGATAATAGGCTGCCAATTAAGTTATCTTTCTCTGGAAACTTATTATGGCAGCTCAGTGAGTATAATATCATTAGTGCTCTTATATCATCACAGTCTGGGCAGTTGCTGACACTGCATGAATATAACTACTAAACCATCAAATAGCTGCTCAGCCATAATGGCCTTGAAATAAAAAAAAAGTCTATTGCTGTTTGCTCACTTGTATATATGTGAGGCATGCAAATATGAGTGTATGTGCTTATACATATATGCTGATAAGTCTTTTGAATAAAACCCATAGGTAAATATGCCACAATATGAATGGAAAGTACCTAGAAAAAATTGTACAAATTATTAAATGTGCTTTAAAAGCATATGAAACTTTGCCACAGATAAAAATGACAAGGACTGTAACTGTGGTCAGTGCTAGCAACCTGTGAAGCTCTTGCAGGAAGAATAATAGCTTGCAAAAGTAATCAAATGTTTTTTTTTTCTTTCTTTTTTACTTTGGTTTTGTTCCAAAGAGGTACTAAGACAGAATCATAATATTAACTTTAATTTCAAAGAAAATTCTAAGAAAAATTTTGAGAATGACTATATTGTCTTCGTTCATTAGAAGTACTTGTATTTTTTAGAAAGTTGTGCACAAAAGTTCAAATTTTATATTTTGATATTCCAATGTAAATTTGATTCATTTCAATTCCTTCTTAGTTGTGTATTTAACTAATTTTTATGAAGGAGCTGTGGAAGCCACCATGAGATCAGTTCACTAACACTGTGTCTTTAGTGCTTAAGAACAGGATGACATCAGGCCTTGGGAATGCCTCAGAAACTAACTGGCTTTACTGCCTATATGTGGGCAAATTCTTTGACTACCACAAGTGATTATTCCTTCATCTATAAAACAGCTGCTAAAATAAGTACTTGTCTCATAATGTATTGTGAAGATTAAATAATACAATGAATATAAAGCATTTTACGCAGCATCTGGAAAATAGCAAATCTTCAGAAAAACCATCAGTGTCTATGCCTATTGATGTTTTAAATTTTCTTTAATTGCTAAGATTCTCTAATTCCTGTTAGTGGTTGTTAAATAAACTGGCCTGAATGAATTTGTTAAACAATTTAGATTAAAGCCCTAATTACAACTGGGTTTTTACTTTTACATATGCTTACTGTTCCCTGAAGAAAGGTGTTTATAATTATGCTAATGAAGAAGGTTGCTTCCCACTGAACATGTGCCTTGGCAATGTTTTATTTGTTGGTTTGGAGACTTTCTTTGAATCACAAGCTCTGCTCTGTGTTTTCAAGTAAAGAGCTTTGCTTCTGTATTCTGTTCCTTTGTTCTTCTGTATTGTAACAAACAGAAGAGCCCTTCAAATCCTTTTGGGAGGGAATAAGTGAATTCCTATTTAAGAATTTTACGTACAGAACTGATTGTCTCCTGCTAGTCTTCCATCCTCCACTGGAGTACAGTTTTCACGTTTCTGGATTAAACCACTGCCCTTCTTTTGGTTTTATCAGTTTGATGTGATCTTGTCGTTTTCAAGATTTGTGGTGTTTAGTTAACTATTTCAGACCCAACATATGAAGACTACATAAACTTTTCTCTTAAAATTTATATTCGGTATAACGAAATCGTCTAAATATATCCACCCAAAGCAAGGAGACTTTACAGTAAAGGAAAACATTAAGAAAATGTTAATTTTAAAACTAAGTATGAATTCATTTTTTAAAATTACTTTTGTTAACATATGAATGTGTTTCATGGCATTTTTCATATACTTATGTTATTATACTTTATTCTAGTTCATCTTCTGTGACTCTTTCTCCCTGCCCTCTACTCCCAATCCTGACTCCATTCTTCCCCTTCTGCTTCCTGTCTCATGTATTTCCTTAGACTCTCACATTCCCACTCTTTTCAAATCCTTTCCTTTTCGCTCCTTTTTTTAGTTTGATCTCTCTCTCTCTCTCTCTCTCTCTCTCTCTCACACACACACACACACACACACACACACACACCACCAAATCAAAGCAAAACCTCAAGTTTAAATCTAAGTTCTGAATATGAGGGATGTTTATCTTTTTGGCTTATTTTGCTTAACAATGATTTCTGGTTTCATCCATTTCTCTGCAAATGTGATGATTTCATTTTTCTTTATGATTTTATATAATTGCATTGTGTATGCATACTGTATTTTTCTTATTTATCTATCTATTGATGGACAAATAGATTGGTTTCATTTCCTCTCCATTGTGAATAGGACACAAATTCCAAAAACTGAGACTAATTTTGAACTGTTGCTGCCTTACACACTAAACTATAATCAACATTTAAGTATGACTTTTTGGCAGACTCTGATTACTTTATTTGAACATTTCTCTAAAGCTGAGACAATATATTTAGATATGGTCTAATAATATAGGAATGCAGGGCTACCAAATTATTTGCCAAATAACTATCTTTACTTTGTACCTTAAAATGTGTCACAATTCTGCAAAGGCTCAAATTCCTTCCCAGTGAGTAACAAAGGAGCTCTGCAACTCTATGTTATGAACTGTCCTTATCTGGAGAACAGTGTGCCTGCTGCGGTGCACTCTGGATTTAGTGGCCCTCATGCAATCAGCATGGTTGAAATTAGAATACAGCAAACAAAATAATGAATATTGGTTTCTCCAAAATTATCATACAAAAAGCATGGTGAGAAATTCACTATTCTTTAAAAAGAGTGTGTCTTGACACCTTGAAACATGTTTTACATGGAAAGCAAATCCTTGTAAAAAGAATCAGTGAACATGGTGTTCAGGGAATCATAAGAAGCCATTTCCTTACCAGATTTGGTTTTCATGCTTTGTGCTGAAGAACTCTGGTAATTGTGCAAAACACAGATAGATGAGAACAATAATTCCGATATTGGTAGGCCATTCCTCTCTCTAACCATTTCATCAGTCATAATTCAGGACTCTAAACATTTCAGCATTGGGATTTTTGAACGCTGTAAGGCATGACAGTGTTCTGCAGGGGACTAGTGGAAGCATACTTCACCTAATCTTCACTTATGTCCCTGAACTCATAAAGGACGGGTCATCAGTCTACAAATTCCCTCACATGGGCTTCAATGCTCATGCTCGGAGATCTGAACTCTGGGTAATTTCCCTCTGTGGCCGTGCAGTTTATGGAGCACTTCACTATTATCTTATGGAAAAAAAAATGGAACATGAAAATAAAAGAGAAGCAAATAGAAACCTTTCTTGAAATGTATATTAAATATTATCAGCAACGGGAAAGATAATAGTGGGCAATGATAATGGGAACTTAGATTCAATTGATGTTCTTTTATTTTGATGTACGTCTTTCAGGTGGGATTTGTTCCAACTTCATGAAGAGGAAAGCAAAACTATTTAAAATATGCTAGGTAAGTATGGAGGAGCCAAATCCCAGCTCTGTAACTAATATATTAGATCATTAGAATATATCAAACAAAATGCATACCAATGGAAGGTTTCCTGAGGCTTGTAACAGCCCAAATCCCCATATTCTTATAAGAACTTGATGTGCAGTTTTTAAGAAGAAAGAACAGTATGTAGTATTTTGAAGTCATCTTTGGGTAGTGACCTTTCAGATATTTATAGAAGTTCCAAAAGGGCAAAAGCATATTTTCTGATGTGAGGTATTTTAAAACATGATTAAACACTAAAGTCAAACGGAATTGGAAAGAGAGCATGAAGAATGATTGAGCACATGGGTCCACGCAGCATCCAAATTCTGTATGTGAAGTTACATGGGTGGCGACTGAGAGAGTGACCTTGTAGTCACTCATTTGCCACATGAAATATGTTCTGAAATTCTGCTAATTCCATGCCTTCAGCAGTTCTTAAACCCAACACTACTTCCCTGTAATTTCCTTCCAGTGGCTTATGATTTGGATATCAAGCTCCCTCACTTGAGGGACAGGTAATGTTCAAACTCCTATCTGTGGTCTGCTTATCATTCAGCTTCTCTTGTGAAGCTGAAGGGCTTTTCTGCAGTGAATCTGGGATTTTAAAATATCTCATTGTTATTTTTTGTTCCGAGAACCATTCCCTGATGCTTCTCTTGCCTTCAGAATAAGATATTTCTGTTCTGTCAGCCATTTCCAGGTCCATAAGCCACCCCCTCTGGGGTCTGGGCATTTTCATGGGTGCATACTTTGCTTCCTACTGTTCATTTATGAAGTCGATCATTTTTTCTGCTGGACATCATCCCATATCTCCACAATACAGTTAGTTTACTTCCTGACTATTTATTTCATAGCACCTCCCTCTGGAAGAGCCTGCAGCCTCTGTTTTCCTTCATTAGACTGTGAAGAGCTTTAACGAGATCTCTGTGTTGTCAACTCTGGTCTAACTTATTACATATTAGAAGATATGTGCCGAATGAATAAATGTTGAATTAATCTATACATAAAGTAGCTAACTGATTCCCACCTTTTCTAGTCCAAAGCACAAAAAATGTAGTGTGAACTGTCCGTAATAGTCCCTGCCTTCATAAGCGAGTGGGCAAGAAATAAAAACAAAAACAAACAAAGAAACAAGCAAAAAAACTAAGGCTGGGTGCAGAGCAGTGAAAAGGAGAAAGGTGTGATAGAAAGGAGGTGTGGGAGGGTGAAGGAGGGCCCCCAGGAAGAGAAGTGCAGGGCACAGCGGGAGGTTCTTAGGGGATTCTCCAAATGGATCTGAAATGGCAGGCACAGATGTGAACGCATCTTTCCTTCTCAGGATACTCAATGTTCCTAATGTATAATTGCCATGGTTTTAAAAGAAGATATGTGAACATGGCTGCAACCTATGGGCATCCACACTGGAACGGGAAAAAGCAGCATCTACACTCTTCCCATCTGTTTACAGTCGATTTGCAGGAACCCATATAAAATCATGCTCGCTTGCCTTTTTTGGCTATGTGATAATTTGAAAGAAACTTGTTCCGGTGTATTTCAATTAGGGCCAAAAGATCTTTTCGATTGGATTTCAACCTTGTCTCACAATTTCTACTTCAAGGAATATAATATGTTCATAAGCTTCCCTTCCTTTTGCTGAAAGCACTTTCTTGGGGCACTTTCCAGAGCCCCAAGAGCCTTTCTGTGACCTACTCTGAGAAACAGTAACTCATACTAAAACTGGTAACACATTAAACTGGGCAACTGGGAATTCACAGGTAAGAAGGAAGCTGGAAGCAGTGTGAATGTTTGCATTTAATATTATATTTACCTAAGGTGGGGCATATATGGGCTGTTTAATTGATTATTATCTCTGACATCCTTACATTTCTATCACATTGTAATAATAACATTATATTTCCTGGCTGAGTGAGATGAGCATCATGGAGCACCACTTGTTGAGATCATGAGCCTTGGAGAAAGGCTGTCCGTGGAATAAGCTCAGCAATTCAGCTCCTAGCAAGGAGACCTGAGGTGGATGGCCTGGCTTCTGCTTAATTGCTAAATAAGACTCTTATGGTTCCTATTTCTGCCTTTACGTGTGTGTATGTGTGCTTAGGTGTTCAAGTTCCAATGTGAAGGTGTGTGTATACCACGTGTGCAGATGCATGTAATGGTGAGAGGATAACCTCAAGTATCATTGCTCAGACACCTTCCATCTTTTGTTTGAGAAAGGGTTTTTCATTGGCCTAGAAACTAGTTTAGAAGGCTAGGCTAGCTGGCCCTCAGGTTCCAGGGATCCATCCATCTCTGCCTCCAGTTGACCACCACCAGGATCCATCACTCTTGACATGTGAGTATTGACAATCTGCACTCTGGTCCTCATGCCTGCAAGGTAACTGTTTTAGAGACTATGTTCTACTACCTGTTTCTTTAGTGGAGCTGTCAAGATAAATTAATAAACACGTGTAGAAAGTTCCTATTGCAGGATGGCATGAAGCATATCTAATTGTATTATTGCAGTTGGTGCTGCCATTGCATGTCTTTCTGTTTGCGATATCTCCTTGAGGGTTGGCTGTCCTATCATCAGATCATCCGAAAAATTCCTCCATGAAGATGTCAAGAGAAGAGACAAGCTTTCCAGGCAGAGATAAAAGCAGACAGAGAAGCTGAGAGACAACAGAAAAAAGGAGGAAGAAGACATTGGAGAAAATGGATCAGAGCAAAGTAGAAAGAAGCCTGATGATTTGTGGCCTTGGAGGTGACAGCTAAAGCTTATGTGCCTTGTTCCAGGAACAATTGGTGTGATAATGGAAAGGATTTAGATGATAAAGCTGGCATATAACAAAATGATAAAGATGGTACCTAACATGAAGTAAAGAAATTCCTCCTACTCAAAAGGCTAAAGAGGAAACATGTGATGCAGTTTAATCTGCACCTAAAAAGAAACTTTAGTTTTAGGTTTTTGAGTCTTAGTTCCTTTTCAAAATAGGAGTGAGAAATGACAGTAAATGAGGAATATTTTGTAAGCCTTGGGATTAAGTACTTTGTACCAAGTAAGAGTAGTTGTCATGGTCTCCCCGGGTAGTAAATTTACCATCTCTCTCTTAGTCCTTTGTCCAGCTGGACCTTCATCCTCCATTGATGGCCTATGCCCTGCGCTGGTACTAGCCTCTTCAGTGATTGTCTTTGGACTGCTGACCTTTCCTGTCATACACTCCTTCATTTTTTTTTTGGTAGCTATCTGTGTGTACGTTTTTTAAATAATACCATATAATTTTAACTACTGTACTGTGGATCAATTACCTCTTATCTTACTTTCATTTTTCAAAATGTTTTTAGGTGTCTTTCTGACTTCCATATAAATTACTGGATAATCTTTTTCTATGCCTTCAGAAAAAAATCTCACTGAGACTTTGATAGAAAATGCATTAAAACAAGATAATAATAATCAACAATCAAAAGATAATCAACTGATACATAATTCTCTTCCAATTACAGAAATCTGTACTGAAGGACACAGCTGCAATTGAGGGCTACTAAGGACCATACAGGGTGAGAATAATTTCTTCCTTAGCTATTGGGAAAGGACTGGTGTCTTAGAACGGCTTCTAAAATGGAATGGAAAGAAATAGGTAAGAAGAAAACAGATTTTTCTGTTTAGAGTGCTGTATTCACAGAGCTGAACTCATTTATGAGATTTCTACCTGACCACCAGTTGGCCCTCATAACAACACCAAATTCCAGTGTTGTACAGGTGCAGTACTCTGAAGGGTAAGACATTATCACCCACCAAGGATTGTATGGGACTGGAAAGACATTTCCTGACTTTAACAACAATAACAACAGCAGCAACAACAACACCCTACTTGCGTCTTGCATTGAATTTTCTGTGATAAAGAATGTGAATCAGAAAGAACTAACAGATTCTACAAGACAATGTTCTTGTTTCAGTGATGGAATGATGAGCCATGCTGAAATAACACGGGCGTCTATTTCATTACCCCATTGTTTGTCATTTTCAACATTCTTTAGACAATGTAAAAGACTTAGGGTATTTGATAGAACTGCCCCCTATATCTGTATCAGGCTTGCAAACCTCTCTGAAGCAATCGTGTGTTCACCCTATGAGTATATTGATTGAATTTATTTTTATTGCGAACCATTGAACTTTTAATTTTGTTTTTTTTAGCTACTCAACACTGTCAACACAAAATATCTTATTTATCATTGATTATTATTTAACATCTAAATGCTTAACATTGATTAACATGTCATAAAAAGTGGCCAATTGTGCATAGAAAATACCTTTCTAGGTACTAGGCTAATAAAAGCTGGATATAATTAATGGAAGTTTATAATCCATAATGGGGCCTGCACAATATAATTATGAAGTTATATTACAGACTGGTTTTATTTGCCAGGACTACTTAAAACAAAAAAGTAATTTATACTTACATTAAAATCCAAGCTGTCCAAAGGTGGCACAATAAAAGCAATTTTCTCTCTATATGCTCCCAGCGTCTAATTCTCTATTTGGAAGATGGCTGTGGGTCTAAGGCAATTGCTGTTTACAGTACCTACACTATAAAAAAATAGTTTAAATCCCCATTACTTCATACTAACTGAAAGGAATGTCACTCTGAATTGATGTAAAATTTGACTTATGGTATATTTCAAAAGAAATATAGCTTTACTACTTTGGGTTATAAGTAACTACTGACTGAGAAAAGGGGGATAGAGCCGAACACTTACTTTAAAATGCCATTTGAGTATCACGAACATGACTTACCCCTATTAATTCTTTATTGTAAACCCACATTTTGTGGTGCTTAGAAAATATCGTGCTGCCTTTCAGAACTAGCTATGGTAAAGGATTTTCAATGTTTACAGTATTTCTTGCTTACCAAGTTCCGTTTTATGAGAAACACAAAAATAAAGTTTAGTTCTGCAGCCTGCTTTGTATTCATGTCTATTCAGTTAACATATACTTTGAATGCCTATAGATACCTTGCTAGGTTATTATAGTGAACTGTATTTGTTACTTTAGAAAATACTTAGTTGGAAGCATGCTGGTCTTATGTGGAATTCTCTTAAAAGGTTATAAAGTTTTTTTCTGAGTATATTATCTTACTTGATGTAGACAACTCCCTTAGAGGTGCAGACAGCAAGCACTAAAAACTCATCTATAAACTGAGACAACTGTTATTCTTAGGGAATACTATTGGACAATAATGGTTTATAAGGGACATTTATTAAGAGGAATAACTCTTGATGGTGAAATTATAGGTAAAGAAAGAACATACAGGAAAGTTACAGAAGTGAATATTTAAGACCCAGTAAACTCTGGTGAGAGAAACAAAATGGACATAAATTGCAGCAGAGATATTTGAGTGTAGACTCAGACATCTTACCAATGAGCAGCACAAATATAAGCAATACAATAGTAACAACTGAAAAGATAATCCAAGTTAGTATAAGCAGTGATAGAGAAGTAGAGATAAAGTTAAGTATTTGTAAAAGTCCTCAATTATACAATGAAAGCAGAGGAAAATATGTTGGGAAAAGAGAAGAGGTAGTACAAAAAGCCACCAGACAGCAAAATAGACTAAATTGATAGATATACTTTTAGTTATACTTCAAACTATATTAGATCTAAATAGTCTAAATAATTCAATCAAAAGTCAAAAATTACAGAACAAATTTGTAAAAAAAAAAGAGAAAGTCTAAATTTATGTTTTTATTTAAAGTTTCACTTCGCATGTAAACACACAGATAGTTAAATAGTGGGAAAAGTTATATTATACCAACCCCAACTGTAGAACCACTGCAGCCAAACCACTCTGAGGTCTCAATGGATGGGTGGAGTTTCTAATTCAATTACTAGTATTCTTATAAGAAAGCTGAGATTTGGAAAAGAAGCAGGAATAGTGAAAAGATGAGATAGACATTGTGTGATGTATGAAAGACAGAGACAAAGGCCAGAGAGGTTTACCTGTCAGCAAAGAAATATCGAAGATTCCAAGCAACTAGCAGGAGACTCCCCCACCCCTACACCCCCACCTCCATTCCCACACCCACCCTGTAGCTTTCAGGGAGAGGATGGCTATGTTGCCATTCTGATTTTATACTCCTGGTCTCTAGATTGGGAAGAGAAGAAATTTGTGTTGTTTTAAATCACCAGGATTATGGCATTTTGTTACAGAAAGCCTAGAATTAATACCCAATGTTTAATACATGGCATAATAAAAGACTACTATGCTATGCAAATGATAAAACAGTATTAGTCTGTATTTCCAAGGAAGATCTCTTATGTCATGATCTATAGGGAAGCAAAGAGAAAACACAGGAAGAGACTATAATCTCAAAGTGGACTTCACTGACTCACCCCCAGTGACTTAACTTCCTTCTATTAGACATTACCTTTTGAAGGTTCTACCACTTCCCAATTGCATGAGGGTCTGGGTAGTACACCTCTAGCATATGGGCCTTTCAGAAACCTTCCAGATCCAAATTATAACAAGAAGAGAACAGGGTTACCAAAATACTTATTGAGGGTGATGAGCGAAAGAGGCATCTTTATCTTTGAGAGCAGTGTTTCTCAAACTTCTTTGCTATGGTTAGGAATCGTAATGTAAATATCTGAGATGCAGATGGTCTTTGGCAACTTCTGTGAAAGCGTTGTTCAACTTTCAAAGGGGTCGGGACCCACAGGTTGAGAACCACTGTTTTAGAGATGTAAGTGGAAGTAAAGCACACTAAAATACTGGGAAGAATGATCCAATAAGAAGAGAAAAAGCGGAAGGTGTGGGAGTGAAGGTGGTGACTGATATTGTACACCCTAAGGAATGAATTGGGAAAGAGTGAGTCCAGGATACTGGAATCCATGGCATCCCTGCTTCAAGAGATAGAAGGAGATGCAGGCCTGGGTACACAGATTGTGTTTGGAGAAGCTGCAATTCCAAACAAAGACAAATGTCTGTTTTGGTTTTTTTTTTTTTTTTTTCCGTGAGACAGAGTTTTTCTGACATAATTCTGGCTGTCCTGGAACTTACTCTGCAGATAAGGCTAACCTAGAACTCACAGAAATCCACCTGCCTCTGCCTCCTGAGTGTTGGAATTAAAGGAGTGCACCACCACCACCCATCTATCCTTTTTTTTTTAAAAATCACATCTTAGGAATGAAATTTCCACTCAGTTTAAAGTTCTATTTGAGAATGAGTGTATCACACACAGTTACCTAGGTAAACTTTCATCTTAACAAAATGAAATTTTGTCCCCCCAGAATCTCTTGAGTTTTATCTGATTCAGATTTGTGGCCATATGACTTAAATTTATAAAATTCTTTTCTTTGAAGAAACTTAGGTCAAATTCATCAGGTGCTGACAGTGTATCATCTTTGTGCATCATAAAAAAATATGACTTCCTAAGTACAGCTTTCCTAATGATATTCATTTATGTATGACCTTCTCTAAGCATCACAGTCTCCCAATTCCCCCATTCAAAAGCATTCCTACCACCATTTTAAGAACTTAACAGCCTTCTTGGCTGTGGGAACAGCTAAGAACATTATAAGCACTGGGGGGAAAGTGTGGTTGTAATGTGTTTTCTAGTGAATAATCAGTATTGCTCACATGATAAAAGTGGATGACTATGAAATAATTTAGTTCCTAGAAGAATTTGGGTATGTTTTATAAGTGCAGTATAATTGTTAGGATTTGTTCCTGGACCAGTGTCATGTTGACAGGGACTCAGCTAGCGGCTGTCTGAAGTGTTTTCCCAAGGGCTTGTTGAATGGCAAATATAATTCCTAGGGGAAAGCCTGATGTTCAGAGTCTCTGAAGTACTTACTTTGGGAAGCCAGAATAAAGGCTTATTCCACTGCTCTGAAAGCTTGGTGGCTATATTTGAGTTACATCTGTGGATTCTTAGTAACTTTGTTTTTATAATGTTAATTGTAGTTTCCAAAGCTCTTACTCATTGCAATTACATTTGCAGTACATATTTTATCTGTTCCTATGCTGAAAAACTGGCGAAGTTTCTATTTACTTTGGGGAAGATAGTATCATGGAGGACCACTGGGACTTTCTAAGCTCTTGTGTTAATGGGTGACAGGAGAGATTTGCTTGTTATTCTTGTGGGGTTTAAAATCTAAATATTATTCATTGATCAAAATGATTTAAGTTCAGGTTACTTTAAAACTAGGAAAGTTAACAATATGCATTTAAAGCATTTTTTCATCTACAAGGTGACAATTCTTTCACTATTATATTTATTGTAAAACACAGAATTTCAGATTGTTGGAAAAATGTCATGAGATGCAAAGCCCTAAACTGAAAGTATGTTGCATACCTGTCATTGTGTATCACTGCAGTTCCTGGCCTGGTCTTTTACATTACCAAGTAAATACTTAAAAGTCAGGAAAACACTCTGTCAGGTGAAGAGTTTCCTAACCTCAATATACCTACGAGGGGAATATTTCAAAAGACAAACTGAGATCCCTGTACCCTTGGCAATATCCTTATTTTTAAAGAATGATTATTCAGCAACAATGAGGCCTTTTAACATTGTAGCATAGAGTGGAAAACACACATTTCCTAGTGTTTTCAAATGCATGGTATGTTACTCCTTGGGATTCAGGAACAGTAAACCAGTATTTCCAGGAATTATCAGAAATTTCAAAACTATGATCATTTTAAACATACTTCTATCTACTTTTACACTGTTCTATTTGGATAACTACCACAGCATCATTGTAGTGTTTCAGAACTCTCTCAGATCACAATCAATTTCAACCATTTCTTACCTCCTACCCCTTTCTCCTCTTCTTTCTTTTTCTTTTCCTGCTTTGCTTCATTGGTCCTTTATTCACAATCTTCTTCCTATTTATTCATTTTCAAGTCACTCTGTAGCTATTATTTGGCATGGATAACTATAAGGACTTCACTGTCCATAAATTAATAAAATGATCTTAAAGGTCCATTTTATTATATGTCTTTCAGTACTGACCATGCAGTTCATTTTATTTATCATTAGCCAATTAGTTATTATTTTTTCTGCCATACATTAAATGTTGTATAGAGGACTAAATGAGTTATTTTTTTGAATTATAAATGTGTAACTTTCCTTTTTCATCCATATAAACTGATTTGGTTCTTACAATGACCAGGTATATTGCAAAAGTTAAAATTCTAAGTGTGGCCTTGATATATGTGGGTTCCCTGTTCTCATCAGATAAACTTCCCCAACATCAGAAAGTCTCTCTATTCAGCCAGCTCCTCTATCAGCTGGGACAACTACATTCTACCAAGTACTTAATTGAATGAATTTCATTCATTGCCAGGCCACAGAATTATTGAAGTCAGCTATTCCAAACCTGCTACAGGAACAAGGAGCACTTCACCTGTTATGACAAAGGGTCCTAGCATGTCCTGTTGTGTTGGTCCATTGGTCTGGACTCTTTCTCAGCAGGACGAAGGAATTGCTATTGCTTCACTCGAGTAGCAGCAGGAGCTAGGGAAGGGGCATGGGTCTGGATCTAAGGGCAGGGGAATCTGGCTGGGGCTCTGAGAGCTGGAGAGGATAATTAATTTACCCTGGGACTTCCATGGGTCACTCTGTTCTAAATTCAAGTTTTGTGTCATTCTTCATAGTGTGCAACAGCCTGCTTCTATGGGCTGAGTGTGTGTGATTGACAAATTTCATCACAGATAAAAATTGCATCATTAGATAAATCCATCTCTGTCTTCACAAAATAAAGGCAAACATTGTATTCTGGTACAGTTTAATCAGACTTAGAGTCTGACCTCTTTCCATAATGTAAGTCCTCTTTTATCTTCATATGCAAACTTCAAAAGAGAAGAAAATTTTATTTAGAAATTATGATAAATTTAGGCTATCATTTGTGCCCTCCTTAGTTATTTTCAGTAATGTATGCATATTTGCATGCTTTGAGCAACTCCAACTTTTCTGATGGCCTTGAACACAGTTGATATATGTGTGTCCAATAATTTCTCCAATAAAATATTTAAAAAAAAAGTTCAAATGACTAAGTTACTTAAAAACTTTTGTCTATCAAACTGTCTTTTCGACTTGTAGATACATGCCTAATAGAAACATTGCTCACTAGGAAGCTTTACAGGAACTTTATAGAAGTTAGTGATTGATTTTCAACCCCAAGCAGAAAGTGACTATGGCTCTTAATAACATAAACAATGAATGCAAAGTATTCTATTTGGAGTCTTAAACTAGTGAATCCACATGTCCATCCTGCTACCCAACCATCCCCCATTCATTTTTTTCAGCTTTTATTTATTGTGTTTCTATGTATACTTTGATACTTTGGTTAGTCATGAGAGGTACAGAAATGTATATATCTAAGCATTACCAGGATAAATATAAAGCTAAATCTATTTTCAGAATTTTAGAGTTAAAAGCTTTTTAGAATTTCCAAACCAAGGCTGAAGCAATCATAGGAATTTACCAAAGATCACACAGACTCACAAACCTCAGAGGCTGCAATGTTTCTCCCCAGCACTGCATTATAAAGTGGATTAGTGAATGACATGACATAAAAAGGAATTCTATTTCAAGGGTCAAAATATGTGAAATAATAAAAATGTTATAGGAGATGAAAGATGCATGTAGGTGGTCCTTATGTGGAAGAGGTTCGCGAGGAGAATAGGTTTTGAGTTGAGCTCAGGGATGCAACTTTCATCTGAAATGGTGAAAGTGAAGGACATTTGAGTTGAAAAAGATGTCAGGAGTGCAGTTATCTAGAATGAGAAATGCAGCTAATGTACACTTCTGTCAGTGGGGTGCTCTTGTGAATTAGAGATTACATTGTCAAGATATAAGAAGCAAGGACTGAATTAAAAGCTTCAAAAGAGAGAAAAAATTTAGTGAAGAGGTGAGTGAACTGTTTTTATGTTCATGTCTTTTAAGAGTTAATAGGACTTCACAATACCTTTTTAAATAACCTGACTGTTAAAGACCTGAGAAGTCAAGATTAGCATTGAGTAAAATTTTATTTTGTCTGCATAGTGAGAAGTTTCAAAGGCCACTTGAATTTTATTTCTATGAGAATCAAAAATGTTGCTCCAAGATAAATTACTTTCTCATTTTTTATCCCACCTCACTAAAATTGATTCCTGTTAACTACCATAACATGTGCAGAATTGCTTGAACTAGTATTAATAATGATTACCATGTATTGAACTTCTACTGTGTGTGTATGCACTGAGATACAAATTAAAGTATGTTTTTCTTGCATTACAGAAATTGGTGTCTAGTTAGGATAGATGCATGCTTTTCTCTGTTTTTGATAGAATATGAAAGTCATTTATCATGATTGCCTAGTAAGTGGAAGTGGGGTACACATGTTGTACCAGCATCTTAAGAATAACTTGCCCTGGAAATTGACTTATTGTGCTTTGAAGCTGTCTTTTCCTATATGAGAAGATAATTGTAATAGGGCCAGACTGACAAGTGGTGTTTTGATGTAAACAATGAACAAACCGACAGATCAATAAATGCTGAGCAAGGCATGCTTCGCCTCAGATTATATTGACTTACTGCAAAAATAATGGAAAGACAAAATGAAAATGTGTTATGCTTTATCTGAGTTATGGTCATAGCAATATAGAAGGTAATAGATTAACTCAGATAAGACTTGCTGCAAAAGAAGCATCGAGAACAACTTTGAGAAAATCAATTTGCAAGTGTCTTCATGAAATCAACTTTCTGAGAAACAATCAGCACACTTTGCTAAGAAAAATACCTGCCACCCTTACCTATAATAGAGGAGCAAGCTGGGCACGAAATACATTTTTATTTTAGCTAAGAATTTGACCTTCAGCAGAGGTTATTTTAGTAATATCATTACTCTGAGACATCAAGTCGATATCCTATGGGGCTCAACACTAAAAACCTTGAGTGCTTTTGTGGAAGTCATAAAGAAAATAAACATGACAGTGATATGTACTTTAGGAGGTATGGTGAATAGATAGTCTCTCTCCCCCTTACTTCCTCCTCCATTCCCCCTCCTCTCTCCCTCCTTTCCTCCCTCCCTTCTTCCCCCATCACTTACTTTTCTCCTAGATATATACCATATTTAAAGAATTTAAAATAAAGTCTAAAAAATGAAAGACTCACACAGATTTGCAAAAGTAGCAAGCAACGTGATAGAAAAGATTAGAATACACTACAAGAGAACAGCAGGCCACAAGTGTGGATAAGATGCTCAAGGGTCTTGACTGCTGTTTGGGGTTCCTTTTATGAGGTTCAAGAGAAAAGGGGTTTGGACGCTAAGCAGCAGAGTTTAGGTGGTTGTCTATATTTATACATTAGGTCATAATTCATTTTTTTACTTTGCATTTTCCTTCTCATAATTAATCTGATTTTAATCATTTTCATATCCAATCATGCATAGACTGAAGATATAGTAAATAGGGGATTCTCCCTAAAAGTTTGCTGGAGATGTGTGAGTGTGTGAGTGTGTATGTGAGTGAGTGTGTATGTCCTAGGATAAACTACTTAAATATCTTATGTTTGTCTGACACGTGTATGTGTATTTTTCACAACTTGTATTTGCCAAAAAAACTTTAATATTCTTAACTCTGTCTTAGGATCTGCAAAAGGATGTCATACAACTTGGCTTTTGGATAGCAAATGGGATGATATATCTCTAAAATAATTGGGAGTGGGTGATGACATTGGTTTCAGAATCTATGAGTCACAGTTATTGTGACTAGACAATATATCAAGGGGCTTGACTTGTAGCAATATGTGTGTTGGTTAATAGAAAGCCACAGATTAAGGAACAGAATAGATGAGCAGCTAATAAGGATACTGTGTAATATGTATGATCAAAAGAAAACAAGAACGATGGAGAGGAGAATGAACATTATAACAAAAATAAATGTCACTTCCTTTGTTCAATTCTTCTGGACCTAGAACTCATTGGAATCTTTTCCTCTCATCTCATGAAAAGTACACCTCTATCAGGAAAATGAGCTGACAATAGTACAGCATGTATGTCATATAATGATTTATCTAATCTTTTCCCAGTGAGTCATGAGCCACTTATCTGGGAGACTGTCTATTGGGCAAAGAGAATACCCATACATTTGGGCAACTGGACATAATGAATCTCTTGTAACTGATGTGAAGTGGGCTGAAGCATTATCATTACACCACTGTCATTAGACTTAGGACATGCAGTGATCTTATTATTAATTGTGATCTTAACCAATGTAAGATAGCTTAGTGTTTTTCTCCTAAGTATATAAACCTAAATAAGCCTCAGTTGGTCAGTCCCTGACAGTACAATTGAGATTTCCATGCTTAGTATTTGGGTGACCCTCATATTAGGTCCTTAATCTGAAGTGAGTGCTAAGCAAAACTACTAAAACTTCCTTTCATTGGGAAAAGAAACATAGTGAAAGGTAGTCCAACATTAAAGAACTAACAGAACCCTACCACAGCCCTTTTAAATTTGCCAAACTTACCCCTGTTAAAAACCAGATAGATCCTGAGAAATTCCTATAGATTAGTTGTCTTAACAAAGTTAGAATATTAGTTATGATTCCCTTATCATATATACTGTTGCTACACATGGCAAATGTACAAGGTGATTTGGCAAATGCATTATTTTTCTTTAAGTAGGGAAACAGTACCTTAATTTACATTCATACAAAACAGAGAATAACACACATTCAGTTTTGTTCAGATGAATGAAAGCTACAACATACTCTTTCTTAATATTGACCAAAATGATGTAGAATGTCTCATCATTCACAAACATCATGTCGCATAAAACTTAACAGCAATAGATTACATGAAAATCTAGACTGACATTCTTTTGAGATAATCAATCAGATATTTGGTAGCGGGTTAACAATTTTGTCCTTTACGTCCTAAAAAATCAACATTTTCCCCATAGTAAAAGATACTTATTCTAGGTATTGTCCTTCTTTCCCAGGGTTTCAATGTTACTTTGGAGCAAAGATAAGGCTTGGTTTGTAGCCATTGAATTTCTGCAAGATTGCACCTGATCAACAATGAAGGAAGTAAGGACATGAGTTCAAGGTTATGAAATCACTTGGTGGAATTATATCTTATATTCTCTATAAGCTTCTCAGTATCTAGCCCTAATAAATCACCAGAACACCATAGATGAGCAGAAGTCAGAGGAAATACTTCATGAGGATGGGTTTACAAACAAGGATGCACTGTATTCTCCCAAACAGTGATTCTCAACCTTCCTAATGTTGCAACCTTTTAATACAGTTTCTCATGTTGTGGTTACCCTCAACCATAAAATTATTTTCATTGCTAATTCATAACTGTAATTTTGCTAATGTTATGAATCATTATGTAAATATATGATATGCAGATGGTCTTGGAGACCCTTGTGAAATGGCTGTTTGGCCCTCAATGGGGTAACAACCCACAGGTTGAAAACCACTTCTCTAAAACAAAGTATCTATTTAGTACTTTGGTCCCTATAGGAAGACTTACTTGGTCTCGGAGGAAAGGAGTCGAAGTAGGGATGTCCACTTTTAACATCACTCACAGTGATCCCTGGAGGATCTCTTCTAGTTATCAGGAACTTTGTCAAAACTACAACTCAGGCTAATGCTTCTTACTCAATCGAGTGTTCTGCCTTTTGCATTCACAGTTCTGATACTCAGCAGTACTTTACATGGCTAACTCCTCTATAGAGAATTCTAAAGGGAATTCTAAAGAGACCACAACTAAGGTATTTACTCTTATGTCTCACAAAACGTGTCACAAGCCTGGACCTTAAAAATTCACATTAAGACATCCTTCAGATGAGTTATTAGAAAGAAATAAAGTAAGGGTAATGGAGCATCCAGAAGATATGATATCAGGTAAGAAAGATGGGGAGAGGGGTAGTCTTGAAAAGAGAAGACAGTAAAATAGTAAAAAAAGTTGACTTTGTACACCACATTCTAGTAACTAGTACTAAGGGACTGCAAACATGCCAAGATTAAATTTAAGGCTAGCAAAACAAAACAAAACAAAACCCTTTTATTATAATAAAGGGGAGTTGCAGGTATAGAATGTTTGCTATATCCAGAGAATGTTGAGACTGAAAGTGCAGGTTTAGGAAGCTTTATAAATTATTGGTTGGTAAATACCTAATAAGAAATTTAAGAAATGTTGGGTTCAATGTGTATATATTAAGGAATACGTGCGCGCACGCATGCGCTCACGCACGAACACACACACACACACACACACACATCACTTTTTAAAATACACCAATCATTTTATATAACAACACCTTCAGTTTTGTGATCAGACAAAGAGCACTGTGTGGGATAATTTAGCGCATGAAAGAAGAAGATTTTAGAAAAATATGGAGACATTTTTAGACCTGTACGCTCCACTATTTATGGAATGATATGTGTAACTTCATGTCATGAAAACACATTTGCTCATCTCCCGAGATAATTCAGCAACTGCTTTTGACTATTTGAAAGCTGATGCTATGGACTCTGCTAGTTACTCTTCTCATAGCGGTGTGTGACAAAATATCGGACAAGGCAAGGGCATATCAAGTAGAGAAGGGTTTTTTTTTTTTTTTTTTGGTTTCACAGTGTAAGAAGGAATATAGTCCATCATGGGGAAGGCAGGCAGCAGGAGCATGAGGATGCTGGTCACATTGCACTTGCATTCAGGAAGCAGAGAGAATGCTTATGCTCAGCTTGTTTTCACTTTTATACTCAGGTCAGGACCCTAGTCCATGGAATTGTGCCACCCACATTCAGGATGTCTTTCTTACTCAGTTAAGCTTCTCCATGGAAACACACATGTGTATGCATGTGAGTGCGTGTGCATGCATAGGTGTATCTCACATCACTTGTTTCCTAGGTGATTTCCTAGGCAATTCTAATCTAGTTAGGTTGAGAATTAAGATTAACAACCACAGGGCAATGGTTAATTAAGAAGCAACTCTTCTGTAAATAAGAAACCCCATGATCAGCCCTAAATAGTACATCTATATTAAACTCCCAACACCACCACAAAGGCTCAGGGAACAATGTGACAGAGGAAGCAAAAGAATGCCGAAGGTAGAGGGTAGGAAGGAGTGGTGTGAAATGCTCTCTTCTGGTCATAACATGACTACCAAAATCACAATCTCACAGCACCTGTAGTTATTGAGCAAGACCTACTCAAGATCAAGCTAGCACAAATCCTAGCTTAGGTGTGGTAGATCATTGAAGACCCCATCCTATTCTGAGGAGCTATTGCTGGGGGAGGGAGAATCATTCTTCATAGATAATACGGCTTTTGGTAGGCTTCCTGTACTCCAGCTAATTGTCCCACACCTATGCACTTGTGTAGTTTAGGACTTAGAATATTATTAAAAATAGAAAAATACTTAAGTTGGGAAAGGGTATTATCTGAACATATATGAGGAGTTGGAGGGGATCAATAAGAGTAGAGGCAGTTGTGTTTCATTGTGTACATGTATGAAATCCTCAAAAAGATAAAGAAAATTAATAACAATTAAAATAGAATTAAGGACCATCACTACATGAAAGCTTATTTGTTCAGTGTCTGTATTTCATGTTTAGAGATTTCAAAACGAGCAGGGCTAAGACAGAACACGAGCTTTATGGAAAGAGTAAGATTGACATATAATAAAGAGGTCACAGCAGAAGGGTTGGAAGTATTATAGGGTTGTAAAAAATTTTTTCTCCATAGAACTAAAAATAGATCCACTTGTTACATGAATGACAGAACTCTAGCCTGTTCTGGATAGTGTAGAATAGAAGAAAAGAAAGCAAAACACTTGAATGTTTTAATAGTTTTCATAATTCCATATTTGAGTTTGTCAGTTTGTGTTTAGAAAATATTGAGTTTATTAGCGAAATCTCTGCTTTAAGTTAGGAGAAGACTGTTACAACGGGAGGGAAGAGGTTTGTTAACTTTAGTTTTAATTTTATGCACATGGAGAGCAGCTGTTGCATGGTCACATATATAAGGAGCTTTACTTTATGCAAAAAATGAAAATTATGGTAAATATATATTATGTTCAAAAACCTAGCTGAAAATGAAATTATGGCTTTATGAGTATTTTAAATCCCCCTTGTAAGCCTTAAAAGCTCAGAAAATGGTGATTGATATAATTTGCAACAACTTTTCTTTGTTCAACTTTATTTACATGTTTACATGAGAATTTTAGTTTATATTTACCCTTCACATAGGTGCATGTAAGGAGATTAAGTAGTTTGGATTTGATTGGCTGACTTCCAGAAATTACATGGCAGAATGAATAGGCACTATAAATTTGGAATGTACCCTGCTTTAAGTTGTACAGTTGAGGAGAATAAAGGGTAAAAGGCATGCTTCTTCATTTGTGAAAATTGATAGGTAGGAAAATGAATTAAATGAAATCCAGCAAAAAATGTAGTAAATTTTAGCAATTGTCTTAGCCCTGTGAGCTGCATGCATTCAGGAATCACAAGTCTAGCAGCTGGAAATTTAGTCTGGGAAACAGGTCTCACCATTATAAACAGAGACACAATGATGTCATGGAAATAATATGGATCCAAGGGAATAAAAAAAAAAAAAAGAATGATTTTGTTTGAAATACAGAACATGAGTAACATTTTCCTCACTTGGATAGAGATATTCAAATAACCTTAATATTTCTAATAGTTTTGAGGATTTACAATTTTTTTCATGTTTGGGCTGAGCCAATTGTCTAAGTATGTTCAGAAGTATGCTCAATATAGAGTTTAGTGGAATTACGTAATTGGACAAATTTATGAATCTACATACGTCCACAGAGCATACACTGATATATATAAAAATAGAAGCCATGAATGTGTAAGATTAAAATTTCGCTATTAACTAATTCAGAAAAAACAGCAAAGGAGCATGCATTATGCACTCCCCTTTGTAACTCACCCCTTTTCTGGCTGTTGGCTCATTCAATCTCTTAATGAAGAGTTCTTCTTCTTCGAACCACCAACCTGTATTTCTACTCCAATTTTACAAAACAATACCACAAACACATTCATTTCAACTCAGTTCTGTCTCTAAGATTCAGAATTTGCCTACCCTCCTCTGTCTCCAGTCTCTTAATTTATCTTCTTTCTGATTACTCTGTATTCCTCAGGTTGGGCTCCATCTCCATACCTTCTTGGAGTCTTTTCTTAGTCAAAGCTGTAATTGGATTTGTGTCTGTCATTGGTAGCAGTCCATTTTTCATAGTGAAAAAAGCACACATTGGATTCCATGTTCAATGTTACATAATGCTGGCCTGAAAGAATGAAGCTACAGAGCTTACATATACTATCTTGAAAGCATTCAAAGCATAGAGTTTCTCAGATTGTAAAAAAAACATTTTCATTAGTTGGTTTGTGGAACTAACTAAAAAAGACTCTTGGTCAACATGTTCTATGGCTTCAAAAGTAATGTTAAATGTCTTTTCAGTGTTTGTCAACATTGGGACAAGGTTCTACTTGAGCTTGTCTCTAGTAGAAAATAAAAAAAAACTGTAAAGCACATCAAACATCTACAGATAAGTCTTTTGATACGAACAGCATTTAACAGATACACTTAGTTATATGTTACACTTGGTTCTTGAGTCATTCACTCTTACAATAGAAATCCGCTACTACAAGAAAAGAGACAGACTTGAAAGAGAAAGTAAATTTTATAATTTTATTACATTAGCCAGAAACCATATATTCAGTAAGCAAAGATTTGCTGATAACATACAGCATTGAACATTTGTCTAATTATATCTGTCTCACCATAGTATTGTACATTCGCTTCTGGGCTCCAGGAACCAGTCATCGTTGTGGCTTTCTGAGTCTTCTTCTGATTAGTTTCAGTCGGTGGGAGGAATTAACAGGAGCATAGAAGACCGAGATGAGTACCCTGGTTTACTAGCTTCTCTACTTGCCGTGATTCTGTGAGTGGCTGATACTCATCTTTCAGTTTTTGTCATGTTTCCTCCCCCATGACCTTGACTCATCTCTGAGTTTCACTAATGCTTTATCTTTCTATTGCCTTTTTAGTTCTAGGGACTGTAATAGTGCTCTTCTATTATTTCCCATTTTGTCTAAGATCTCCCTGTATAGTTTGTGCTCAAGAAACAGTTAACAATATTTTTTAGCAAATCTTTAAAATTAGTGTATTATTTTAATATATAACATATATATTAATTATAAAGTCGAGGAAAGGCTCTAAATGTTAACATTTTGGAAAAAAGAACCAAGCAGTGGTGATGTATGGGTTTCATCCCATCACTCGGAAAGCAGTGGCAGGTTGATTTCTGAGTTTGAGGCCAGCCTGGTGTATAGAACTAGTTCCAGGACAGCCAGGGCTACACAGAGAAAACTTGTCTTGAAAATCTAATGAAACCAAATGAAATCTAACTAACCAACCAAACAAAAAACACCACCACCACCACCACCACCACCACCACCACCACCACCACCACCAGCAAAAAAAGATTTTGAAGAAGAGAATCAGCTTTGCATCACCTTAAGATATAGCTACTTCATGAAAGTGTGTGTTTGCATGTGGGCACCATAGAACATAAAAATAATAAAGCTTGGTTGAGAACATTGTTGAGCTTAGAAGTCATTTTAACTACTTAACCATAATGTTCTGTAACATGTGGTATATGCCATTTAAGTAATAATTACTATTGGATTTTATTTGACTTAAATGGAGATAAGTTAATATCAGTAATATACATGCATAGATGGAGTCTACCCTAGTTACACTATATTATGAATTTATTTTTGATTTGTTCAACCAGTTTTCAGAAAGTCACCTGTGGAGGTGAAACTTACCTGATGAACATGTCATATTCACTTTTGACAGTTGTCATATTTCTGGGTGCAGACAATATGATAGTCTCACAATTTGAAAAGCACCATGTATTTTGGTTCTCAAGTATTGACAGCTTACATAGGTCAAAGGCATATAATTATGATTATTTAAACATATTTGAATTACTGATAGCCTTACAAGTTTATTACAACATAAGTCACATCTAGGTCACAGATCAACATAGTTTAAATAGTGTCCTTTCAATTTGCACTGCCAGCAGAGGCAAAATGGAAGTTTTCTCTGTTTAATTACCATCGATGGAAGGTTACAGCTAAAAACATTGCATGCACCCCTGTGCCTCTTGAGATTCAACACCCTTCTTGGCTGACATTTTTATGTTTGAATTGCTTTGACTATTTCAACCAGATTGTAAGAGCCCTAGGCAGAGATCAAGTCATCTTCTGAGTCAATACAGAGCGAAGCACATTGTCTGTATGTTGCAAACAATTCAGGAATAAAATTTTGCAGAGAATCTTGCCTTACTGACATCTGCTGAATAATGAAGGCAATTGAAGGGACGAAAATAGATTCTTGTTATAATGTTCTTTCTTTCTCCTGACTGATACCATTAAGCTTGCTTTTCCTCTTCTGCATGTGTCTGGACTGGGTACCTGGGCCACAGCAGAATGAATTTCCTCGATCTTTTCTGTTTCTTGATTGCTATTTTTCTCCCTGATTTATACTATTAGGTTTTTAGTGCACATACTCTCACTCTTCCCATTCAACATCTGTCCCCCTTTTATGGCACTCTTCAGAGAACTGAGAGTGTGAGGCAATATTTTCACAGTAATAAATAGATAACCTGTCTGAGACATGAAAATATTCCCCATACAAAAGCTCTATTTCTATAAATGGATGAATTATTCTAACTTGTAGTTGTCCTTGAAATTAATGATATGCAATTAATAATGTGCTAATTCATTTCATTCTCTGTTCCATATGGTATTGGCTCGAGTTTCATGTTAAGTCTGCCCTTCTGAAAATGATTCAAAAATAATCTTTGCTAATAATAATAATCTTTGAGCAGAATTGTGATCTAAAGTCACAGAGATGAGTTTCTATATTTATTGTACACTTTTGCATGCTCCTTGCAATCTATTGTAAGGATTACATTTGCCATATGGAAGATAAAACCAACTGGGGCTTTTAAAATATCCTCAATTAAAGGCTTTCTTCAGACAGATTGGCAAAGCATTGAACCCTGAGACAGGTATTGATAACGAGCCTGCTCCACTGGCTTAAATTGGAAAAATAAACCCAGGTTATAGGTATGTCTTCTTTCTACAACTGTAAGAATTATCTGTGCTTTGCAGCAAATTTGGTCTCATTTTCCTGGAAAAACTCATATTTTCTGCTTGAAGTTATCATTTACAGCTATATAAATTGAAGTTAGTTATATATGTTCATCTTGTTGGCAACTGTTGGTGTTGATTGAGCTTGAGGGCTCTTCATGTATCACTGAGATGTAAAAAAATGACTAGCCTCATGCATTAAGTTTCTCTCCTTCCAATAATTAAGAAGAGGCCATACACACTTAGGTAGAGTGACATAACATTTAGCCACTAGACTTTTATTAAATGACAAGGTCTTACAGTCTATCTGTCTAAGGGCTTTAGATGTTGCACAAGACAGGTAAGGAATTCTGGGGAATTGATGTCAGGAGGAGAGATGCTTAGGTGATAAGGAATGGGGATTAAATATATAAACCCCAAGTTCTCATCCCTTGAGTGGACCAGTTCAGAGACATTCTCCACATTCTTTCCAAGGTCGAGCTCTTGGTATCCCACCTCGTTGCCCACAATGTTTATTGTTGGCTGATGAACACATTTGCTTTTATGTCTAATATTACCTTTCTACCTTCATTGCTTCTCGCAGTCACTGATATAAACAGGAAAGAAAAATCAATGTAAAGTGAATATTGCAGTTTTTCTTGCCATAGATTCAATTAGTAAATGTAGATTTAACTTTCTCCTATCACTTCAGAAGCAGACTTTACCAGCCCTTGACAGTTTCAGTTTTCCAGCACGAACGTCTCAGACACTTACCTTCTGTAGTTGCTTCCAGACCCTCAACTCTCTTTGCGACAGAGAGCCTGCTAGACCTATCCTAACTTCCACATTCCATGTGGCCCATACAGATGTTCCTCAGGGGTGATAGTGTGACCTTATGACACATTTGCCTGGTTTCTTCTATAAACCCACTAATTGAGAACTATTATTAGCACACCCATCCTGAACAGCATGAAGCCTCCAGGTTCATCTCCCTTTGCACAGCCCATCTGCTGGCTGTGCAACCATGCTTCTGTGAAAGGCTGCTTTGGCATGAATAAGGTGAATAAAGGTCACACAAAAGCCACAAGTGTGTCGGAGATTATAAACACGTTTCCTGTGCAGGAGACAACAACTGGTCAAGGGTCAGCCAGGCCACCTACTAGGATAAAGAAACATCTTGAAAAAGGCTCATTATAAGTGTCAATGACCAAATTCCCTGGAGGCCTGTCAGGGCAAAGCTAGAGTCTAAGAACACTATCTAGAGAGAAACTTTAAGTCCAATATAGGGATAAACCCAATACAGGGGGTGGCAGTGAATTCAGAGGGCAGGTTTATTTTCTGTTTTATATGTGGTCTGAATGTAAAGGGTGGGAGCAATCCTTCTCCCTCTGTCTCCCTTCACTCTCTTCTCTTCCTTCCCCTTATCCCTTCTCCTCTTTGCTGAGGATTGAATTTAGGGATTGAATTTTGGATTGAAAATTAGCCTTTTTTTAGAACTACATTTCTCTTCTGAGCTGTACCCCCATCCCTGCCACCTTTAATTTTATTTTGAGACAGGGGGTGACAACTGAACATTTCTACCAGGTGCTACAAGTAGTATTCTCTGTAAACTATCCAGTTATTCTACATACTTTCGGTGTTAGATTAAAAAGCATCAAAATGAGTTAATGTACTAATAAAGACAACTCAATTATAATAAGGAGAAGAGTTTTAGGCTGTGTAAAAAGGACAGGGAGGTTTGTGCATGGAACTTGCAAATTCCCATGAATTCCCACTACTTTTGTATTTGGTAGTAAATGCCAATGGGCTTCTGAAGGCCGCACAAAGATATATTAACCATGGCTTGTAATTCTCAGAGACAAGCACAAATACTGCCTAAGGTAGTTACAGTCAATAGAGCGACAGGTAGGCAGGAGGAAATGTACAATGTCAATTATAGCCTCAATATCAGCCACAACAGTGAGAACTATAGTGTGCCCCATTACATTTTCTGTTGGAAGTCTCCATTATTTTTCTTGTAAGTCTTCCATGCTTTTTTATAAATTTTTATGGACCATCAACTTGAAGAAGCAGTGATGGGGTAAATTGAACTTTGAGCATCGCTAGTGACAGATTGTAGTGGATGCTGTTGGAACCCCCAGCATATCTCCTTTAGTTCTGCCCATGGCAACAGCACTCTCTGTTGTGGGAGAGGTACAACTTGATGACATCCTTTTTAAAATCCTGTGCCTCTCTGTCTGAGATGACAGAAGAATTACTCTCACCCAGTGACGGGTGGGAATTTAAACACTAACTCCTATAAATTACAAGTACCTTATATAGAACAATGCTGACTTCTTCCTCATTTTTTTCACCCAGTTCAGAGCAGCAGTGGGTTCCTGGAATTTAAGTAGCAGCAAACCCAGTATTGGCTTTATATCTTTCCCTTTATTGAGTCTCTGCCATGGTCATGGTGCCTCTCAGGACTGACTCTCAATATCCTACACTTGAAGCTGCTGAGTGAGAGCAAGTCTTGAAGCTGTACCTCTATGCTTTCTTATTGTGTTGAATACACTGCACATTAAGAGAAATAGCTATAGGACTTGTTAACCTTATGCAACCGTATCAACCTTTTTGATTAATCCCCTTTTTATATCCCAAAAGAATGGAATGGGGCTTTATGGAAAATGTCAAGAAGTATTACCTTCATGAGAGATGAAAACTGAGAATTGGATCAAGTTTTACAACTGACTTTTAAGTTCATGTAAGTATAAATAGACGATGACTGTATAAGAACTAGTGCTTTCTTTCACTAATAAAAGCCTTGACACTGATGACTAAAACTATTCTATAGCATCTAGGCCCTAGATATTATGGATGATATTGTATAATTGTTTCCTTACCATTCTTCATAAGCATGTAGCATGATTGCTTATTAAGGGGACTTTCCAAAACTCCAAGTTTTCAATGGATAATGTTAACTTGCTAATAGCTTGAGCCCCTCAATTCTCTATACCCCTCAAAAATCTTACTTTGCCGTCTTACTAAGCTACTAGGATAGTTGTGTCATGATTCTGTTTTTAATGAAATTTTTTTCATACAATATATTCTGATCACACTTTTTACCTTTCCAAGCCCCTCTCAGATCCTTACTAACTCTCTATCTAAGTAGCTCCATGCTCTTTCTTTCTCTGTTTAAAAAGAAAAAATCAAACCAATCTTTTTACTCAATCTTAAATTGATAATCAATCAGCATCAGGTCATCTGGTCATCCACATTTTCAATTCTCAATTAATTCTGAATTTGCGACCTACACCTCCATCAAAACCTGTCAAAACTTTGCAAAGTACCTTCCTGTGCTTCATAAGTACTACTCAAGTTGTCTATTAAGGTTGTACTTATATTTGGAGTACTAACTTTAATGAAGTTCTATTCTACTATTTTAAGAAAACTGACCTAAGAGTAGCTATGTGTTATCTACTTAGAGAAGATGAGATACAATTAAATTTTGGTCTTTCCATGTATCCAACATTGCAGTAACCAACATAGCTTCCTCCTGCCAACAACCTCCAGTTAAAGGTCATTCTAAGTCTTCTGTTTTCCATTCTGAAGACTTTTTTTTCTACTGTCTCTGAGTTTTCAAATGCACGTCATGGTAGGTGAATTATTTCTATAACAATCTAAATAAAAAGCCATTTTTCCCTCATTTGGGTTTCATATATTTATTCCCACAAATTTAGGAGCCTATGAACTAACCATTTTTGACAAATAAGAAAAACTGAACTAAAAGGAAATTACACAAAATTTGTTCAGTTTCAGAATGGATATTGGCATGCCTATCAGAACCTAGTGTACATGACTCTGTAGCTTATTTGATCCACTATTCTTACAAGTTCAACATCTAGATTCTATCTCTAACTGTTTGACTTTGACAATGTTAAATTTTTACCAGAGCCATATAATTCAGGAATCAAAGACAGCTAAAGAAATCCCTGTTCACTTTGTTTGTGTTTAAGAAAAATGGCTTGCTCTGAAGAACCCACCTACTGCTGTCCTACACAGGTCAGACTCACAGATGTTTCTTATTTGGCTCTGCCAAATGGGACACAGACACCTCACATTCCTTTTCTTTGCTTCATAAAGGTGAGGTGACTTGTTTGTTCCATTGATAAACTAGAAGACAAGGCTATTAAGTTGGCTTGACATTTAGTCAAATTCCTCTCTTTTTCTTAAACTACTGAGCTTTGATCATTTCTAACTTAAACCACCAAAAGCTTTACTCTCATGGAGTTTTCTCAGGATCAACTGACTGTGAAGAAGCCTGTTTCTTGCTCAGCCTCCCTATTATAACAACTGCTTATACACTGCAGTTCTGTTTACTCTTCATTTTAAAAGAAAATTCCATTTTATTTAAGAAAGCAGATATTCATGCAGATTGTGTGGTCAGTGTTAATTCTACTTTAATATCTTCCTTCCACTGAAATAGTCTCTTAAAATTATAACCCTTTAGATAATTTTTAACCCAAATCCAGTATTTAAAAAAAATTGATAAGTCAGAAAAATGATCAAGTCCATATATTCAATTTAATGATTTCTAGTAGTATGGAAAAAGTTAGAGGATTAAATTAACTTCAACAATCTATTTTGTTCCATTTTATTCAAATATTACCAACATGCAGTTAGTGTGAAAGTTACCAATAGACTGCTTTATATATTCATTTTCATACATTTTTGACATTCTGTGTGTAGTTTTTTATGTCTACAGAGCATCTTAATTTAGAGTGATTACATTTCAAGGGCTGTTTAGGGCAACAAAGTATTTTTAGTGTGTTTTCCTTTTTGGAATTTTTTTTTACCATTTACATTTTTGTTTTTTTAATTTTTGAGACAGGGTTTCTCTGTTGTAACTCTGACTGTCCTATAGACCAGGCTGGCCTTGAACTCACAGAGATCCACCTGCCTCTGCCTCCCAAGTGCTGGGATTAAAGGTGTACACCACCACCTGGATATCATTCCTTTAAAAAAAAAACTGGGATCAACTGAGTACTTCCTTTTCCTAATTTTCTCTTCTTATATATTCTAGTTTTCTTTTTTGCCTACTTAATGAATTCACACATCTTTTGTTCTAGAGTGTACTTCGTGAGACATATTTTGGTTGCCAATTTACATAAACACCTAAATTTTTTGATTGCAGAAAAGACAAGATGCAAGATAGCATAAGGAATACTTTCCTGCTATATTTTATCTCATCTCAAGGGAAAGCGATACTTATTTCCCTTTCTAAAAAAATCGACAACTATTTAACCCATGTACACAGAAATACTGAATATAATAACTCTGAATTGTCTCCTAATCAGACACACTCAGCATGAGGCTGTTTGCATAGTTAGTATTGACTCTTAGGTGGCAGGCTGCTAAACACAGAAAGGTAACCAGGGGAACATTGTGTTTGTCCAACATGTATTGATTTGCATTTCCTTGAAGTTCTTTTATTTCTTTTTCTTTTTCTTTTTTTCCAAAGCTGATAAAACAATATCCAAATATTTTAATATCCTCATTGAGTTCAGGCTCCTCTCTGCAACTGGAGCAGGATGGTGAAAGCCCTATGGCTGGGGCACAGCTCTGTCGATTGCTTTGAGACATCATCACACTCAGCTGCTGAGAACATGTAATTGATTCGAAACAGATTGCTCCTTTAGTGATCATGCTACTCAGCAACTTCCCCAAGTCCCTCCCCACTGCACACACACCCTGTCATCACCAGTGGTCTGTTCACCAGTGACTCACAAAAGCTTTATGCCTGATCCACCAGCAAAGAATGATGGGAGGAGGACCCTTAAGCTCAGGGTGGGCTTAGGAATCATGTTCTAATGTCCAGTCTGTTTTTTAAAAAAATACTTACCTTTATGTGTGTAAAAGTTTTGCCTGCATGCATGCCTGTGTGTACCTAGTTTCCCTAGAGGATAGAAAAAGAAGCTGGATCCCCTCAAACAGGATGTACAGATAATTGTGAGCTCTCTAGTGAGTCCTGGAAATTGAATCTGGTCCTCTACAAAAGCAGCAAATCCTCTTAACTACCAAGCCATCTCCAGACCATAATTGAGGTTTTGTTTATTTCCACATATTCTTCTTCTTAGTGCTCATAAAGCAGTATGAATTTCACATTAGTTAAGTGGAATATTTAAATTATTTAATTTGACCAAAATTTATTTAGAATCTAGTATGTGCCAGGCCTTATGTTCGGCACTGCACATTCACAACTGAATAAAACAAACCTCAATCTCTAGAAGGGATGTAGAAAAGTAAATATGTAAGTATAATATATATACTTGTAGTGTTGTAGTGTTGTAGTACATTTGCTTCTAAAATGCAGGTGTGACAGTGAGAAAGATTAGTTTCACTGGGCGATGAAAGGGTCTAAAGGAACTTAAAAATGGTAACCACATTTGAGGGAATTCATATGGACTAGCAAAGATCACCAGATGCCCTAGCTAGAGGAAACAGTCAGCAGAGGATGTTCTGAGTTCAACACAGTTAGCCACAAGGGTAAAATGGAAGACAGAAGGACAGGATCTTAAAGTTGTAAGAGAGCAGAGTGGATCTGTTGGAAAGTCTTTTTTTTTTTTTTTCCATAGCCAGTTGTGACCAAAAGGAGATGGTGATGATAGTACATTGTGTTTGGTAGAGGATGTGAGATCATGTGACCTGCTGCTTATAATTAGCTTCAAAAAGAATTCTGATATATTTTGCAGAAAATAACATAATGTGACAATTTGCAAATATTTTTCATATCTTATCTCTGTTACATTTTATTTTAATTTTATAGTTCTTTCTTCAAGTGCCTTTTAATACTTGATAATGTGTAGAACTTTGTGATCAAGCTATTTTTAATGGTCTTTATTGGAGGGAGTCTGGATGCAAAGTATGGTTCCATTTTTTCTAAGTTGACCGCTGTGGGAGACTTCCAGTTACCCTTTATAATCAATCAAGGTTGTGAAGAGCAAAAAACCACTGAAGACAAGCTTTTTGTAAATAAAATTACAAAATGTATTGTGTAAGTTTCTTGTGTTCATCTGTGGACCTTAAGTAGTCTATGGATGCACAGACAGAAATAAATTGAGAAGCTAAGAGCCTAGCCAGTATGGCACTTTACTAGAATGACAAAAGGAGCATGGAAAAAATACAAGAAGCCCATGCAGAGAAGCTCATAGGTGCCCAGTACTTTCGCCTGGGGACATAAGAACCTAGTCCAGTATTTCTTCAAAGATTAAAAAGGAATGCGTTTCTGACCTATGCTACAGCATGGATGAAACTTGAGAATGTCCTAATGAAAGAAACCAGGTGTAAGTGCTTCTTTATTGTATGAATCCATTTGTATAAAATCTCCAGATTAGGAAAAACTACAGAGAAAGATTAGTGGTCTCAGGCAGCAGAGGGAGGGAGAAATGGGGCATAACAGCTTAATGGAGACCATTTTTCTTTGTAGGATGATAAAGATGTCCTGGACTTAATACTGATGGCTGCACAACATTGTGAAGATACTGTAAACCACTAGCGCATGCACTTCAAAGTGGTTAATATGGTTACTCCTTAGAGGACATACGTTTTATATCAAGAGAAAGAAAGAAATATTACAAATTACATACATCCATACTAAAAGAAAGAGACATAAATATAGTGGCCACACACAGCACACCCAGAAGGAAAATAGCACTCACACATACAAGCATTTTAAAAGAAAAATTTACACAGAGAATGTGTGAGTGTGTGTGTGTGTGTATGTGTATATGTGTGTGTATGAGAGAGAGAGAGAGAGAGAGAGAGAGAGAGAGAGAGAGAGAGACAGAGACAGAAGGAGACAGAGAGACAGAGATAATAAGAGACAGAGGGAGGCAGAGGGAGACAAAGAGATGGGGATAGAAAGATACAGAGAGAGACAGAGGAAGACAAAGACAGGGGGCGACAGAGGAGACAGAGAGATAGGAGAGACAAAGGGAGATGGAGAGACAGACAGAGACAGAGGGAGACAGGGAGATAGAAAGAAACACACTCAGAGACAGAGAGAGAATCCTCACACAGGCACACAGATAGAAAGAAGCAGAAACAGCAAATACACAGACACCAAGTTCTAGGTGCAGGCGTAAATCTATATTAGAGGATAATGACATCAATGTGACCGATAAACCATATAAATAGAAAGACTTGAAATATCCCCAAAATAGAGTTAGGCTGTAAACATATATTTATTAAAATGTGGCAATGGCACAATATGCAAAATAATATTTCAGTCACTTCATCCACTTAATTATAGAATAAGAGGATATATGAATGACTAGAGTTGGAATTTTGGACTTGTGGAACTATTGCAATAACACAGAGATACTTATCTTTAATGTCCATGATGTTGCCTTATGAATAATTCAGTGCATCCAAATTGTGTGAAAAAGGAGTGAATTTTTTTTCAGGAATAACTTAAATGGTTTTCTTTATGTATTTGGCCTTGATCTTATACAGTAGATAGCATTTTTATTATTTCAATTGATCACGAGGTGTTTTTTTTTTTGATAAAAGGATGTCACAATGTTGTCATGTTTTGTAAGCCTGCTATTAATTTTAATAAGAATTTAATACATGTGAAAACTTTCGAGAATTTGAACAGAAAGCTTCCAGATGTTCAGTGTAAGGATTATGTGTTTTAGGTGTCATTGGCAACTGTGGTGCTGTTCTTAGATTTAAGAAGGAACTGAGCATCCTGCTGGTCCGTACCTGCTTTGTGAGTATGATTCCTACCTGGTTACCCTTGGTTTTTTTTATTCAAATTACAAGTGTTTTTATTTTTATGGTAGTAATTTTGTATTGGTTCAGAACATAAGTTGTCATATCACCACTGGGTTTTGTAAGAAAGAAAGTTTAAGTTTATATATTGGCACTGGAGGAAAAATAGCCATTCCCTGTAGCAGTTTGACTTCACCTTATCTTTCCAAGGTTATGCACTTTACTGCATTCATGAAAGAAGGCTTCCAGCGAAGTGTCTCCTTATTATGAATGAGGACCTCTTATTGTTCACAGGAGTGCTGTATGCCACCTCTTTTCAGCTCCACTTCTTTTATTATCCTCTTTTATCTTGCTCACTTTCATCTGTGCTTTCTCTTTGCCTTATAAAATGAGTAAGCTGCAAGCAAGGAGGGGAAAGGCCATGACTCAGATGGTGGCCAATGGAAGCTGCTCTAGTGTTTCAATCTTTTGATGGCGGTTGCAAGGTAAAACACAAAGGTGCTGCATTTTCTGTGAAAGAGATGAAAGCATACTTAACGTTAATAAATATGTTCAATTAAAGGCAATTAAAATTAATGCTTGAGATTTTTGTCATATTTGGTGTGTTGTGGGATAAACATCGATAAAAGGAAGTGGGAAGAAGCTGGACAGATCCTACGTGCTTTCATGATAAAGGAAAATGGCTTTGCTCTGGTTAATCTATTTTAATTCAAGAGGCTATGTTAGCCATGAAATTACTGTCGTGGAAATGTTTATTGAATAAGTGGGAAGAAAATTGGTTTCTCATTGGCATCTAAAGAAAATCAATTCCCACTTAATAGTGGGGTGTGTGAAGTAGTTGTAATAGCTACCAGATTACCAGCTGTCATATGTTATCATTCATCTCCCTTGCTTTTCCATAGGGCTGACATTGTTGATCAATCACTTCTCTCTCTTTTATATGTTCAGGACGTCATGCTACTGATTTTCTTTCTGATTTTCTAAGTTTGTTTTCTGATAATTTTAGGTTTGATTCTTAATTGTAAGTGTTTTAATCTTGGTATGAATATGGTCTTTTGGCTTAGACTCTCACCAAGCAATATGATTTTTGTGGACTTCACATATTTAAGACCTTTAATTCCCAATGCTCACTGATATTTATGATCTCCAAACTCTACCTGAAGTTTATATTTCTTATAAATTTATTCATCTTACAGATTTCATAAGACACATGATGTCATACATATTAGATATGATAAGTTTAGAAAGGAAATCATACACAGTAGCTAGTTTTAGCTATAGGTTCTGTATTCATGGATTGGACCAACTAGGAAAATATGATTCAACAAAAAATGTGCCTCTAATATATGTGCATCATTCTTTTTCTTAAAATCACATCCTAAAATTAAGTGTAAAAGGTATTTCCACAGCAATTGGATTGTATCAGGTAAAAGTAAGTGTACAGGAAAATGTGCATTGGTTAAATGCAAATATTAACCTATTTTATTTTAAAGGATTTAAGCCTCCTTGTATTTTAGTGTTTGAGAGGGGCCCTGACCCCAGTCTTTTGAGAATACCAAGAGATAGCTATATTCAACTTTAATTTCTGCTTTTTTAACCTAAAAAGCTGGGAATCATTCTAAGATTTTTATTTTATATTTTATATTTTAGCTCCATGTTGCCTGTAGTTTGTTTACTTCATTTTGTTATTCTGTTGTCCATTTGTATCAAAATCGTTTCAGCAGCTCGCTAGCTACTCCCTTCAGCCCATCTACCGTTTACAAAAATGACCAAATCAGTGTTACACTCATCTGATGTTTAAAATACTCAAATGGCTTTACACAACTGAGACTACTAGATTTTTTTGTGTGTCTAGAAGGAACATGAGCGAGTTTACAATCTACACTACACTACAGTCTACCTCTTTTCCTTGCTACTCCTATACTCCCAGCTCAGAGATATAATCTTTATGACTGTCTCAGTTTATCAAGTAAACTGCCCAGGTTATTTCTTCTTTATCTGGCTTCATGAGTCTTCTATTTTCCAATATTCAAGACCAAGATTAAGCTCACCTTTTGTTATATTTTCCTATCATTTTCCATTTCCAAGTGATCCTTATTGAATAAGTTGTATTTATATAAACCCTCTCATATATCATTTATATCCCTTATCAGTTCCTTAAACTCCTTAATTTTATCACATCAATGAGGATAGAATATTGACGTGGTTACATATGCTTGTAATTCTAGAAACTGAGAGGTGGAAGGAGGAAAATCATGACTTTGAGGCCAGTTGGGCTACATAGCAAGATTCTGTCCAAATAACAACAACAACAACAAACATAATAATAACCATACTAATTTCACTGGAAGATTTGGAGAACTGACTGACAAGACCTGTTAGCATTATAAATAACTCTAGAAGTTGTATGCTGGCCAGGATTTTAGACAAAATTAGTACTTATGAACAAGGTGAGAATTTATGCTGTTTTAAATGAAGATGTTTGTGGGAAAAGGAGGGAAAGGAGTTGCTGATAGGATTTGGTGAAGGGTTAATGTTTTGAGGTGTGAAAGAAAAAGAAAACGTCAAAGATTTTTATCTGATCAAATAGATCAGTCACTAACAAAAGTGGGAAGACTGCCCAGTCAACTGAACTTGAGGGTGTGTGGCCATCAGGAATTGAGTTTTGACATGGTAATACTCAGCTATCAATCAGAATCCAAGTGGTAGCAACTAAGTCCCAAATTCAAGGCAGAGATAAAAGTGGCGATGAATTTAGGGAATAGTACAATGAAGTTAATTAAAAATCACAAGGTCAACGAATATCTAAAAATATTTATAAATGAAAAGAATGGACCAGGGTTCAGGGAGGGTAGTTTTGAGTAATGTAGAGATGAGGAGCATCCAACAAAAGAGAAGAGAGGAAGTGAATACAAATACAGAGAGAAAAAATACTGAGAGAGACAAGAATGTGTAAAGTCAGAAGTGGTCACATATGTCAAATTTATTAATACATATCATGATGAGAACTCTAAATAGACCACAGTTTTAAGCAAAATCCCACCAACATTCATTCACTCATATATTTATTCCAAGAAGACATCTGAGAAACTTAATATGGAATTCTGAATAAAATGTGAAAAAAAGAAGCAATAAATACAGGAAGGACCACGAGTTAAACTAAAAGTATATGAATATTCATGTCTTTTCCTGAGCTATTAGAGAAATCTTAGTCAAAAGGTGACGTGAATGGCAATCATGCCTACTCCTGTTATATGTAGGAGACTCAACCTACACATTTCTGCAGTAAGAAGAAAGATATTCAAACCCTTAGGATGTGGTTCTTTGAAGCTTTAGTGAGAGTTCCTTCAAAACAATTAATTGGTGAGGAAAAGAAGTCAGAAGAAGTGTGTTTGACATGACTACACAGTAGACTGGATTTGAGTAACATCTGATGTTCACTGGCACTGCGTGAACATGCATACATAATGACATTTTCAAAAGGTTAATGCATGGATTATGTAAGCATGGCTTACTTTAAAGCTGTGCAAACTTGCCGAGAGATATAAAAGAAAGTCAGCCTCCGTTCTCCTAATACAGAATCTAAATGCTCTAATGGAAAAAGTTGGAGTGCAAGTAAAAATACATTTAGAATTTCAAACTATGAACAATAGGATTCTTATTTTTAGAGTAGTAGGTGCTGAATCTATTGTTCGTAATCTAGTTGAAACTTAAGATAATCAAATAATTAAAAATAGGCAACATGTTCAAATAGGTCTAAAATCAATGCAGAAAAGGGATAGAGTTTTTGTCTCAATTCTCTCTTCTATTGGTTTTCTTTAAGCTCAAGAGGCAACCGAAATTATTAATTAAAAATATGTCTTTTATTGAGACACAGAACTTCATAATGTGCAGAAAGAAAGAGATTTTATAGTACTCAGCCCCAGATGGGATGTCTATATCAAACCCTTCCTTTTGAGGTTCAGGGTTCTAGAAAGAACAGAAGGTGGAAAGATTGTAAGAGCCAGACGTGGTAGAAACTACAAGGAAACAGCATCTTCTGGGTGCAACAGGGCTGAGCACATATGAACTTATGCAGGCCAGGATAACATGCAGAAGATTTGGACAAGTCTGAAAAAGCAGACAAAAATCCCAGCATGGAGAAGTGGAAGTGGCCACCAAGGCCCACGTCCAACCAAGAAGCTATTTACAATTGATATCTGCTGGAAGGGATAAAATTAGTGTTCTCTAATGAAGTGATATTGGGTATATCAAGCACACTACAGGGCAGGCCTCATGCTCAGGAGGTGTTGACCGACAAGAAGCAGACTTTGTTTTATTTTTATTTTGTTGTTGTTATTGTTATAGTGTGGTGAGTTTCTTTCTTTCTTTCTTTTTGTTTTTTTTTTTTTTTTTTTTTTTGGTTTGTTTTTTGTTCAGAGAGAGAAAGAAACATGAACTTATGTGGGTAAGGAGAAGTGTGGAGGATCTTGAAGGACTTGGGAAAGAAGAAAGAATGTGATACAAATATACTTCATAAAATTTTTGAACAGTAGGAATGTAATAGAACATGTGTTTTATATTAATGCTATTTGTTGAAGGACTTCTATCTGCAAGATTAAGTATTGAAGTATAGTGTGTGCTTTGAAGAAGTTTAAAAATGTTTGACACTGGTTTGTAGATTACTCTAAAGTCTATGCTTATTACTTGAAGGAGAGAGCTGTAGCACTAGTATACCATTTCGCTGTGTCTCTTAAGGACAGAACTGAGTCTTTCTGTAAGCAAACCTAAAATTTTCAAAGGAGAAATGGCCAGAGGTATGATTTTATTTTACTTCATAGTCAGTTTACTACTGGTTAGATATGATTGTTGAGAACACAGAAGAAGCTGGGTAGTGGTGGTGTATACCTTTAATCCCAGCACTCAGGAGGCAGAGGCAGGTGGAGCTCTCTGAGTTCCAAGGCCAGCCTGGCCTACAGAGTGAGTTCTAGGACAGCCAGAGTTACAACATAGAAATCCTGTCTTGAAGAAAAACCAAAACAAATAAAAGAACATAAAATGTAGTGGAACACTTGGAAGAAGTTTTTCTTATTTTGGTTTCTTTAAAAATGCAAAATGGTGTTTGGATTAGGTTTTTGTTCCCACTCCAGGTGTGGTAGTTTATGAGTTGGATTTGGAATGCTTGATGCAGGTGGCTATAATTTGGTTAGGTGCAGTCATTTTGGCATGTGTATAGCTTGTTTTGGGGATTCTGTACCACATGGGTTGATGGTAACTTTTGGTTTAGGGTATAGAAAGTCTGAAGCCCCTAGAGATGGGGTGGACATTGGTTGGTGGTTCGTTGGTTGGGTTGCTGTCATTAGTGTGTTAATTCTTAAAAGAACAAAGCTTAGAGGAATTGACTTTTCAGACTGTGAGCTGAGATGCTACTCTGACCTACTATCAGCCAGTGCTCTTCAAGCTCAGGACAGCCAAAAAGAAGCTGTGAAGATTTCTACCTTTCTCTCATTCTATATCAAGGCAGCTAGCAAAATTGGTGAAGATTTCTTTCTATCCTTCCTTCCTCTTTCCGTAAATTGAGGATGAACAACAGTAGCTTACTGCTACAATAGAAGAAACATACTCAGGATATTGGTGTAAAGGACAAAGAGATAAAAACAAAAGTTAAACATGACTTCTCTGAACAGGCACAGGGGAAGAAATCAGTTCTGTTTCAAATGAATGCAACCTCAGCCTCCCAAAGATAGCTACGATAACACAGTCTATCCTCAGTCATTCTTGACCTTGCCTAGTGGATTTTGCGTTGTCTCTGGTAGTGAGAATGGTGGTAAATGGCTTCTCATCACCAAGAATGAATAACTACAACCACTGCTAAATGCCTAGTCTGTTAAAAGCAAAGACCAACATTCAGAACTCCATATGCCCTCATTATCTGTGGCAGCTGGCCAATCAGCTCTAGCAGATTGGTTATGTTGGATCACTTTCTTCCTGGAAACGGCCAGGGTTTGTTCTCTTTAGAATATATATCTCCCTGAATATAAATTTGTCTCTATTTTTCTCAGTTGATTGTTTTTCAAAACCAACATATTTGGTCCTAAAGATCACTTAAGTCTCTGTAACGGCATTCCCAGAAGTATTTATTTCTTTTCTTTTTTTTTTTTTTATAATTTATTTTGTATGCATTTGGTGTTTTGCCTACATGTATATCTGTGTGAGGATGTCAAATCCCATGGAAGTGAAGTTACAGACAGTTGTGAACTGCCATGTGCGTGCTGGAAATTGAACCCCTGTCCTCTGGAAGGGCAGACAGTGCTCTTAACCACTGAGCCATTATTTCAGCCCCTTCTTTCCTTTTTTCTTCCTTTCCTGTCCTTTTTTCTTTCCTTTCCTATCCTTTCCTTTCCCTTTCCCTTTCCCTTTTTCCTTTCCTTTCCTTTCCTTTCCTTTCCTTTCCTTTCCTTTCCTTTCCTTTCCTTTCCTTTCCTTTCCTTTCCTTTCCTTTCCTTTCCTTTCCTTTCCTTTCCTTTCCTTTCCTTTCCTTTCCTTTCCTTTCCTTTCCTTTCCTTTTCCTTTCCTTTTCCTTTTCCTTCTTTTCATTTTTTCTTTTCCTTTCTTTTCCTTTTTTTTTATTTCCCTTTTCCTTCCCTTTTCCTTTTTTTTCCCTTTTTTTTTTCCTTTTTTCCTCCTTTTTTCCTTTTCCTTTTCCCTTTCCTTTTCCTTTCCTTTCCTTTCCTTTTTTCCCTTTTCCTTTCCTTTCCTTTCCTTTCCTTTCCTTTCCTTTCCTTTCCTTTCCTTTCCTTTCCTTTCCTTTCCTTTCCTTTCCTTTCCTTTCCTTTCCTTTCCTTTTTCCTTTCCTTTCCTTTCCTTTCCTTTCCTTTCCTTTCCTTTCCTTTCCTTTCCTTTCCTTTCCTTTCCTTTCCTTTCCTTTCCTTTCCTTTCCTCTCCTTTTCTTTCCTTCTCTTTTCTTTCCTTTTTTCCTTTTTAACTCCCTTTACAATAATGATATAGGGCAAGTTCTGTGGAATTCATTGATTTTACTATGTTCTCTAGCATTTTGAGGCATCTATTTTGATAGACTACAGAATGACATTTTGAAGACTCAGTTTAAATACTCATTTGGGCATCATCTTGCAGACTGGAATAGTGGACATAAAAAAGTGATATGTTCTAAATCAGTGTATAATGGTGCTTCTTCAATAGCAATTATGGTTTTGGAAATAAAGGCACAAAGCGAAGTGGCTTCTCTTATGATTATTTTGTGTGTGTTCATGCAAGTATGTATGTTCATATATGTTCATGTGTGTGTTACATAAACATGTAAGTGGGTGCACATGTATTGAGGAAAGTGGAGACCAGAGAACAACCGCTGTCGTTCCCCAGTCACTGGACACCTTCCTCCTATATCTTAATCTTTAATGCGTCTTACTTTGTCACAATTTCACAATTTGTGTAATGATGGATAGAATGACCAATGTTTACAACACATCAGGAATAAGATTTGGGTCATTCAACTTATTCAGGGGCCTGTGAAAAATAAATGATATATGATATTAGTGGTAAAGGCTATGAAGGTCAGCACTTATTGGGTGCTTGGTTTAATAAATGATGACTGCAACAATCATATATTTCTATTTTGTTAAAACTTATTATTGTGTACTTTAACATTTTTCTTTCCTTCTTCCTTTATTATGTGATAATAATAACTAAACTCTTGGAATTTAAAATTAGGATACCTTGGAAGAGTGTGGCAGATAAATGACAAGTGAATATCATTGAAAGGCAAGTAGAGTGACTTTATTATTTTTATTATCAATTTATTATTACTATTAATTATTATTTTTATTGTAGAGTTAGAATGATTTTGGTCATTTAAGCATTATTGGTATGATGTTAGTTGAACACATGATTTTGATATTGCTTGTATTTGGAAATTACACATGACTGAAAGAGATAATGTATGATGTCAAATTAATGAAAGGATTGTAGTGATTTTTTTGTGTGTCCACTTAGCTACATGGAGCTAATTTTCTAGAATTACTTTTCCTGTGTGGTCAAATGTTGGGATTATCATCAGGAGAAATTTCTGTGAAATTTGGAATGTAAATGAGAAGTGGTGGCCATGCTTACACACACAGAGGGCTTCTGGAGCACTAAATACAGTGACACTCCTGCATAGAGTTGTGGTCCTTTAGGGCTACCTTCAAGTTTTGCTGAATCTTCTCTCCCTCTTGAAATCCTGGGGAAGATTCACAGCTCATTGTTCACTGGACTTTCAGGAAAATTGCACCACTAAGCTTAGAAGCTACAGAACTGGAGATGTGAGACTAAAGCTGCTTGCTGTGAAAGACAGATGTGGGTTTATGTATCCCTGCAGATTTAGTCTCATCTTCATGAATTGTACTTTGCCCTTTCTTTTTCTCTGCTCATATTAATTTTCTCTTCCTGATTGCTAGCACAGTTTAGAAGTAACAGGTGACCCGAAGACAAGAAATCTTGAAATAAGATCGTATTTATTTATAGAAGACCTGCTGCTTTGATGGAACATAATTGATAAATATTCTACTCAGACATATGTGTATATGTATAAAATTAACTTTAATACAATATACAAACAGATCTAACACATTTTATCATACTGGGATTCTTTCTTCTTTCTCTCTTTCTGCATACAAAATTCTGTATGTATATATCTGTGTATACATTATATATTCAGATATATGTATTTATGTGACTATATGCATACACACACATATACGCATATAAAAGAGAGAAATAGATTAAGAATGGAGCGTGAATTTTCTTTATTTGAACGTTCTGTGAACCTTGAAAAAGGATGGAAATTATGCTGGCATGATAAAAATAGACACACTAAAGATGCAATTTGTTGCTTATTTAATGACTATCACTCTTAGTCATTAGGACATTGAGTGATAAGACATTTGTACTTTCCAGTATTTTGGGACTCATCATCTAGACAGCGATTCCTATTGCCAAGGTGATGCATTTCACCTATTGTAGAATTCTGAATATAGTGCATATGTTCCTCTGATTATAACTTGGGGGTCCTTACATAACTGGATGAATTTTAAATTTTAGAACAGTTTTCCCAATATAGTGATATTTTGCAAGCTACTGCTAACAATGTGTAAGGCAGGAGTCTCTGGGCATTTTGTGCCTTACCCTTGGTTCCCATTCTCACTCTCTCTGCCAGCTGCTCTCTACCATCTGATTGTACTGTTCTACTGACACAGATGCCACTTAGGCCACCAGTGATCTATCTGCCAGATCTCATCTACACATATTGGTCCCTATATTATCCCCCAATACATTCCCATTTGACATTGCAGATATTCCTATTTTTATATTCTTTCAGCTTCTGACATTAGCCCTGGTTTTCCCCCATTTCTCCACTTCTTTTGAATATTTAATATCCTTGCATTTAATATTTGGTTAGGAACACCAGAAACTATTGGAAATGACCCCAAAGTCAGTATATTATCATATATATATATATATATATATATATATATATATATATATATATATACATCTTTAGTTTATGATTCTATCATCTGTCATCAAATTAGAAGGGTGGGGACCCTAAGCTAATAAACTGATGAATTTCTTTGTGCTTTATTCTTTCTGCTTCAATTTGAGTCTCCCTGTCAAATTTATTCTACAAGCCTGATGTGTTGGCCAAAAAGACTTATTTCTCACCTTCCTGCTCTGTTGTTTTTCCCTAGTTAATCTTTGGGCCTACTAGACACATATTTCTAAAATGAAAATGTGATCATTCTTCTTCCTCGCCTGCCTATGATGTGAAGAGAAGTTCAAATTTCTTCTAAGCAGCAAGGGAAGTCCAGCATGCTTTGATATCTGGCTTCTCTCAAGGTTCAGATTCTTTTAATGCTCCTATCCCTCTCCCAATGTCAAATAACTCAAACTTTCCCTCACAGTAACTGTAGTCTTTTTATCTCCTCAAAATAATCTTCTGTATTTTCAGCTACTCACCTAACAACTGTTCATGCCTCAAGAGTAGTTCTAATGTCTTTAACAGCTTATCCTGTAATATCTTATCCTGTCATATCTGTCTGACCACCTAGGATGTGCCAGGCCTGTTATGTTTTCCCTTTCTTAGCTCTTAATAGTTTTTCTCTGTCCTCATGGCTTCCATTCCCATTGTGTTTGTCCGTGGACTACTGAATAACACTGTGTATTCACAGTCACACAGTGAATTTTGGTTCGAATGATCTGTTCTATTGTTAACATAATGTACACCCATTCAACTGCAATCAACCATACCATAAGTTATTGTTTCTTCATTTGTCTCTATTAAACTTTGAGCCTATGATAAGGAACTATGCATTTGTGGTGTGCGTGCATGTGCATGTGTGTGTGTGTGTTTGTGTGTGTGCATGTGTCTGAGTTCACATTGGTCCCTGCTACTTTATAGTTTATTGATGCATTTTTTGAATGGAAATGATTTAGAATCAGAAGAGCTGGTGGAATGAATTATTTAATCTCTGAGCCATATCTGCAAAGGAAAATAAAGACAAAAATGAGAGTTATGATTACTCTGAACATTTCATAAGCTTCTGGGATTTTAGATCTAGGAGAAAATGCTTTATAAATGACAAAGCACTTTTGTTTTAGTTCACTTCCTGAAAAGGGAAAGTTGGTCCAGGTGGCTTTAAAGATAAGTTTGTAGAATGTCTATGTGGCAGTTCTGCTCCAGGGGATCAGCTGAGTCTTTTCATCTGTCTGTCTACACAGCCTTTTCCTCCTTTTCACAGTGTTTCTTGTGCTGTCACTCACATCATCAGGCTTCTTTTGTGAAAGCTGTCATTTTCAGTACTGGGAATCCAGTTATCTCTGTCTTGGTTGAGGGAGGGGGCAGTGTACTGGAAGGAGAGTTCATGGCACAGTCTGGTCATTGACATGATTGTCAGAGACCAGCTTTTCCTTGCTACTGTTTAGGACATCCCTTACTTGACAACATTTCTAGTACACTTTGTACATCTATTTGGTTTTCTTCTCAGATCCACTTTTTGCCTAGGTACAGGTACAATTTGAATATATATATATATATATATATATATTTTTTTTTTTTTTTTTTTTTTTTTTTTTTTACTATGTTTATCTACTAGTTTTGATGTATTGCTTCTTAGGCTTCTTTTCTGTGTGGGACATTCATAGTCTTATGTTCTCTTTGCTACAAATTTCTTTGATTTAAATCATGAAATGATATTAATTCTATTTTCAAGTTCATGTTCTAAGTAGTTGTCCATATTTTAGACCTAAGTCTTTCATTACAAGTCATGTAATTGATCACTTGGTCAGTCTATGATCATCTGCTCACCATAGGCCTGATCTTTTAGAATATAATGTTAAGTGAGAGGATAGCTGACAATGATCTTGGATGTCAAGACAATGACCTACCTGGCAACATGATTGACAGACTTAGGGTAATTACGTAAGTCTAGATATTTCTGTTTAACAAGTGTGATGATAATGGAATCTAGAAGTACAATCAAATTGATACAAAAGTCCATCAGTTAATCAATTGATTAATTTGGTATTCTAATATATTGTCATTGAAGTAAAATTAATCAAGCTTGCTATTAATTTATATTGCGGTGTGATTTTGGTATCTCTCCAACATTTACACATTTTCCTTTTATTTCTAGGACTATTTGTCAGAAAAATTAACATAAATTGTTTCTAAAACTGTCTGTACAAAGACATTTGTTGCTATGTGGTTTGCAACAGCAAGAAAATTGAAGAGATTGTGGGTTTAAACTCTTGGAAACCATTAGTTGAAATTTTGTCTCTCTTTTGTTCTATTTTTAGTGTTTGGTGCTCAGAACAGGAGACAATCACAGATTCTTGTTAAATGAGTGTAAGTTGATCCTTTGTTGTGGATGATTGGACAGTCATTAAAGATAATGCATCCCATGATGTTTGGCATCATAGAAAAGCAAAGCCTGTATTATTAAATGATAAAGCACGAGCTCTGCTTCTCTGTAGGTCATGTTTTCTGAGAAAAGACACAATAAAATCTCAAGGGTGTTTATCCTGTGAAAGAGAATAACAGGTGTTATTTCTCATTATTTTTCTTTTCTGTGCTTTTTTTTTCAGAGTTTCTTAAAATGACATTTATTACTTTTATCTCACAATGTACAATGTGTTTTTATCATATTTCCTCTGACATTTTCTGTCTTGTACTTAAAGAAGAAAGAGCAAAGAGAAGAAAAAATACCCTACATTAAATTCTACTGTGCAGCGAGAATATTTTTTTATTTATATGCATTAACATAGGATCTTCTGAATTTTTTAGAGTAGGAGACATCCCACATATGGAGTTACTTACCTAAGAGAACACAATTAATTACACAGCAGGGATTTGACTGACATTCATTACAATCCAGGAGCACATTTCCTGAACCACTAATCTGCAATGGCTCCCTGACTAACCTTTCTTGATTAAGCCAGCCCTCCCTAGTTTTTCCCATTCACCGAAACTAAATATTTATTTGACCCTGACATGAATTATCTGGTTATATTCTAACTGCTTTGCACAATTTTTGGCTTGTCTTCTTAACTGGATAAAGAAATTGTTTGAGACAAAGCTATATGTTATGTTCCTGTCACATATTATTTAGTGAATAGCATACCTTTAAGTACAATAATATTTACAATTGCTAATATCATTAAGAAAACAATAAGAAAAAATAAAAACTAAGGCATTATGGCATAGATCTGCTATGGTCAATGTTCCTTTGAATTGAAAGTATGACATGCTGTGGGTTTAAATTTATTTCTGTGATTTCATAGTCTTTAAAGTTTCCAATTATTTAATTCTTCAAATTATATTTTTTAGATAATAAAATCTGCCCTTCTTAGCTAACATTGAAAGATATTGCTAAACTAGGGCCCAGTCATCCTAATCTCATGTCTGTTTCTCCTTTCACAAGTCCTGCTTAAGACCACAGGGACCACTGACTATTTTTGATTATTCTAATTTCCCTTCCCTACACACAGTTGCTTATGCTAATTCCTCAGCCTGAGCTGGTCTTGTAGATTACCTCCAAATATTCAATTCCTATGAATATTTGGATATTTTGTGTGTGAGGCTGTCTCAGGATGTTGGTGCACAGTAATCTTTCCCTCTTCTGAATCCAGGCATCACTTATTTTTCTGAAAAGGGGTGCAGCTGTATCCATTACAATTCTATTCTCCTTCTCCTCTTCCTCTTCCTCCTCCTCCTTCTCCTTTCCCCCCCCCCCTCTCTCTCTCTCTCTCTCTCTCTCTCTCTCTCTCTCTCTCTCCCCCCTCTGGAATACAAAGGTTTCCTATACAACCAACACTTATTACCATCAATTTTTATTTTTGAATATTGAGCATCCTTACATCATGTGACAAATGGTTTGTTTTGACTCTGGTTGACTTTTTTCTGATTGTTAGTAATCTGAGAGCTCTTGGCCACCTGTATATCCTTTTGAAGAAATGTCTTAAGTCCTCTATCCACTTCTAAATAAGTGATTTCTCATCTTGGAACTGACCTGTAAGTATTCCTTTTACTTATCACGTGTAGAGTTTGTGAATATTTTCTACCACTTTGTAGTTTTCTGTCAAAAATTCTTCATTCTATAAATTTTTAGTTTATAGTCCAATTGTCTATATTTATCTGTTTATTTGACATCATATACAATAAATCATTACAAGATGATATTATGAAGATTTTTTTCAACTATGGGTTTATTTTATGGTTTCAGATCTTTCACCAAGTCATAATCCATTTGAATTATTTATTGTACATAGGCTAAGACACCAGATCAATATATTCCAGTTACCTAATATCATTGATTGAAGACACTATTTTTCCCCCGTGTGTAATTTTAACTCCTTTGAAAACCATTTAACTATATATTCATAGATTTATTCCCGAGATCTTTCTTTCATTCCATTGGTATCTATATCTGTCATTATTTCACAGCACTCTTATTATTTTTAAACCTGCATTAAAATATGCTGATGAAAGGCTTAAACATGCCTGATAATTCCCCTGGAAGAGGTTATTTCAAAGTTTTTGGAGTTGTAAATGTTCAATAGATTTTTGGAAAAAAATGATATTTTATTTAAACTTTTTACTATTACATTAAAGAGATTAAAAAATCGCAAAGGGCTGGAGAGATGACTCAGTGGTTAAGAGTAAGCATTGTTTTTCTGGAGACTGTAGTTTAGTTGTGAGCAGCTACCTACATTGATGGCTCACAACCACTTGTAACTCCAGCCCCAGGGCGTCTGTCCCTCTGGCTGACATGGCACCCAACACTTATGTGCAGAAACATGCACACACATACACATGCCCATATGTGAGCACACGTGAGCTCACGCACACAGACACACACACACACACACATGACTAAAAACACATCTTAAAATTACAAAATTGCTGTTTCTTTCTTAAGAGCTACATTCATGTCCAAACTTTATCTTCTTTACTTTGTTTAATATAGGATCATGTTGTACTAAACTAAATGTCATTACAACAATCTAAAAATTTAATACTGACAATTTCATTCCTAATTGAACAAAAATTCTTTAAACAGTGGGGAAAAAAAGAAAATTAGAAACAGAACTTTAAATTAAAAAATTCAAAAGTGCTAGATTTATTATTATTGGTATTTGAAGATTTGCTGAACAGCTCAACTATATGCATTTCCAAAGAGATGAAGTAAGAAAGGAAGAAGAGAGCCAGAGAGAAAAATTGAAGTGCAACAGATTCTGGATTACCAAGGGCTTTGATTTATCTTATGTTGTTACAAAGCAAGATGCTTATATATAAGCATGTATGTATATAAGTGTGTATAAATTATAAACTATCTATTCATGGGTCTAATTTATATATGCTATGTAAATGTACATTATACACTTGTATATATAAAATGCTCTTACCAAAAGGCTTCCCACAGTTTAACAGAGATTTAACAATAGTTTAATCCTATATATGTTTATTGACACACCTTATTTACATAATTCCGTAACTTGAGGCACTGTTTAATGCTGTTTTGTATTTTACCTTTTGTGTTTCAAGTAACCAATCCATATCTCCATTTGCAGAGGACTGTGTACCAATTATCCTAGATCAGAATGACAGGCAGTGTATTATGAACCCTACCTGCAAGGACATCAATTAAAACAGACAGCAGAGAGAAATTCCATTTTGACTTCTTCAGCAAAAATCGAAAGATGCAGAGGAACCCCAGGAGGTACACTGGAGCTGAAGTAAAACTATTGCATGCCAGAGAGTGTGGCCTGGGAAGTTAAGGAAAAGGCAGGAATGGGAGGAGAGCTCAGCTCTGGGTGTTTCAGTACTTTCTTCATTTCAGATACTGTTCCTAAAAGAACAGCTTCAGCTTCATAGCAAAGTTGAGTAGAAGGAAGAGATAGTGCTTACAGATCCCATACTACTGCACATAATAAATGCTTCCAATATTTTACTTCCCTGGTCTCTGAACCATTTCTTCACTATTGGTTACTTGATCATTTGGTTTCTAAAATTCCAGTGTAAGTTTAAACCAAAATATTTTCATAAGTGCTTCCTTTTGTTTCCTGACATGAGTGCTTCTTAGTAGAAGTGTGTTATATACTGCTTTAACTTGTATCTATCAGGATGTTTTACACATTGCAGTTGAGAAATGAAATATATGGTAAATGACTAAACACAGCTTGAAGATAGCAGATGTTTATCACCCAGCACCATAGCTTAAAGTTTACGCACAGTCCATATAGCTAACCACACTAGCAATGGTGGTTAACCTGTGTTGCCAACTTGACAGAATTCAGACACTGAAAATTAGTAAATCAAACTTCAATATGTGGTGTATGGGTATTAGTGATTCAGTGAAGGAAAGACTGACTTTGAATGTGTGTGTCATGGTCAAAGAAGTTAGGGTCTGGATGTGGTAATATGGTAATATAATCTTTCATGGGTGATTTTTCTTGAGCGGATTCATTGTTGGCTGCTGCCTTGCCTTGTAGACCTCAGATTTGTAGCTTTTGAATGGGTCTTTCACCAGTGACTTCCCAGGGGTCTCAAGACCTCCAGCTCTAGACTAGGCTGTGTCATTGGTTCCTGTCCTGCTTCCATTTCCTTGGAATAGACAGCTCCTGGTTTTCTAGCTCTTTAGCATATGGAAAGTCATTTTGTGACTACACAGCTTTTGATAGTGTTAGAATGAATCCCCTCTCTTATAATTACATATGCTTATATATTATATATAATTCCAATTGTGTATACATTCTATTGGTTCTGTTCCTCTAATATGTTATATGACTAGACATAATTGTTTTTAAATGGACACACTTAGGGTTCTCTAATTTAAGAGTTCCTTTTGTAATGGAAAACCTCCATAGTTCATGTTGATACAGTTGTGGGTCTTCTGGCAGACAGCTTATCTTTGATTTTTGACATAGAACTTTAAAGGGATATTATCTTCACTCTCAAATCAGTATCTTACTTAATTTAAGATTTTTTAAAGGAAGAATTGGTTTGTTTTATATTTCCTTTTAAAAAGTTGTTCTTCTTTCATACAACATATATAATACATCCTGAAGCTCCTCTTTCCTTCTTCCCCTCCCTCCACTCCTCCCAGTTCCTTCCATCTCCGTCATATCTACCCCTCATCCCTACCCAACTCTTTATAATCAGAAAATTTTAAACCAAATGAGTAGAATTTATTTCTAGATTGAAATAAATACCTCAATTCCAATAAAAATATTAAATTATTAAAATTATACCATGTAATGAATATTATTAGAAACAGTTAAATTTTTATTTGAAGTTAAAAGTTAGAGTTGTACAGCTAGGCATATGTATGTTGTAGGTATATATGGTATGTATTCAAGGTATATATATATATATATATATATATATATATATATATATATATATTTTAAAAAGAGAAAATAAAGGGTTATGTATGTATCTTGATGTCAATAATATAATTATTCTAAAGTTGTTTTTTTTTAACATTAGTGTCTCTGCATTTGACATACAGCCCTGTCACTTACTGATGAAAGTATATGCTGAGAAACTGTTAGGAGATTCCATCATTGTGTGAGCATCACAGAGTGGGTTCAAACAAATGAAGATGCTACAGAATCACTAGATGATCTGTAACATGGATTTGAGCAAATACACTCAACTTCAATTAAGCTTATTTTCTTTCTTGCAGTGCTCTGAAATTTCATCTTACATGTAGCTGGTAAGCGATAAGAGACATCAAGGTCTGTCTTCCAGTAAATGTGGCCCTTGTAATTAAATTGCTTGGATGGTTTCTTTTTGTGTTTTTCTCTCTATTGTGCTGATTTAATCATCTCCAGCATATAGTGTCCTGTTGGCAGGTTTCCCACGTGTGCCTGTAAATGGAAGGTTATATGCTAATGGATGTTTGTTGCAGAATAGGAGCATGGGGATGCATATTTCTTACAGCAGAGCTTGTTACACAGGTTTATGGGACACTACATAGTTGTTGCACATCTTACCGGAGCACATAAAGATTGGGTAAACTTACTCAGTCTTTTTTGTACCCTCACAGGGTTTTATGTGCTTTATTTCCTTTCCTGTACTATCTTTCCCCCTCTGATATTCATTAGAATCGCACTTTATAATTGAGTGGACGCTTGCAATCCACAGATTTAACATTTCTGGTTTTAATGACTCACAGGAAACCCGTGAAGTTCACAGCTTGTGGTGCTTGTAGTTTGAGGCTTGTGTTTGGGTCCTGTGTCCTTGAGGCTGGTGTGAGAGGTTAAGACATGATACTGTAAGTGAGCCTCGTCAACTGTGCTGTGCACCAGCATCACCATGGCTCTGTTTCTCCCAGCTTGTCATCAGGTATTCAGAAACCTTCATTAGAGTTCTTAAGGGGTTATTTAATGCATCATTACATTCAGCAGATTTATGTGAGAAATTATATGCTGTGGTGACATTTATGCATGTGGGAGTTTGAAAAGGTCTTTTGACATCTCCCTGGTGAATGCTACAAATCTATGGCATATGCTATATTAAACAGACTACAGTTTGGCCTCTCTATATTAGGGATTATCTCAAAAGGCATTGGTTTTATAATGAGGATCTGGGAAATCCAGAATCTGACAAACTCACTGAAGATTATTTTCCTTTGTAAGACTAAAATGGAAATCACATTGTCAGCGCAATTGAACAATATTCAGGCATTTCTCTTTCAAATCCAAACAGAGTCTTGTAAATTGAAATGCTGGAAACTAAGGCATTAAGAAGTTTTGCTATCTCCGAGTCTATTAGAATTCTTTTTTGTGCACAGTATGAAGAGGAAAACCTTTATGAGAATTCACTTGGTGACTTTGTATCAGACGTGGTGCTTCATAGCTAGCAGACATTGCAGTAATACAGCCTTCATCTTCAGAGGTCATCACTTTATCTTATTGTGAAAAGAACATGAGATCTACTCAACTAACAATTTTAAGCACGCAAGATAGCATTGTTAACACTAGGCACAATACTATACAGCAGATCATTAGAATTTGTTTATATAATTACAATTTGATATCATTTGTTGTGGAACTGTCTCTGCCCTGTATCTGTCTTATATCATCACCAGGGTCCCTCTGATCCCCATATAATCCCTCTAGGCCACAGTTCTCTCTTTTCTCTTCTTGGTCCCTCTTCTTGGTCTCTGTCTCAATCTCTGTCTCTATCTGTGTCCTGTGTCTCTCACACTGTTGTCCTGTCCACCCCCTCTCACTCTTTACCTCTTTACCTCTCCTACTCCCTTTCTCTCTCTCCTTCTCCCCCCTAACAGGGTCCTTTTCTACCCCAGACTCCCCATCCCTCCCCGATAAGAAATAGTTTTTTGCTAAAAAACACCGGTGGCATCCAGGCATCTAAATCCTGTTCATCCCTTCCACTTGTATAAAGAATTATTACACCATTGTGCAGCAAAGGCCATGATGACACATTTCTTAAGTTCCCCTTAAAGTTAGAAGAAAATAAAATTGGCAGAGGTTTGGACGATATTCATATAAGAGAAATGAACTCTTGTTGATATTTACTTTTGGTTATTCAAACTATAATCTATTGTAACTTTGTTTCAAAGTTTTAGAATTAAATTACTGGTTATATTTAATGTTTTGTTCAGTCTATTTATACCTTCAATTCTATACTAGAGATTTACTTTTCAACAGGTAATGAAAAGTTGTATGTGATGGACTCAGTAAGAATTGTTTACCTCCTTTCACACCTTTACTCTGAATGTTGCTAAATATTGAGATATGAGGTGGTGATACATTTGAACAAGCTAAATTCTTTAGAGTGATGAGACATAATGCCATGAACTTTTTGCTAGGAGAACTAAAGAGCCCCTGTGTTCTAGTTCTACAAAGATAATACTTTGAACAGAACTGATGTCACAGTCCAGAATAGAGAAGGTCACAGAACACCCCAGGCATGGGAGCTAACACAGGCTACATTAGCAGAACTTCTTTATCCAGCCCATGCTACCTTCAGTCTGCCAATATATCTGTGAGAATAAAGAACTAATTTAAGTTACTGTATTTAGAGTAGTTTTGTAACACAGTTGTCTTGTAGTAGTAGCCAATGGACATATGCTATTGAGAAGAAACAGAATAATACATAACCTTACCTTTATAATTCATGTGAAGGATTTTATTATGCATCTTCTATTGCCTATTTTGAGATGACATGGAATAAAAACTTTGGCTGTAAGTCTGTAAGGCAATTCAGTTAACTGAGAACATAAATGTGGTACTTTCATCAGACAGGACATAGAAGAGGGAGAAAAACAAGGGTTTTCCCATTCTCCTTATGCACACTGAGAGAGAGTTACAAGAGGATTCAACCCAGGAAGACTGTCCTGGTCAGAGGCATCCTGACTGTGCCTTCTTTTCAGAATTGAGGACTATAGAACTGAGAAAATTATTTTCCATTCCTCACACAATCAAACTGGCAATATTTTTGTTATTGAATTGTCATAAAGTCGTAAAATTGTCATATATATCTTTTAAATAAATTTCAACTCTAGTAAATTTGGCATGAACAATGTCCTCCCACATGAATGCCTGATAAACACATATTTGTTGGTGGTGAAGTAAAATACTTGGAATATGATATATGTTCAGGAAGTAGTAAAGGAACAGTAATTGGAAATGATAAAAGATACTTCATTTTGATTTCTCCCCAGAGAAGCCAGTATTTCTTATTTCAGACAAAAGATGTTAAGGTACCACATGTGTAACATTCCAAATTCCTTGAACTGCACACAACAACAAATATATGCAATATTGTTATCTACCTCATATCAAATACAGGATACTTTTGAGGGATACTCAAAACACAAGCTAGAGATTAGGGGTAAATGAAAAATATATAGAATACCAAAATGCATGTATAATTCTTATAGTTTGTATTCTGTTCAATCTATTACTATACAAAATTCTTTACCAGAGTCTCACTTCTCATCATTTGATGGTTTAAAAAAAAAGGTTGTATATAGTAGAATAAAGTAATTAAAATATTTACGTTCTTCCAACTTTGACTATGGGTGTAAACATAAGCACATACATGGTGCATAGACATAAACACACACACACATAGTCACATAGATACACACACATAGTGAGAGGTACTTTCACTCAATACACCCTTCCTAAATAAACAGTATGCTTAAGTCATTAGCCTCTTTAGCTACCAGCAGTGGGCCTCTCTCTTCAGTCGTCACACAGAAGACAAGAGAAAGATCATAGTCTGTGAGTCAAGAAGATAGCTCTTCCGAGGAACTTATCATGTTGGCATTCTGATCTTGGACTTCGAGTTTCTAAATTGATAAGATAGAGTTCTATTGCACTAATAAGCCAGTGTATATTTGTTCTTATGGTGCCCCATGCAATCAGTTGCTTAACTATTCTAACCATTTGAAGCATATTGTATCACCACACCAAATCATCTACCTGCAGCTGCTGTTCTTTACATTTAGAGGACAATATTGATTTGCCTCAGGCTTTGTTTTCCTGCAGTACTTTAGCTGCTTGGTGGGTAACACCTGTGAGTTGCTTTTTGTCTGATGTACTTGTCTTTGGTGCTTTTGGTGTCTTTGCTTTCTTGTGCTTTCTGTCTCATTGTCTAGATGCAGAGTCAGCATTGCAATGCCTTTGGTCAGCATGTTTTTTTTAAGCCCTGAAATTCTTGTTCTTTTTCAAGTTTTTCATCCCTTTTTAACAGTTTTAAGGCTGCTGTAGAATAAGTCCCATCCAACAAGAGATGTTTCTTCCAGATATTCACTTAACAATGTCCATCTGTGTTTGCTTTCCTTTTTTGTTTGTTTGTCTGTTTGTTTTTACATCCTTTAGGACTGGCTTGCACACCACTTCTACAGATAGGCCTCCCTTGTTCATCCTTCTAGGAGATAATTGTCTTGCCAACATGGTTTTTTATCTTGTTACCCTGTTGCATTATCTTTAATGCTCTACGTTATGGTGATCGTTTGTTTTGTTTACTGTTAATTTTACTCACATGACTTTATCAAACAAAGAACTTAAAAATTGTTACCAATATGTTACAAATATTCCCCTTGAAAGAAAGTAATATATAGTTCATTCAGAGCACCAACAGATACATATTGAATCAATAAATGAATAGATATAAAACTGTTCTTATAAGAAATAGTAAAAGAGTTCCTCAGTGAATATTTTCCATTCATTCATTTCTAAGTTGTCTCCTTTCTTTACAATTACTGTGCTACACACACACACACACACACACACACACACACACACACATATGTATATATGCACATGTGTGTGTGTATGTGTGTGTATAATCAGACTCATATTTGAAACTTACTTATTTTTCCAGGACATCTCACTCTCAAACCCTTATGCCTCATAAGATATGCCTCATATTTCATGTGTATACATCCATATTCTGATCATACATTATAGTGTTTAAAAGCAAGAGTTTCCTTGTTTATTTTTTTATATTCCGTGTTATGGGATGAAATGATATAATATTAATTACATATTCATATTTTGTTCATTTATTATTTCTTGCATGATAAAAAAATTGAACTGATTCTAATTTCCTCCTATTCTGTTTGGAGGTATGGATGCTTTTTCACACAGAGATATGCTAATTTTTTAAAAGATCATTAACTGCCCTGTCCTAAATATCCAAGATAATATAAGGTAAAAGTCAGTAAATTCATTTCCTAAAATAACTTGTTAAAATGAAACTTCTGAAAGCTATGATTACTTAAACAAGTGTTAATCCATATTATGTATGTCATTTTATGTGTATAAAGTACATTTAAGTTTCTTATATGTATAATATATATATATATATGTGTATGTGTGTGTGTGTGTATAAAGTATAATGTACATATATAAAGTTCATTTAAGTTTTATCTTTTTTTAAATGACAGTGATGAAGAATGACATTCATTTCTTCCACAATGAGATTAAGGCACTCAGATAAATAGTTGTTAAGTTTCTGACTCTCACAGATGGTGTTTTCATTCTTATGATAAAATTGTATATATATATGTTTTGCTTTTGTTTTTTGAAACAGGGGTTCCCTGTTGTAACTCTGACTGTCCTGAAACTCACTCTGTAGGCCAGGCTGGCCTTAAACTCACAGAGATCTATCTGCCTCTGCCTCCTGAGTGCTGAGATTAAAGGTGTGTATCACCACTGCCCAGCCTATATTTTAACACATAATTTGACTTAGCTTTTGCAGAAGCAGTTATTTCTCCAAGTTTAAAGCTATATTGATATCTCAAAAGACTCTTTAACATTTACAGTGATGGGGCAGAATTATCCAGCATTATGAATCAGAGTGAAGAGACCAACTCCTACTTCTATTGCACATTACTGTTTTATTAGTGAGAAGATCAAATTCATTAATTCATTTGTAATTATTTCTAATCATTCACACTAATCTTTGTGTAATACCCTACATTACTTCTATAGCATATTTTCATGTTACAAAGCTTAGAAAATGAGATCATCTGTATCATTTTCATTGAAATTTGTAATTTAATTTAGCATACTAAAGGCTCATAGAAGTTCTGGAGTTTAAAAATTCATAGTAAGAGAAGAAAAAGCTGTTTAAATGTATTTAGCTGAAACACTCCGAGCTTGTGTGATCATAGTGCCTAAATTGATGACCTGACTGCTCCATGGTACGGTTAAGGGGAAGGTTTTAATTTAGATATGAGAAGAAACAGTCAGAAACATCCAGATAATTCCAGAGAGAGAAAAGCATAGGAAAAATAGCAGAGTTATATGGAGAATGAGTAGCTGGGAGGAGGGAAACTCTTGAACTAGAGGAAGTAGGGGAGGAGGAAAGAAGGGCTGGGATGGAGTATGGAGTTTCAAATATGTAACAGGTACTTATGGTGCTGTGGGAGTCTGGAGGCTATCTTGAGCTTTGATATGCTGATAGGCATCATTTGTCTCTTCTGCCAGTGATAAAGGAAATGCCTTCTTTGGTAGAGCAGGGATTGAATTCACAAGTTCCTGAGGAATGCTGGCTGTTGTCTAAGGACCAGAAATCCTCTGATAGTCCCAGGTTGAGCTCATTTCTGGATATTTGGACTGCCTTTAGGAATTTGGGGAAATGGTGTTTCCTTTGGACATGAGAGTAGGTGATAGAACTCTTCACTGGATCTGAAAGTCAATGTTTCTCTTTTTTTTTTTGTTCAGATTATAATCAACTAAGCTAGCTGAATATATTCCATACTAAAGACTGTTGTGTTAAGAAACACTTGTATAAATTATCATTCAAAAGTATGCTGTGCTTTTTGGAGAATACATTTAAGCATGTATGAAACAACAGAAACGATATTAAGCCCCAGAGTTTGGGGATGATAAGCAATGCCTTTTGCTCTGGCTGAGTGATGTGCTGGAAGCCTAGCTTCAGGCCACTACCTCAACCCTTTTCCTTTGACCTGCCACAAACCCTCTCTTCTTTCTCTTTTCACTATTCAAATTCCAGGCAACTGTAGGGCTTCAATCACTTGGCAGATTGTAAAATATTGTTGCCCTAGAGCAAGTCACAGGTTCTTATCATGCTTTTCCCATTAGTGACTGAAGAAAAGAAAATCTTTTAACGTGGGCACATGCTCTGTTTGAACCATATGTGACATATTCTTTCCCCTCTCTTTACCATAACTATTATTCCCTGATAACCAAGACAAATGGAAGGAAGGAAGGAGAGGAGAAAGAAAAAAAATGAAGGATAAAAGTTTGTGTTTTAGTACAGTTTATGACCATGAGGTTTTACAGAACAGGCGTAGAATTCTGGGACTTGATCTCAGTTCTTAAGTGGCTAATAAGAAAATCATTTTGAATTTAGATAAACACATGAAAACTTTAGATAATAGTTTACTGACAGATTTTTTATTCACCATGTATCTTTGAACAAAATTGTCTTAATGATTTACATCTAAAAGAACAGGGCTAGAGAGGTGACTCAGTGGTTAAGAGTACTTTCTGCTTTTGCAGAGGACACACCAGAGCACACAAGGTAATGCTGAATAATTTGTAACTCCAGGGGAAACAACAGACTCTTCTGTGCTCTACAAATACTAGACATACACCTAGTGCACATACATATATGTAGGAAAATACTCATACAAATGAAGTAAAAATAAACCTTTAGAAGATGGAAAGTTAATATATTTTTTTAAGTAGGTTCATGGGAATACTTATCCACATTTCAGAAGATTAAGGTCTTGATAGGACTGGCATACCACTGGTCACATCCTCTGTTAAGTGCTTTTAAAAGCATTGACTCATTTTATCTACCTAGCACATAACATCGGCACATGGGGTTTCACAGCTTCTTGGAGTGAGAAATTAAGCCCAACATAGTTATTCTGTACCTTTGCCTACACTGTTGTGATGTGAAAGCTACAAAATATAGAAGTGATTAAATTTGTCTAAATTTTTCAGTCTTCAACACAGTTAGACATTTGTTTTGTTATAATTTCCCAGAATGCATAGTCAAGATCTAGCTAGTTGAAGATATTGATGCTAATGGTCATAATTTAGCAGATGGATATAATTCACTTCATTTCTCTGGGAAGAAATGACTTCTTTTCCAAGTGCCTGTTTCTTATACAAAGATGGTCCCAAAACATGTACCAAAAATGATCATTTCCTGCTGTGAGTGTCCAAGGTGATATAGTTCTATAAGGAGAAAACCATGTTAAATAATCAATATTGGATTATTTCTAGGCCAGATAAAGGAGGAAGAATTTGGCTCAAATTATGCTATAACAGAAATCTACCTTATTTTTCAAATGAAGATCTATCAATTAATCAACACTTAAGTGAATTGGCTCCCTATTAGCTTCAGATCTCATCAAAATATTAAAATCTGTCGCATTTCATTGTGTTATATATTAGTGTCTTTTGCTTCATTGCATTAGCATCAGAACAGGCTGAAGAGAACAAAAGAAGGAGCCAGAAAGTCTGAAGTTGACTGACCCACTGCTTTGTTTTTCTGGGGCCTTGAAGATGCTGATGTCAACTACTGGCTGTGGCTTGGCTTCAGAACATAATTTTTATGCTCTTTCCCTGTATTTAAGAGAGTTGCAGATCAGTGATAAAGTGGAATATATATATGTGTGTATATATATACACATATATATATATAAATTATATATAAATGAATAAAATACAAGCACTAGATATACTTCTTTGACCTCTAATGACTTTCTAGGCAGTAAGTTTAGCATTTTGGATAGAACATCTTGCTCAATCTTTATTGTACTTGTGTTAGCAAATGGCACGATTATGATTATGCTTGTTTTGCTGTTGTTGACACTCAGAGTTGAGCGCTAACACATTGCTGGTGAATGCTCTAATATCTCCAGGTATCACATTCTTGTTTGAGTATCAAATTAGGCTGTATAAGTGCTATTATGGCTTGTTTTCTATGCCTGCCATCAAAGGACTTTCCCAGTGTCTTAGAAAGGTTCTTGCCCAGTACAATAATACTGTGTGAGGCTCATAAATGACTCACTTTCTATCTAGTCAAGATTTTCTCTCATCTGTGAAATAGGAGAAAAGAAGGTAATAGGATTGTTTCAAATTTGCCAAAGATCTGCAGTACTGACCAGATTAGTTCCTCTACCTATCAGATAAGCAAACATTTTATATCTTTTCTTGCCTGTGTTGTCTACATTGCTGTGTATTGTAGAGTGTTTTCCAGGAATGTATTAAAACATCAGTGTTTTCAAAACTTTAATGGAAAGATTTTTTTTCTAAGATCCCATTATTTTTCACAAAACAATATCCTTTTATTGCTGTTTGTGAGTACTAATTACAAACCCACATTTCAAAGTCCATTTTCTAATGTTGCATGTATTTGCGTTAATTTTTTCTTTTCAAGTTTAATAGCTGCATGTTGAAGCCTCTCCTGAGTGTTGGGAAGTTCTTAACCGTCTGTCCCTTTCCCTGGAGAGTGGTGTGTGGACACAATTTACCTGTGAGCTACCATGGAGATGACAAGGCAGGGTTTCCCTGCTGGCTTAGGCATGTATTCCAGTATTTAATGCCTGTATCCTGTATATCTTCTTCGGAGATAAATTTTTATCTTTGTTCCTAGGTCTAGTCAGTGATGTCTAGCTTTTAGGGAAGTGTAGGAAAAATCAGTTCTGTGACTATAAAATTGTTTTTATTTTATTTTAATTTTATTTTTTTTCATGACTATTGAATTGTGGCCCTATACTCAACATTTGGTGCACTCCCCTGCCATAGATTCAAAGATTTTTTTTTTTAACTTTTCTATCCTATCAAATAGTATTAAGATGTAGTTTTGTGCATATTTGGGATTGGGAAGAAAATTAGGAGGTCTGACTTCTTCTTTACGCTGAAGCATGTACACTTTTGCTTTCAGGTAATCCCCACATTCTGAAGTATCTGTTGCTTCCATAGTCTAAGTTTCTCACATTTCAGTCCATACGCTTGTTACTTCTTATTGGAATTCCTTTCGTAAAGTTTCAGCATTTGAAAAAAATTTTTTGAAAATTTCTCTTGTTTTAATAATTAATTACCTTGTGTAGATGTACAATGGCGATGTATATATGTAGATTCACCAGATTTAGATGCTAACTCAGGGCAGAGGACAGTTTATTCTTTTGTCCAATTAAATCACTAGTTCTGGCCAGAGCCCTGGAACTCTAGAGAATTTTGGTCTCCATACAATCTACTCTTAAGCCTTGAACTGGAACGCTTCAGCCCTCATACAATCTAGAACATTTAAACTGCTAACCAGAACCTAGAAGGCTTTCAGCCTTAGTCTTTTGAGATCTACTGCTAACTGAGACACTCTGACTAGCTCCTTCTGAACTTACACTTCTGGATCAACTCATTCTCTGTTCTGGGCTTCTTTTGCCCAATTCTGGTGCGTCTCTGTGTCTTTCCCTGAGCTCTCACTGCTTCATCCTGCCTCTGTAACTGACAGCTCTGTAACTCACTCCAGCCTCAGCTTCTGTAACTCCTCTATAACTTACTCAGTTCTGACTCTGTACTGACTCCTCTGTCTGCTTCTCAACTGATTCTTCAGCCTGCTTCTCAACTCACTGTTCAACTGCTTCTCAATTGACTCTCCTTACTAACTCTCCTTACTGACTGCTTCAACTGACTTTGTTGTCTGACTCTTCAACTGACTCTTCTTAATTGACTATTAACTGAATGACTAACTCCTATGTAACTCTCTTTTACTGAGCTGACAGCCTGCCTTTTCTCCTGAGAGTTGGACATGTTCTTACTCTGCTAACTCTTCCTCTGATTAGTCACTTTGTCTGCTATTCACTCTGACTAATCCAGTCATCACTTTCCTGTACGGCACTGACTCCTTCTGTGTTCTGCTTCCTGTGTCTGCTTCCACTGTTTTTTTTTTTTTTTTTGTTTGTTTGTTTGTTTTGTAGGGATTAAAGGCATGGAGTAACACTGCTTTCTGAATACTGGATTAAGGGTGTTTATACATTACATCCATACCACACAGGCCTCTGAATGCAGCCCCTGGAATGTAGACCCTAGCTTTCACACAGGGCTGTTCCGTTCACCTAGATTTCATCCAAGACTCATTCTTTCTCCTCTTATTCATATTTCTCCCTGCCATTTTAGTATGACTTAGTATAGAATGATACATTCAGTTAACACACAATATTTACCACACATTCTCATTCATTTTATGTGTAAAACTTTCCAAGTTCTGTTATAATAGAACACATACTAAAGGCAAAGTGTTTGACAAATATAATTAATTTGCATTTATTCTTGCTTTTTGATTGCCTAAATTATGAGAGAAAAATATTTGTACAAGCAAAATTCTTTGTAAAAATGACAAAACTTAATTTCTCTCTAGTTGAAAGACGGAATATTGACATTAAATTCTTTAATTTTGAGTGTGGGTGGCTGAGATAAGCTCTCTTTTTGTAGCCCTGGCTGTGCTATCCTACAACTAATAAATTGACCATGCTGACATTGATTGCACAGAGATCTACCTGCCTCTGTCTCCCAAGGAGTGCTAGAAATAAAGGCATGAGCCATCATGTACACCTTTTTTTTTTAAAAATTCTTTGATTCTTGGAGATGACTTGAATATATTGTAAGTGAATTTGATTTGCCTGGATTCAAGATTTATAGTGGTGTTTTATGAGATACTCAGTGTCTTGAATGTGAAATATAAGATGAGCCTTGGTGGGAATCTGAAACTAGCATATATTTGATCTACTTAGTTTCTCTGCAAAATGGCTATGAGTTAAAATTTATTTTCAGGAGGTAACATACCAACTGAATTAAGTTGATATTGTCTTGGATGTATCCCACAGTAAGAAATTCCAAATAACTTAAGCTTTCCCCAAGTAGTCTTATTGAAAGTGGAGATGAACATGGTCTTGGATGCATACGATTATGAAACATGATTCATTTGGAAATGATGATTCATACAGAGCATACAACAAAACTGTGTGGGTATAAAGCAAGCAAGGATGGTGGCAACTGGGGAAAATCACATCCCATGTGCTTCTATTTTAAAAACGGTGAACACAAATACTGTTAGGCCTTTCAGTTTAAAAAAATGCTTCAAAAGATACTTTCCTAATGACTTTGAATGGAATTCTTTTCCTTTGATTTTGCTCATCATTCCCATGCTTCATGGGAATGGACTGACTTAATTTCCCAGAGATTTCCAGAAGGTGAAGATATTCTGCTAGCTTGGAATCCTTTTATTAAAAATAAAATTAATTCTTTAAGAATTTCCTGTAACACACTGTGATCATTCTCATCACCGTCTCCATTTCGTCCCCAAATTATTTTTGGATGACTCTGTTTTTCACTGGACATCCTGATCCTCTGGCTCTTACTATCTTCTCCCGTCTCTCCTGTGATGTTCCTTGAGCCATAAGTGTAGGGGTTGTGTTGTAAATGTATTTATTGGGGATAGGAGTTCTATGGCCGGTTGTTTGCATTTTGATCTGTTGTGGCTTTCTTCAGTGACTTCCATCTGCTGCAAAAGAAACATCTGTGATGAGTGGTGAGAACTATATGTATCTGTGATTAGATACATGTTTAGATTGCGGTTAGAAATTATACTGATTTAGGAAAGTGGTAGGAGTAGGTTCTCCATCGAGATTCATGGTCTTATCAGCCACAGGTAGTTTTGCCAGGTTTATAGTACCAAACATGAATTCCTTCCTATTGTGTAGGCCTTTAGTCCAATTAGGTGATTGTTATTAACCCCTACAATATAAAGGCCACTATAGTATCTTTTAGAATAGCTTGCCTTTCTGGTCATTGTTGTTCTGGACATTATAGCTGGATAAGACTATTGAATGCCTTTCCCCCTTGGTATCTTGTATAGCACCTTCAGATGCTATGAGAGGTAATCCTTAAGAGAGGAGGATTGCAATAACATTCACGAGAATTCTTACAACTTCTGTGTCTGAATGTATGGTGTCTTCAGCAATAAAGTCTTATCTTTTTTTCCAGGAAGGCAACCATGAACAATGGAAAATGTATGAATTGTTTTGGAACTCTCTTGGACTTCCTTGGCTAACAATGCAGAAAGTTTCTCATGCCTGGCACTGGGGGTTTTGTCAGTCTATAGTATTTTGAAGAAAATAGTCAACCAAAGTAGCATAACTTCAATTAAACTATCTCTATCTATCTATCTATCTATCTATCTATCTATCTATCTATCTATCTCTATCATCTATGTATAGTGTTTGTATGTATTTTCATTTCTTTTTCCTTATCCCCCTTTGATCTTCTCTTTTCTCTTCTCTATCTTATTTCCCCATATGTTTCTTCATAGTAACTGTGTTTTACTATCCTCTCATATCAAGAGCTCCCATGTCTCCCCATTCTCCACTGTGGATCCTTTTTGTTTTCCTGATATCTGCACTTACTCTGGGTTATATACTCTATTTAAAGATTTGAACCTAGCATCTACAAATAAAGAAAACATGTAGCATTTGTCTTTCTCAGTCTGGGTTACCTCATTCAGTAAAGTAAACAGATGTTTGTATACTCTTTATTGAGAAAACAATGCATAAATGAATAAAGAAACCTTTTCATTTTCAATTTTTATATTTTATTTATTTTTATTTTATATACATTGGTGTTTTGCCTTCATGTATATCTGTATGATGGTGTCAGATCTCCTAGAATAAGAGTTATAGATAGTTGTGAGATGCATTGTGGGTGCTGGCAATTGAACTTGGGTCCTTTGGAAGAGCAATCAGTGCTCTTAACCTCTGAGTCATTTCTCTAGCCCTCATTTCAATTTTTAATGGCAGATAAAACATTCTTATTGTCAGTGTGATAGTTGTGTCAATGAAATTCATAAGGAAACCAATTTATTTACACACATACTCTTCTCTCTCTCTCTCTCTCCCTTTCTTTCACACACACACACACACACACACACACACACACACACACACACACAAACAAATACAAAACACACACACAGACATACCTGTACATTTATACATGTTTCATACTATTTTGAAAATGTGACCAACTAAAATACAGGCCAATTTTTGGTATAAGTTATCAAAATGATATTAGTGTAACATAGTTTTGGCTAACAATAGTTTTGCTTCGTACAACATTTTAAAAACTCTTTTATTATATTGTGTGTGGGAGGAGGTGTTTGTAAAACAGTATACATGTGATGTGGTCAAAGGACATCTTGCAGGAGTTGGTTTACTCCTCCCATCATGGGGGTCCTGGGAATTGAGGCTTGGCAACAAATGCCTTTACTGACTGAACCATACTGCTAGTCATTACATCATAAATTCTAATGAATCATTTTAATGCAATCCTTTATTTGAGTTGTAGAAAGTTTTCTGTTAAAAATGTATGTAATTATCATTTTACTTTCTCCATGCCCATCAACTTCAGATAATACACATGTAATCAAGAATCTTTATATAACTATGTAAAGCTATATACTACGTAGTTCCTTGAGGCTTCCATTTAATTGCTTTTACTTGCATCAGAAATAGACTATTGATCCAAAAAATGTTTCCTCATAAAAGTGTTTTCTGCTTTTCTCTTTAGAGCAACTAACAAAATCAAATATGAAATCAGAAAAAATACCGGTAGAAAAATATTATGTATGCCTCCTGGCTACACATCTTACTTTTTTGTTTTCAGTCTAGTAAAAATTTCTCCCAAGATTATTGATTTTTCTAGTTAAATACAGGAAGAATATGTGAGTATTTATTGATTCCATATTGATGCAGTTTATTTCCGAGTTGGTATAGCTATCTAAAATGTCAATCTGACTCGTGGTAACTTTACACCAGCACATGGCATTATAGCTATGGCATGATGGTGACCTCGTACATAGGGGCAAACAGAATATCTAGATGGAAAGAGTGGTCAGAGCTTTACAGTCATTACCAATGTCATTCAGTGTGGGGATAAATGTCCTCTATATGGTTCGGGGAAATCTCAGGCCAAAACCTTTTTTGAAAGTGCTATTGTTTATTTTTCTCTAGGGCACAAAATCAATGTGCTTTTTCTCCGTTTCAGAACTGCTACATTAAAATGTCATGACATATGTGTTTAAAATGTAAAATCCATAAAAAGAAAAGAAATCCATTTAATGTTGATGGTATTTTACTCTTACCCTTTCTTTATGGTACAAAAAAAGTTTTCCTTTGTCTTTTATTCATGACCAGGTTTATAAGCATTTGTTTACAGATGTCTGCACAGAATGCTCTGCTTTTTCACTGGAGTATGGTGAGGTAGGGCAACATGTCAACAGCCCAACAGCATGCCAGCCTGATTTCCAAGCTGGAAAAATTTATTTTTTATTTATTTTGTCTTCCTCCTAGGAGAAACTATTTGAGTTTATGGCTCATGATTTGCTTTTTACCTATTCAGAAGTTTATAACTATTTTTGTAAAAGGATATAAAGAGAATCACACACATATGTGTGTGCGCACACACACACACATACACATACACACTTAGAAGTTTGTGGGAAGTCTTGTGAAAAACAGACATTTTGTGATTAATTTAAAAAATAGCTGAAGGAAGGGCATATAATGTCTAAATTTTCATATCATAGTCTCTATATCTAAGAAGTTAATAATTTTCTGTTGTTGAAACTACTAGACAGAAGCAGAGTGTGATTGTACATATCTATAATTTCAGCACTTAGAAATCTGATGCATGAGAATTATATATTTGAGGCCTGGCTAGGTTGTATGGGAAATTAAAGGCAAGCCTGGACTACAAGGCCAAACTCTGTTTCAAACAAAAGCCAAAGCAAAAACCAAACAACAACAACAATAACAAAAGGTAAAATAAAGTAAAATAAAATAAAATATATAAAGATACAGATAAGAACTGGTTACTCAGAATTATTGGCTATACCCATCAGCCACCAATGACTTCTTAACTGCTTTTGGCAGATCTGAAATAGAAACGTTGGTTTTGCTAGCTGAAAGACAGACACTAAAGTACCAGCTCCTTCAAATAGATGTAAGGGGTCTAAATAGCCTGCAACTAATATTTAACTTTAACTGGTGCCAATGAAATGAAGTTGTCTAAACAGCGTTTGTCCCTACCCCAAATGTTATGCCCAATGGCTCACAGGAAATATGCAGCTACCATCTGTTCTGTACATTTCAACCTTTCTGTTGGTGTTTCAGAAGTTAATTCTACAGTTTAATTTCCTTAGTTTTAGCAAGGGATAAAAAGAATGATATATTTCAATATCTGAGCTGCAACAGACCTAGCTCCGAAGGTAAATTTTGGCTATCAAAATTTCCTGGGCTTCCAGAAGTTTGGTCATTGTTAAGACTTTTAATCACAGATTATTTGGTAGAATTTTGCTTAAAAATGCATGTAAAGTTTAAAAAAAAGTCTTTTACAGAGAAATTTTATTTTTCTGATGGCTAAGAGTAACCTGCTTTTATTACTTCTTTTACTTTTTTGTGATTATAATGTAATTACATAATTGATCCCTTGTCTTTCCTTCCTCCAAAACCTCCTATATACCCTCCTTGCTCTCTTTCAAATTGATAGTTTCTTTGTTCATTAATTGTTACACACACACACACACACACACACACACACACACACACACACACACACACATTAGACATTTAAATTAACCTGCTCAGTCTGAATGTTACTTGTAAGCATGCTTTCAAGGTTGACCATGTAATATTGTATAAGGAATTGATGTGCTCTTCCCTGGGCAGACTATTTCTCAGCTGTCAGCATTCCTTAGTTGCCTGCAGTTCTTTGTGCAGGGTTGAGGGCACCTGGGTTTTCCCCATTTACTTTAGCATGTCTGTTGTTGTTCTTGTTCAGCACATGTTTAGACAGTCCTGTTGGTGAGACTTTATGAATGTAGCTTCTGACATTCTATGAGGTATAATCTTTCACCAAACTCTTTGTTCCTCTGACTCTTACAATTTTTCTGCTCTCTCTTCCATTTTATTGAATCATTTTTTTAATGGTTAAGCTGTTATCATTTCTAGGGATCTATTGCTGTATTTGCACATTTTTGTATGTGTGTTTGTTTGTGTATGTGCGTGTTTGTGTGGGTTCACATGCATATGTATGCATATACATATATGTGCACATACTTCTGGAGGCCAGAGGATGATGCTAGATGTCCTCCTCAATTGCTGCCCATCCTATGTTTTTGAGACAGGGTCTTTCATTGAGCCCAGAGCTTGCTCGGTTGGTTTGACTGACTGGCTAGCAAGCCCCAGAGATTTTCCAGTTTTCACCTCCCCAGCTCTGCTACCTAATATTGCTTTTCCCTCTCTAGTTCTGAGGGTCAAACTCAGACCCTCATGCTTATATATTGAACACATTACCAAATGAGCTGTCTCTTTAGTCCCTATATTTGTAAAAACAATGTGAGAGTTTAAATCAGATTTTGTTGTGAAAGTTGTTTAAACAAAACTTTAAGTGCTTTTGAGTCCCTGGAGGAATTGCAATTAATAGTTCCAAAATAAGTTGCCTGAAACTGGTCTTGACAGTAGTGTCTATTGTCACAAAATTACAGATCATAATCATCATCAGCTGACCAAAATGGGTTATTTACTTTTCTTATTGAGACATAATGGCTGAAGTGGTGTGTGTGTGTGTGTGTGTATGTGTATAGTTTTTTGTTGTTATTGTTTTCGAGACAGGGCTTCTCTGTTGTAACTCTAGCTGTCCTGGAACTGACTGTGTAGACCAGGCTGCCCTTGAACTCACAGAGATCTGCCTGCTTGCCTGCCTTTGCCTCCCAAGTGCTGGGATTAAAAGCATGAACCACCATGCCAGGCTTAGAGGAACTTTTAAACTTTTAATCTGGTAGGCAGCATGGCTGCTCTATGGTAGAAAGAATGTTAGTGCATGCCCTTAATCCCAAAGTAGCACATACTTTTAAACTCAGTTCAGAATGCAGTGGTGGCATATGCCTTTAATCCCCAAGAATCAGTATGGAAGCAAATCTCAGTGAGAAATGGAGGTAGAAGAGGACAGGAAGCAGACAAGAGGCAGAGCTCAGAGAGAAGATGAGAGTTAGTTTAGTCAGGCAGTTTGAATTCAGTCAGCTCACAAACAGTTCAGAAGGAGAAGCTGAGAAGAGCAGAACCCGTCCAAAATAAGCTAAGAGAGAAAGCATAGGGTCAAAAGCAGACTGTTTATGATTTACAGTCCAGAGTTCAGAAGACAGCTAGTCAGAGTGAGCTCAGTCAGCAGTAAGTCTAAGAGACTGAAATGTTCTAGGTTTAGGTTTGAAGATTAGATTGTATGGAGGCTGAAGCCTTCTAGGTCTAGACTTAGATTGTACAGAGACTGAAACACTCTAGGACTGGGGATTGAATTACCAAAGAGTAAACTGTCCTCTGCCATGAACCCATGAGAAAATTAAATAAATCAATGACTACATCAACTCCTACAGAGCTTTACCCAGGAATGGTACTGGAATTTCAGGTGAGGGCAACCTTCAAATGCTCACCTCTAGTGGCCTAATTCATAGCTTCCTAAGACAGTGCTACAAGTTGAACAATAAATGGTCAACACCCAATTGTATGAGAATCCCAGTTTCAAACCATGTTTATGTTGTTCAAGGAGGTGGAGATTATCCCAATAACTCAGAAGATTAGTGCAAATGATCCTGTCACATGCACTCTCAGTTGTTGGGCACCATAGAATTATGTTTAAAATGTTCCATTTTGTTTTCATACCAGCATGTCTCTCATGATGTTTAGATACCCAGTCACTAATGCAGGAGATTGTACCTAAACTGAAGGAGTTATTAATATATTGAGCAAAATAATCACTTGAAATGAAGTCAGTAGCAGACTGCTAGGGGCACGTAAAAAGGGGAAGAAATGAGTTTTAGGATGAGCTCAGCATGGGATGCTCAGCAGCAATTCCAATACAGGTTAAAAATACAGAGAAGATTAAAAAAAATCTGTGGGTGAGGGAGGGTTCTCTAAGTGCTGAAATACAAAATGGAATTGTATAGGAAATGGAAAAGAGGGGAGATTGAAAGGAATAGATATAAGCTAGCCATCAAGGAATGCAGGCACACAATAAGAAAGGCAGGAAAGCAAAATGAAATAATGTAGCTAGGGGACTCAAAGGAAATAAGAAAAGTTTCTAAAAATACATCCAAGAGAAAGAACAAAACGGAAGAAAACACCGCAAGGGGAAAATGTTGAGCCTGCGACTCAAGAAGTGACCAGAGCCTTTCACATCTTTTATTCTTCTCAGTAGTCAGTAAGATCTGGGAAAGAAAGACTGAGAAAGGAATGGAGGCATTTTTAAATGTGTTTGAATGTGTATGGAAATTGGAGAATCTATTAATGGCAGCTGCAGACAAAGTTACCATTGTGGCGAAACAGCAACCATGAAATAAAATTTTATGTGCTTCTGTGGTTAAAAGTGTTCCTGGCAGTTTTGAAAGAATTACATAGGATATTATAACTCCTAAAAGTGTCCAGTAGGGAACAAAGCAGAACAAAACAATACAAAACAATACGATGAAGAAGAGAAAGGTGACATCACTTCAGCTCAGTCCCTTTAGGAACAAATAGAGTGAAATCAGAGACTAGATAATTTAATTTTTATCATGCAAGTAGAGCCATCTATGAAGTGTCTTATACCATAATTATTATTTTATTTTATGTTTTATTTAATTTCAAGACTTGGTAGGAAATTTTATGTTTTATTTTTTGGGGAGTAGGGTGGGGTGGGGAATAAAAATACACCAACCTATTTTGTAAGATTTTGGGACACGTTTGTAAATATGAACTGGGCTGTTAAAGAGTATGCAAAATGACATGTATTATGACTTAAAATTGAATGAAAGTAATCTGTAGTATAGCAATCCACTAGTAACTTTAAGCTTCATTTTCTCTTTTGTTCCACGATGCTTCTGATTGTGTTTTGACTAAGTCCTTTGCCTAAGTACTCTCCAGTCGCAGTTGCTCTGGGCTGCAAGCTCTTCCTTCAAGGGCAGATCCCTATGTTTTGTTTCTTAATCGTAAAATTAGTCGGATGTGGGGCATGTATTTCTAAGCCTTCAAAATATCTACTTGTGTAGAACGTGCTATCAGATCTTTGAGACTGATTGATAATGGGACATTATTAAGCTGAATCTGCTGGTGTTTGCATCTAGAGATTCCTCTTTCATTATGAGAAACAGGAAGGGTGACAAGATCAACATAGATGGGGTTAATAATTATATCAGAAATAAATCTAGTTGCAACGCAGGTAGCTTCAAACCAGATAATTTCGAAATAGTTTGGATAATTACTAATTAGGTCGACTGACAGTGAAATTTGAATTATTCATGAAAACCTGAAAGCAGAGGATAATTCATTCCTGAATACCTCAAAAACTAATTGGAATGCTGTTTATTATATTTTTCACTAGGTGATGTGATGATATTTATTGCATACTCTATTTTTGACAATTTTATTTTAGAAACAGTGTATCTTCAAGTGACAAATAGAAATGATTAAGACTGATCTTGATGCCTCAAAAATTATCTCAGAATTCAAAATAAAAATACATTTATACTTCATCATTAAGATAAAATCTGTAACTCTCATGAATTACCATCTTGAAATCTCAGAGTGGCCATTCTGGCAAGCGCTGTATTTAACACCCTTTCTAATTTATTTGACAATTGGATTTTTACTTTCCAAAATATAGCTATTGGCCATTCGATATAGACTTCCTGTGGTACTTTTGGTTAAATCACTTTCAGTTTTTATAGATGGGATATGTTCAATATTAGTTTTAGAGTTCTGCCTTATATCTCTATATGGCATGTGTTCATCTCATTATAAATACATTTATAATATATGCATGATTAGAAAGAATCAAATTCAGTGATTTTGAGTTTTAAGATGATAGAACCAGTTAAAGATATCTCAATTTAGTCATTCAGTCACTCCTGAATAACTAGAATGTGTCAATGTCCCTTTGCTAGAAAAGAAACATGAATAGTATCTCCTTTACAAAACTCAGACTCTAATGGTGACATGCGGCAGAGATGGTAGCTACTTGATCCTTCTGCCACAGGAAGGTATTTACCTCATTTGAGGAGTGTTTGTTAGGATTCTTTGCAATTAGTATGTCCATAAATCTCAATTTGTTCAGATTATCTACAGAATTTTAATACTGAAGCAATGCTTACTAACATCTCTTTGAGATTTGTAAAAATAGGTTAATTCCATTTCCTTCATTATCTGTTCAATAAACTTAGATGACTATTTGGTCATAAAACGAAGGAGCATGGGTCCCTAGATCATCACTAGGAAGACAGCCACAAAGTCACAGCTCTTGAACTGAGAAACATCCTGTCATGTCAACCACATCTCTAAGAACCAGTGTGACACTTGACCACTGAAAATATGCTGTTCTGTGCATCTCAGTCTGTTTCACAAGATGGCCAGTTGCATCCATACATATATGTATATACAGATATACATATACATATGTATATATACACATAAACCAAACTAAAAACAAAACTCTTTAAAATGAGTAAAACCCTCACAACACAGCAACAACAACAAACCAAGCATTCAAAACCAACCAACCAACCAACCAACTTCAACAAACCAAACACACATACACATACACACAAACACACACAAAAACAAAACCCACTCAAACTCCAGGACTAATATTCAAGAATATTTTTATTTTGAAATGTCACAAACCTCTTCCTTGATTCCTGCAGCCAAATAAAGACTGCTGATGTATCTAGAGATAAATGAGAGTCTTCCTCGCTTCAAAAATACTAGTATAATAAGATATTTGCTAATAAGGAATTGCTTGTGTTTCTAATAAGGAATTGCTTGTGTTTCTTCTTTTTACTATTTAAATTGATTTATTTCCTCACACTTTTGAATCTCAGCCAAAATTAAGATGGTGACAGATTGGTTCTCCTGCCCAAGTTTATAAATAGCTTGTGTTAATTTTGTCCCAGACTTAATTTTCCCTTTGACAAAATTATTATATGCACAAGAAACTAAACTCTTGGCTTAAAATGTGAAATACTGCATTTGTTTCCATAGCTAGTTTAACCTGATCGGTATAGAAAGACAGGTGTGTAAATGATCATTTTCGCAAAATGCTAGGGTGAGTACCTATGAAAGAGAAGTAAGAACCTGCAGAAGTATATTTGGGTGCAGTCCAGGATGGAGCAGTAACATTCACAAAAGAAATCTAGAGGATTTCAGATTCAAACAGATATGAAAGAAAAATGTCATGATGGGGAAAATATTTCAGAATCAAAACAGTATGTGTGCAATTGTGCAGAGCTGGTGTAAACATTGGACACTTTAACAACAAGAGTGTATGCAAAGCTAAGCCAGGTGCCATTGGAATCATTTACACTATGATATCTTGAATTTTTAACTTGTCACTGTAGAAATCAGGATGACTGATTGATTAGGATTTTTGGTATAGCGGTAAGGAAGAGACTAATTGGAAGCCTGTGTCATGAATCTAGAAGTGATCGGGAATAGGGTGGGATAAGGTATGGTAATTTCTTCAGTAGAGAAAAAGAATTCCAAGTGAGAGCTACTGTGGGAGAGTAAGTAGGACAAAGAAGTGAGGGACTCTGCTGGTAAGAAAACTCGTTAGTGTAGGACCATCTTGGGAGACGAGAAGGGACACTTTGCTTAGTTCCAGATGCACTTATAAAAAATCTAGGACCATCAATTAATTTCTGAATTCAGTAGAGTTCCCAATAATTATTCATTTGTTCATCCAAAGATGCTGAACAGCCAGTAGCTTCCAAGATAAAAGTGAAATTTGGTACATAGTAGACAAATTTCTGTTTCTATAGAACTTACAGAGCACCAAGTGAAAAACATGTAGAAATAAATTCACACTAAAATATGAACGGTTAGATGAATGAACACATGGAAGAAATTTCCAATCATGGAATAACTGCACCAGTAAGCAATCAAGAGCAAATCATAGCCAGGTGGTAGTGGCCTGCTCCTTTAATCCCAGCACTTGAGAGGCAGAGACAAGCAGATATCTGAGTTCCAGGCTAGTCTGATCTGCAAAGCAAGTTCCAGGACACTCAGGGCTTCACAGAGAGAAACAAAACAAAAACAAAAACAACAATAACAACAACATAAAGAGGAAATCATATGTGGTGGGATGCCATGAGAGACATAAACTATAGGCTACTGTACTGAATATCACATACATTTTTCGTTTGGAAATGAAATCTGAACTTTGAGGGTATTGCATAGGAAAGGCATGCAATTGAAGGCTGCTGAATTGGTGTAATTGGTAAGCTTGTATCATTCTATGGGTTTCATCACTTGGAACCTAAAGTATGGTAAGACTTCAACTCTAGGACTGGTGATATATCTAACTATAGAGCACTCACTCGGCGTGTGTGAAGCTCTGGCTTCAATCCCCATCAATTTACTAGACTGACAATTATAATTCCCAGCACTAGAACCCTAGCACTTGGGAAATAGGAACAGGATGACTAGAAATTCAGTCAGCCTTAGCTCTATAATGAGTTTGAGAACAGAGGCTACCCTGTCTTACCTGAAACCCTGAGAAATACATAAGAAACAAAACAAATACAAGCAAATAGGAAAAAAAATCAATTCTTATATTAAAGATAGATTTACATACATGTAAAATATAAGTCAATAGTGGTTAATGTTTTTACAGGCTTATCTTTTTCTACTTTCAGAATTGTGTATTCAAGCCTTTCTATCCTAAAAATGAATGAATAAATTCTAAAACAATGTTAATGAAAAAAAATCAGAGGATATCAAAGCAAAAATATCTATAGGCAAAATTTTCGAAGACAAAATAAATTTGAGCAATTTGATAACTAACTGTATAGTGTGGTGGAGTGAACATGAATTAAGGAAGAAAAATGGTATTTTAATATCCTTTGCCTATGATTTACTCCATTTCTTTATTTTTTAAGGTCTCATTTGTAAAAAAAATTTTTTTTGCTCTCTAAATTTTCCTTCAGCTAAGGTATTCTTTAAGTCATTTAATTCATACCTCCTGTTAGAAGAGAGGATTTTTCATGTTCATTTCTGGGAAGGACAATAGTACCATTGAATATAATCAGTTCAGAGTGGTTTAATCATGAACAATTTACTGGTTGGTACCTTTCACTGTCACATGTACTGGGCATGGGAGGCCCTCAGTCTCCCTGTAATTCCAAGCAGTTTCTATTCTAGGACCTTTTAAACAAAGAGCCTTCTGCATCTCAAGTGCCCTGTGCTTGACTACAGCTAATGGTTTGTAAAGCATTTAAATATGCTAAGGCAAAATGAGACTCAGGAACTATCTTAGGTATTTAGTTTTTATAGCACTCTTCTTGGGCTACTCTACTTAGGACAATGACTTTGTTTTACATTTGCTTGTGCTTGTCTCAGTAAGTTCTCTTTGAATTTACGAATTCCTGCATCATATGTGTATATATATATATATATATATATATATATATATATATATATATAGTATATGAGGCATCACAAAAAAGTGGATTTTGCAGGTTGATAAATATTTTTTGAATAAATATGAATCTTAAAATAAGTTCTGCAAAATTGTCAAGGAGTAAAATTAAAAAATGCTACATGAGAGGAGACATTTTAATTAAAATATACTTTTAAAAACCCTGAAAAATCTTCACACTACATAACAGCGGCAGAATGGAGGTTATTTTTTGAAATATTTAAATTTGGGTCCCTACTTTAAATCTTTTTTATAGAAGATTGTTATTTCATTTTTCTTCATATCTTCCTGTAAATCAAGAGAGATTTAAAGTATGAATAATGCTTTCCACACCCCTGTACAAGCCAGGTTCCATTTGGCCCACTTTGTGCTCACCTAGTTATTAATTTGATAGACATTTATTGGACAATTGTTACAGACTAGTTGAGGGACAAGGTGCTAACTATGATAAGGTCCCTCATGGAGATCGTAATCTAGTTGTAATTTACTGACTACACCAAGGCACACAGAGGCATACCTACTGGGTGAGGTGCTGGGGAAGTCCATATGAGAGCTAGAGAATTGTCAGGGTGCAATAGAGTTCTTTAATGCATCTCTGCTACATCTTTCAATTGATTTCTTAAGGGACTTAACCTTTGTAGTTCATGGGAAAATGAAATTTCTGAATGTAAAATTATCTTTTTCACATGGTTTCTTTTCCTAACCAAAGTGACAAAATAATATTGAAGCTGTAGTATTGATGACACGGGAGAACATCTCTTTGATATACTTTCTTGGGTATTCCTGTTATAATTATTTGAATAACACTTTTCAGAAGCAAAGAAAGACAGATCTTCCTCCCCTCATCCCAACTCCTCAATGGAATTTATAGTTTGAGAGGCTTCGTGAAGAAGTGTCCACTATAATTTTTTCATCTCATCAGGGCTTCCCATAACAACCAGGGAAACAAGTTGTATTTCTGTAATTGCTGGAGGGTGACCTTTAATGCTGGGCACAGTGACGAATCCATGATCTCATTATGATTATTTATCCAGGCAGAGTAAACATATCATTCCTTTGAGAAGTTCCTGTAAAGTCCTTCACATTTTTCTAAGCATTAGCCTGTACTCTGTGGCACTAATTTGAGAATGGCTGCCTTTCTTTTGCAAGGCAATAATAACATCTGCTCTCAGATATTATGCCCTGGGATATTACAGATCCTGCCCTTATCTCTAAGCGATGGCATCAGTGAGAGTGTGGGAGGTGGGAATGACAGGCAGAGTCCTGCTGGCTCACACATGCTCTCCATTCAGGCTTGGTGCTGCACAGCCCTTCTGCTTTTGGAGTTTCACAGCTTTCCCCCAGGCTCATTCACTGGATCCTGCAGACGGCTCATATCTGTGGCTTCTCCTTGACCATCACATACCTTCAGACAGAAGTTCCTGTGACTATCTTATCTGAAAATGCACAGAATTCAGGCAACTACTCACTGCCTCCAAATATAAACCTCCTCAGTTATGTAAAAGTTTATTTACAGTATAGGTTAGACGTGGTCAGGCTACAGTTTGTCTTTGGTGAGGTGAGCATTCAGGATATCTCTTTTTTATTGATAATTTTTATTATTGGACCTTTCATATGCAAATACAACAAAATATCATCACATCCAGCTGCCATTTTCTCCATCCTGATTCACCCTATGTCATTACCAACATCCTCTCCCAACTTTATATCTTCCTTTTTGATAACTTACTAAGTCTAATTAGTGTTGCAAGCATGTGCATGGGTGTGGGGCCTTCCTCTGGATCTGGGGAATGCTATCAGTCTACATCCCCCTGAAGAATCATTGTTGTCCCAGTAGTTATCACCTGCCTGGGGACACCTTCCCCACCTATGCAGGAATTGTGTCTAGCTTTATTTTGTATGGCTTTATCCTATGAGTTCATTAGTGCACCAGTCATGCCATATCCAAATGCAGCATTCCACAGCACCCCTCCCTATCTTTTGTATTTAACAATATTTTTGCCTCCTAGTCTCCTCTTCTCCTCTTCTCTGAGCCTTATTGGGGGGAGGGAGGAGAGATGTCTTGCTTAGGGAAGAACACACAGTTTCTTACCCTTAGCATTTTGGCTTAATATACATCTCTACATAGACTGCTGACCACTGGGAAAAGACCCTCCCTGACCAAGGTTGAGAGCAGCACCAAACTATGGATGTAAACTTAAATATTTAGAGGGCAATTTGACAACATGACTCTGTAGCAAATCACAATAACAAGTTCTTCCGTGGGGTCAATAACCTGAATTCCCAAGCCTTTGGCTTTTAACCAAGATGACAGTACCAGTCATGAAGTTTCCTCCCATGAAACAGGCTTCAAATCCAGTCAGAGAACAGTTACTTAACTGACAATAGTCTTGCCACTATTGTGCTAGTAGGCAAGTGTGTATTGTGCCATGCAGAGTCCAGTGCTACGTAAGCCCACTGACATTTTTTTCATGCCAGCAGCCTACTTGGAACCTTTAAGCTCTATGGATGCTATGAGATCAATTTTTCAATGTATTACAGCCAAAGTATAAGGTGGCAGACTTACCATATGGTTTGGGTGGGTAACTAAGGGAAATTACAATTGCTTGTGTTGTTACAGAGGCTTCTGGGGCCTCCCTGACCAATACAGAGAATCTCATGCATTTCAACTTAATAACCCATGTATTCTGACAGTGGCATTGTCTACCCATGCAAGGTAATTACATACAACCTCTTTAACTTGCTGCTCTTCTTGTCAGTTACCTAAATTTAGAGTCACTTTTAGATGGGTCTAAGACTGCCACTATCAAGGTTCTACCCAGACTCAGAACAAGATATTTATTTATTTATTTATTTATTTATTTATTTATTTATTTATTTATTTATTTATTTTTCTGTCAAAATTGGCTGCTTGGATGTTGGGCTTGAGAATATGGGCTTTCATATCGGTAAGTGAATTGCTTAATATCTTACCATTTTTATTTATCTTTTTGTTTTGTTTTCTTCTTTGCTACAAGGTCTCACACTGTAGCTCATGTTGGCTTGAGACTTACTATTTAATATAGATTGGCCTCTAACTAATGGCAAGTTTACTGCTTCAGGTTACCCAGTGCTGGGATCATAAACATAGTATACCACATAAATAAATAAATAAATAAAATTCTCAGTTTGTATTTAAAATAAGAATTCCTCATGAGCATCAAATAAAAGTACCTATGTAAAGCATCTGACATAGTGCCTGGTATTCACAGGAAGCTCCATCTATAATAGTTATTATGATTGTTCTTATACTTTTTTTGGACTCAAGATATCATTTCCAAAACTATAGAATCTGAGCCAGGAAGAAGACAGCACATCAAGAACTTCAGTCTACTCTCTCCTTTTTCTCCTCTGAAGCATGATATAAATGAAATATTTGAACTTCATCATAAGAAAATAAGCAATAGCGACTATACTTCTTCATTGCCTTGAACTCAAGAGGCCAAGAAGACATGGAACAAACCAGGCTTTACTATATTTCCAAGGCTATTACCTAGAGGCTATACTCCTTAACAAGTCATTCTTTTATACAACTGCTCGTTCTTCACCAACCTCATGCATAAAAACATGCACTATGTCTTAGTCTTTGAGTCATCATTTCTGAAGACCCCTGTGTTATGTGAAGCTGTATTTAAGCTTTTTATTTCTCTCTCTTGTTAGTATGTGTTCTGTTTTGAGGGGTTTGCTATGACCCTTGAGCTGCACAAGAAGACATTACTGTAACATCCCTCTATTGTTCATGGGATAGTTTTATCTTTGGTTGTAAAAATTATAACATACAACTCTCTTTTTTTTTTTTTTACATTGTAAAAAGATTGTTTTCCATTTTAAATTCTGTTTTTGGTTGTATGTCTGTGTGGGAGTATGTGATTGAGTGAAGCTGCATGGGGAGGCCAAGAGGGGGAACTGGGTCCCCTGGAGCTGTAAATATAGGTGGCTGTGATTCTCCTGGTGTGAGCACTGAGAACTGAACTTGGGTCCTCTGCATAAACAGTATTTTATCTTAACTACTGAACTGTTTGTCCAGTCTTCTATCTTTCCATTTTGAAAATCTAATGATTTGACCCAAATTTAAAACATCTTACTTACACATCTAGAGCTGCTTTTATTTATTGTCTACATTCAATACTTGCCTATATTTTTCTAGATTTTACATATTGATTCACATTTTTTTTGGACAACAAGTTGAACAGGCATTATTAATTAAAAAAAAAAATGTAGGTAAAATTACAGAAGCTAAACTGAGTCATTTCAAGTTCCGTTTTAAAAACTGACAGAACATTTGTGGAACTCCAGACCTCATAACCAACCAGTAATGCTTTGACTAATGCCTCATTTATTCATGTTTCTATCTTCTTTGAACACATTTAATACCAGATGGATTTAGGATGCTTTTAGGCTATTGAACAGAATGGACCACAGTCTGTTTCTTGAGGGCTGTTACTGACGTGTAGGCAGTTCACGAAACAGGATAATGGAGTTATACATTGTGGCAAAACAATTTTGTATTCCAGGCATAAAACATGTCTCAATTTATTTGCATTCATTAAATTAACATTCTTCTAAGTAGACACATTGCAGCTGAGTGATTGGGCTGTAGATCTTGCAAATGTGTTTCTGTCTATTCATACACAGGTTCTCTGGAAACACTTCCACTTTGAGAAAGTGGGAGAAATATTTGCATTCATTGCAAGGCTATGGCATGTCCTTACAGGCAAAAAGGAAGCTTAAACATATTATATGCATCAAACAGAAGGTTCTCACTAGGGGAAGGGGAAAAAAAGAATTAAGCCACAGTTCCATGTAAAATATTGCTTCAAGTAGCTCCTTGGCTTTGAAGTGGTGTCTAAACCTTTGCATGTTTATGAGGTCATATTTTTCAGAGTGGAATTTAAAATACATCTAATATATGTATGTACACGTGTCAAGGCAGAGGGACGTTTTGTATATGAATTTAATTAAGCAATAGGCCACTTTGGGACTTGTTTTATAGAGCCATTTGTTTCATGTGAGTTCAAGTGCCCAAGCTACCATGCAATAATGGTCCTATAAAATTACTCTCTGGAGAGTCTTATTTCTACTATAATGTGCTTTTACTTAAAATTTAGTTTAATAGCAACATTTTTCCTTGTATATCAGCTATATACAAGTAATAGCTTTCAGGAAATCTAGCAGTTAAAAGCTCCTGGTTTTCTTTTTTCCTATTGGGAATTACTCATTTAAGGTATTAAAAAGGAAAAAAAAAAGCAGAAGGGGGAATTTGCATATTACATTAATAATAATCCTCGGTTTGCTATTTATATCCAGTTTTCTTCAGAAATATTCTTATTTAAGTTACTTGAAGGTAGTTTTTTCAGAACCTGCCTGGTACTGCATGTGTTTGGCTCCTGAATTGCCCAAGATTTGATATGCTCCATGAAGTAAGTTTCTGGTGTTTAACAGAAGATAGGCTCTTTATGGGCTGCCAGTGGAGATCTCATTCCAGTTTGAGTAGGCTTTAAATTTGACAAAAAACAAGCACCTCTCTTTTGTAAAGTATATGGTAAGTACCAGATGTATTTTCTAGCCATGAGTTTTATCACACCAGAACTGTGTCTTCATTTTGCTAATGACATTTAGGTTCTTTTGTGACTAGTCCTTGGATTCAGGCAAGAGTGGCCATCACCCAGAGTCTTGTAATTTACAAGATCTTAAGTATCTTAGCACTTGTATGTACTGAGTTTAAATAACCCGTAGGTTCTATTTTTACATGATGAAATTTATTACCTAAACCCTGTGCTCCTGTAATGTAAAACATCTCTTCTTTTGACTAGTATCACACATTACCCAGGGCAGTATTTCTCTTTACCTCTTGGAAAGGCAACTATGCCTAAGTGCTGGATAATTCTGGGCTTTGACACTGGAATACTGGAAAAATCTAGTTATAAAGAGCAGATATTCAAGGCTTCAATTACTTTCCAGAATCAATTCCTATTACTCTCAAATTTGTGTGTGCCTGTAATTTGCCATAACTTTCATAAAAATGATATAAAACTACACTTTGACAACTAGACAAACATTAAGTGCAAAATGGGGGTACATTTGCATTTTTAGGCAAAATGTTAATGTTTCAATTTTTCAATTAATTAAAAATCTCAAAATGACTTTGATATTTTTATTTAGAATTGATATTCTTAGTTGTTTGTAAAAGTTAAATTGAATATTAAAAATTTGAGATAATGTGAAAATATTTTTTATATTATGAGTGAAAAATATTCAGATTTCATGAACTGCAATTTTGATTATAGTTATTTTTTGTTTTCTTGTTTTATTTATTTATTTTTTGAGACAAGGTTTCTCTGTTGTAACTCTGGCTGTCCTGGACTTCACTCTGTAGACCAGGCTAGCCTCAAACTCACAGAAATCCACCTCCTCTCCCTCCTGAGTGCTGGGATTAAAGCTGTGTACTATCACTTTTATAGTTTTTTTTTTTCTTTAATCATTTCAGTCACCAAGAATTAGTACAGATTGAAACTGTGATGGAAACAGAAAATATAAAAGAATGTTAAGAACAAGTTAAATAGTGGAATAATTTTTAAAATCTGCATGAAGGAAAATCTGCTTAATATTTTAAAACTTGGGAACAGTAAAAGTAAGCAGATGACTGATTATGACATTTACAATATAATTTAGTAATAGAGCAAAGAAACAAAACGATCTGCAGAAATGTCCCCACATGACTTTGAACAATTTTTTTTCATGTATAAGATGAGGAAAATTAAAATTTATGTCTCTCACTAGGGTCATTTGAGTGTGAGGTGAGTGAATTCTGGAGTTCTTAGAACAATTTCTGACACATAACGATCAGAAGTATCAGTACTTTGAGTATAGTGGACATACTGTGTAGATTCAAAGTTAATAGATATGAGGAGTCGGGAGATATAGACTTTCTACTTGAGTCTCTTTCTCCTATTTGGCTGTACTTTGGAAGTATGTGTGAGATATAAACAATGGGATGGGAGATATTACTAATACAACACTATCAGATAATGACTGAGTATGATTCCAGAAGCAGGAGAGATAGGACGAAGGGTGTTCCAAAGAAGTGTCTTAGAAGTAGAAACAAAGCTCTTTCTCTGACATGGAGAGGAAGATGTTTGGAGATGAGTAAGAAGATTGTTATTTATTAGTTTCCTTTCTTATGACTGTGTATGACCACATTCCTGACAAGAAGCAACTTAAGGAGGAAGTGTTTTTTTTTGAGCCATTTCATGTTAGATGGGGTTAATGAATGGTCATGGCTCCAGCTGTGAAGGGGAGAGTTTGCAGCACCTCTGCTACATCTCAACTGAACAGGAGACAGAGACCATGGCCTAGACTTGGAGCTTTGACCCTCCGGCTTTGTCCCTAAGAACCTATATCTGTTGGCTAGTCCCATATCCAAAAGGTTGTACAACCTCCCCAAATAGTGCTACCACAGACAGTTCCTGTTCAAGCCATAAAGTCCATTCATTTACAGAAAACATTATTCAACTCCTTTCCGTAATGCAAGTCTTAGATGTAGGCAAACCTCAGCTCATGACTTAATGAGAGAAGGTAAGGAGAGAGGAAGATGCCTGAGCCATTATAAAATGATTGTTTATGGTGCCAAAGGCTAGTAGTACCATCAGTTCATACGACTGTCTTTTGTACGGCTGAATCATAAGAAATCTGCTTGAGGTAGAAGAATCTTCTTGTTATTATTGGTTTATTTAACCAATTATAATTCAGGATCTAGAATTGCAAACATGCAAATGAATAGAAATTGAACACAGCAGTGAGATGACTATCACATTCCCACAAAGAGGTAAGGAAGGAGATAAAGGTGGGGGTATTAGAAGGGATTACACAATGAATCAAGAGACTCAAGGCATTTTGAGACTGAAGAACAAGTGTAGTGGAAGTGAGATAAAGAATAACTTTGTTAGGCAAGGAAAGCTAAGTTTGGCCTTTCCACATGAGCTGCATTTGCCACATTGCTATCGTATCTCTCACGGACACTCCTTTTAAACTTCTGAAAAAATATTACGGAAAGAAGCCAAGTATTAATAAAAATCTCATCCACTAAAGTGAATTAGACAATAATTTGTCCTCCTTTCTGTCTTTCCATCTCTATTTCTGTCTCTGTCTCTGTCTCTCTCTCTCTCTCTCTCTGTGTGTGTGTGTGTGTGTGTGTGTGTGTGTACATATATGAAATCTACATAAGATCTATACAAAGTCTCAATTCACATTTTAAAATATTTCATCATCAGGAAAAAGAGATACACATTCATTAGAAACTAGTAGTTGAATTCTGATTTTCTAGGCTTATTCTAACTGCAATGATAATTTTTGCCAAGTTCTGATATGTCAGCCAGCTGCAATTCTTAGTCACCCTATGATTAGCGAGGCAAATGACTTCCTCTAGTATGCAGTGTTGCTAAGTTATGCCAAACCATTGGACAGGCATGTTAAATGCACTTTTTGGCTTTCCCCCTTGCTATAAATAGATTATATAAAATACTGGATTTCATTATGATATTTTATACACATACATAATGTAATTGTGAACACATTTTCAATTTATCTTGACTTTATTGGGATGTAACTTCATCATCAACTGAGGAACTTCAGCAGATGGTGGCATCTAATATCTTTTTTAAGACAAAGGCCTGCGAACAACAGCTTGTTACTCTATGCAAGAAACAGTAAAGGAACCAAGAGCCCACTGGTTACAGTGGATGGATGACTCTTCACCTGACCTGAATCATCCATCTGGAAGTAGGATGATGTACTCTCCACCTGACAGTATAAAGACTGTTATTCACACACAGGCACACTTCTATAAAAGAAAAGAATGAATGCAGAACTTAAAGTCTTGAGCTCTGAAAACAAACTACCTTGCTGACAGAATTCTCTGTCTTGGTTGTAAAATAATACTGCGAAGTATTCACTTTATAGTGTTGGGGATGAAAACTAAACGAGGTAGTATTTGTAAAGCATTTGGAACAATGCTAGTCATGTGGTGAGATGTAGAAGTAAAAATATCAGGTAAAGGATTTATTGATATCAGAAAAAACAATGGCAAATATCAGTATAAAAGACATTAGAATCAAAGTCTATATACATGATTCTTTAGGTTTTCAATAGCCTAAAATAATTTAATAAAATAATCGTACCAATGAATGACTTGAAGCCACCTCAGGTTATCTGAGGGCCCTTCTCAAAGTTCAAATCCGAAATCCTATAATTCTGCCCTTTAATTCATAGACTACCACTGCATGTTCCATGCTGCAGGCTGGGCCAAGCACGCCTAAGAAGATCTGGCCAGCCAGAAGCATACCATTGTGCTTTCTCTGCTGGTAAACTCTTATTATAATCACCAACATTGCCACCTTCAGTATTTATATTTTTCTTACATAACTTCTCAGTAGAAGTAATTAATTTCTATCATACCTTTCTTCTCTTCAAATCTCTTTTCAGTCTTCAGATCAAGGTTTCTTCTTCTGCTCTTCCGTTGCACATAGCAGCCAGACAACATTTCTGTCACTATAGTATTAAATGTTTTATGGTTACCAGTTACTAATCTATTTCTGCAACCCAAGCTACATTTTGGGATTAAGACTAAATGTGATCATTTTTTATCTTACTCCATTTTCTGTTATTATAACAAAACAGAGGAGAATAAGTATTTTATAAGAAAAAAACTAATTCACAGTTTCGAAGGTTGAAAGTCAAGCTAAGACTAAAAGAAGAATCCCACAAAGGCAGTGGGAACAAATAGTGATTACGAACCACCTCCCTAACATACTGGAGCATAGTAAAGCAAAGGACACTGGAGACTTATAAGTTCACAAAGATTGAACATAATAATTTCCCGTACTCTTTGAGATATGAGCTTTGAGTCCTTTTTTACAGTCTTAAAAAGAATCATTAAAAAATTAACACTTTTGAGTCCTTAAATGTGAGGATTGTGGCCAGGTAAGTAAAGGAGAACTCAACGAGATAACACGAAACGATGTATGAAGAAGCTACATGCATTTACTCATCCAAAGATTGGATATCTCCTTTTGGACTTCACTTTTTGAGTGCAAATGTATTAATGCAATAATTAACATTACTTTCTGTCTTAATAGAGAAAACTGCCTGGCTAGCAACTTTATTAACAAAAGATAAACAGAAATCATACACTCATTGAGGTAATGTGATCAAATTAATGTCATAGTTCCATTCTGCAGCACAATGCTATTTTGATGGCATCTAATATTATTTTCTTCAGTTAGTGTAGAAACTAATAGATTTCCACACATTTCAAAACATATATTCTATTAAAGTTTGGATATACTTCCTCACATTACCTTCTCATGTGTCTCTGCCTTCTCCTAGTCATCCCTTTCCTAACCCTAAATAATACTTCTGCTTCTGTGTTAGTCATATGAGTACATATGATATACATGAATATATGATACACATGTATCATATATTCAATACCCTAAGTAGATCCTCTGGAGATAATTTTGAAACACCTTTTCTCAGCTTATCTGAGACTAGAAATACGGAAAGGCAAAGACTTTTGATTTTGTACTCAAAAAGTTCAGATAGATGAGAATACAAAATACAAAAGCAGAAAAAAAAAAAGAGTGCTCAGTTTTCTGCCAGAGGCATGTGGGGGAGGGGGTGTGAAATTCTTACTTTCCTATTGCTTGGGGTAAAATTGCTCCAACCTAAAAGTAACATGAAAAAATAGTGAAAAGGGGTAGAGAGTAGCCGGAGATCCATACCCATCTGTAACTTTCTCTTTTTCACAATGACATCTTTGCCACAATAAAGCAGGCAAGTGTAATGCCTCCACAGGCCACGTTGTCAGAGTATGTAATATTTTTTTTTTTCTTTCAAATGTATTCTAAGACATTAGCCATTCTGATAAAAAGAAGAATTCTGCATAACTGTATGGAATTTAATGGTATATTAGTCATAGTAGAAATCTAAATCCAACATATATTGCACCACAGCATTTATTTAGCATTCTGAAAAAAGAGCATGTGATAGGGTTTATGGAAGGAAATTGTTCAGTGTTTTCAGCAATGGGATCTATGATAACATGAAGGGAGCTATACATGATGAGATTCAGTGCTCAGGATGAGAAAGAAGAACAGGAAAGTATTCTACTTTATATTGCCCACAAAGGTGCATCAAAACCTCCCAACAATATTCTGGAGAAAGGATTAATTTACATATATGTAAAACATTTATGGACTTCTTTATATCTAAAATAAGATCCAGAAATATTATATCACTTCTAGACAGTATGCAAATGTAAATGTACACACCCAAATGATAATTAAAATTAAAATACCTAAAAGAAACTCACTTCCAAAGCAGTACCTTAATAAAAGCCTGATCAAGCCACTAAAGCGTTTAACTTTTTATATTGTTTTACAAATTCCAATTCCTTTTATTAAATTAATAATTAATATATATATGTATAAATAACTTATGGCTTAACAGATGCTTATTTTACATAATTTAGAGACTGTGAGGAGCCCAAATGATGCCAGCAGATTCTTGATGGAACACACTTTTTTTGGCCCTCAAATGGATACTTTCTCTGTGTTCTTCCAAATTAAGAAGAGAGGACATCCTCATCTCATCTTCTCTTTCTTCTTACAAGACTACTGGCTTCATACTGTAGTCTCTACCAAAATGTCTTCCTCCAAAATTAATTACCACCCCAAACAAGTATTGACAGGATTCTGAGTTAAATGGTGGGGCAGGCACAGGAAAAGATACTTACTCCAACCCGGTAGGGAGACATTGGGGTTAGAAAGCAGTAACAAATTCTAAGCAAGCTCAGCACTTAGCTGAGCATGTGTCATTGCATCTTAAGCTCAAGAACTCTTCTCTTTGGTTTTATACTATGTTTTCCTGATTCTATGTGCAACTTGGCTGTCTGAAGACTAAGTACCATCTCCATGCCCCAATGGAACCCTTTGATACCGTAAAGTGTTTTTCTCTGGTTCTCTGAGAGGGCCCAAGACATAAATAAGTATGTGTGGTTTATTACATTTTATTACATCTGCCCTCAAACTTTGAAGCTGAAAAAAGGAAATCCAATTTTTGCTGAATGAATGTTAGCAGTTCTCTTTAGTGGCTGTTTCATTTCCCTTGCTGTAGTTCCTCCTGACTTGCCTAGAATACTTTGTCTCAAGATTTCAAATACATAAAATGGTTAATGGTTTTAGGAAAAGTGAGGAAAGCCTGATCCTTTGGAGCATGGTGGAGGCAGCCTGTGTGCTCTGGTTTATGGTGGGAAGGGCAGTTCTGATGACTTCTGAATCACATTTAGAGTCCTTTATTGTCTTTATTTGAAGAAAAATTCATATGCATGCCCTTTATTCATTCAGAATTTCTTGAGTATTATCTGACAGTGTTTGTGAATGGCCAATGTTTTTTTCTTAAACTCTACAAAATCATCAGTAAGCCACTCACTCATGTTCTCTTGGAAACATCAGGTTGAGAAAATTTCCAGTATTTTAACGGATGCATCTCTTTGTTACACAATATCTTCTTCAACTCATTTTTTTAAATTCTTCTACTTGACTAATGCCAGTCACTGTGAATGAGTCCACCACTTCACTTCAACATGTTATTTATTTATGTATGTCCTCCAGTTATACTGCATTTCATGACTTTCAAGTTCTTCCTCCCACAGAACACTGAGATGCTGTTCAAGCAAGTCTGTGTTGCTCTAATAGAAAATTTCCCCTTTTACTTTCTCTAATATGTCTCTGTGTTTCTCTTTATGTCTCTAATATGACTAGTAATATGTCACTCATTTCCTTCTGTTGATGGTAATATTTTTAAGATTGACCTCAAAACTTTCTAAACTTCTACCAGTGATCTACTTCCATGGTCATTTCATGTGTTTATGTATTTATATCAACAGTTAGCTTCTTAGTGTCCCAAATTCATATTACTTAGGGTTCTTCAGAGAACAAATGTAACAATAAGAGTATATTAGAGTTAGATGTGGATGCAGGGGTAAGGATTGTATGCTCCCATGATTATAAAAGATGAAATCTTAGGTACAAAGGGTGGTCCAGGAGAACTGGTGGTATAGTTTTAGTTGGAGTTCACAAACCAATAGACCCAAAGATATGAAAGAACAAGTGAAAAACAATATCCATGTTCTCCAACTAGAAGGAAGGAGAAAATGAATGAATGAATTCTCTCAGTTCTGGTTGATTGGATGATGCTTACCCTCACTGGAGAGGGCTAGCTGTTTTACTCAGTCTTCCAATTCAAATGCTAATCTGCAATTTCAACTCAAATGCCAAGAAATAACATTTAGCCAAACATCTTCTTAGTGACTTGGTCAAGTTGGTACACAAATTCACTATTATACCTCTATATTTCATTAGGTCAATAATTCCCAATCTGTTACTGACAATGCTGTTGTTTAATCTTTTTATTAGTACCTGTTCACCCTAAATGAGTTCTGCTCTCAATTATTTTATTTTATTTTTTGGTTACAAGAGATTCAACCAAGTGTGTTGTTCATGCTAAGCAAGTATCTTATCTCTGATATTTACTTAACTGCATGATTACTTATAACCAAACAGTGATGATAAAGAAGAAGTTGTAGACTCAAACACGCTAACTTCTTTTTACCAATTACTTACTTTGGAGAAATTGAGATAATGCCAGTAGCTATCCAACATTTGGTTATTTTAAGAGCATTGTAAATTCAACAACTTAACATTTTTCCTGGGCTATTTAGGGTAGCTAAAGCAATCATTATCTTTCTTTTGAAAGCATCAAACTCCAAAACAAAAGCATAAGAGTTTTTCTGAGATTTATTTCCAAGAAGAGATGGTGAGATAATATTCAAGAAAATAGAAATGAATAAAGGGCGTGCATATTCATTTTTCTTCAAATAAAGACAGTAAAGATGGTCCTTTTCTAGCCAGCAAATATATTCTTATGGAAAATAAAATAAAGAATATTTCGTGCACAGGAGTGGTGATGAAATCATCACCTTTTATGTTCCATCGCTATAGGAATATTGTATACAATTGGGGATAAAATTGCATTCGTGTGCCTTTTTCCACCCTTAATATCCAGATATGTTAAAAGAAAGGTATTTGCTTACCATTTTAATGTTGATTCTGACAATGTAATTATAACAAGGATAAGTTCATGTATTAATCTGCAGAAATGAAGTTAAAATAGACTTCCAAAGCAAGTAAGCACACCAAAACAACATATCTAGCACAGGTTTGGAAAATTTGGACTGTTTTTAGAAATTTAGATTCTAGACAAATTACAGATGTCTGAAAGATTTTCACACAATTCTTCCATAATATGCACACTGTTATTTTGTTTTATCTTGCTACCTTCCTAAGGACAGTGGGCTATTTTGTCCACTCCTTCCTCTTTGACCTTGAGTCTTTGCTGTAAATGCATTCAGAAACTGCTCCTCTGTGACAGCAAAAACACCTGATTTGGCAAGTATGTGCTTTATGAAATGTGATATGATATCAATCATCATTAACCCAAATACCCCATCACACGCAAGGCCTGACCTCATCACATCTGGTTTCCTGTTTGAGAATCCTTCACTTTGTGGAGGTTTTGCTGATAACAATGCTTGGAATGATTTCTAGGCAATGGAAACTGACAGAAGATGAATTACCTGTCACTCAGGAGGATGCCCTGATCAGGGAAACAATCAAGTACAACTGTCTATTATTATTATTTTTCCCCTTGGCTTTATTTCTTGGATTGGTTTCTATCCCGGCATCTGTTTTAAAAGCTTGTTGAAAAATCTCCAGAGAAAACATGAAGAAGAGAAATCCCAGAGAAATGATTCTCAGTTGAGGGCAAATGTAATCTTTGTTACTAAAATAATACTTCTGAATCACAACATTTTAATTTTCCTAAGAGAGCACTTAAAATACATTATATATATATATATATATATATATATATATATATATATATATGTATATACATATATATATATGGATATCATAAGTATAAGATTTTTTTGTTAGCTAGTAAATGTCTGATCATATAAGTTTTCAGTTAAGAAGCATAGACGTTTATTCAGGTTCAAAAGTTGTTTATTTTTTGGCCTAATTCAATCACTGGTCCTTAGTCCTGGAGCCCTGGAGCATTTTGTCCTCTGCACAATCTAAAACATTTAAGCCTAGAACTGGAAGAATTCAGCCTCAGTCTCCATAAAATCTAAACCTTTAAACTTCTGTACAATTAATTTTTGAGACAGTTTCTGTTTTGAGACATTAACTCTGGTTGTCCTGGACCTACTCTGTAGACCAGACTGGCCTTGAACTCACAGAAAGCCACATGCGTCTGCCTCCTGAGTGCTGGGATTAAAGGTGTACGCCACCATTATCCTTCAAAACCTCTGTACAATTTAATCGACCTCTGAGATTTACTACTGACTGAGCCACTCTGATTAGCTTCTTCTGAACTCAGAGCTGAACTGATCAACTCACTTGCTGTTCCAGCTCAAACTCTTCTCCAAGCTGCTATTTCAAGATGATGTTCTGAGCTGGCTGATGGTTTCTGACCAAATTCTTCTGACTCTGGCAGACTCTGGTTGATTCCTGCAACTTCTCTGACTGAACTACTCTGCTCAGATTCAAACTGACTCACTCTTCCCATTTGATAGTTTTTCTTCTGCACAACTGCCTCAGACTCCTCAAACTGCTCCTGTGTCTCCCATCTGTGTCTCATTCTGACTCTTTGAGCTGAGAGCCTGTCTATCATTAGAGTTGGTGTATTCTCATTCTGACTCATCCTGCCAACTCTTCCTCTGATTCATCACTTTGCCTTCCCATCATTCTGCCTCATCTCAGACATCACTTCCTGTCTCATACTGACTCCTCAGCTTTGCTTGCTTCTACCTTGCTTCCTATTTAGGGGAGAAAGGTGTGTGGTGCTACTACTGCCTTCTTAAACCCGTAACTAACATTCTTTCTATATTCCATCTAGACCACACAGGTCTCTGAATGTGATCCCATCATATAGACCCCTAGTGAGATCCCTTCATATAGACTCTTGAATTTGATCCCTTCCTTGCAATCACACAGACCTTTCAATGTGATCCTTTCCCAGAGCATTCATGTTGCTGGGATTGAATAATTAAATATTCCTTTTCAAGGAAGGATTAATTTTATTAAGGGCTAATTAATTATGTGCTGCTAGTTGTTTAAATATGGCTACATATTTGGTGCAAATATTTTCTTATTCAAAGTAGACCAGAAGCGTTAGTTTTTCTAAGTACCGATGCTAGGCTTTTGAACAAAACAAGTACAAAATCTGAACACTGTCTTCTTTTCCTAAGGAACAAAGTGTATATCTCTTTTTTGGCAATTTAGGATGTTTTGGCATATTTAAAATGAAACAAACTTGGAAAGGAAAGAATTTGGAGAGGAGCAAAAGGGAAAAGTTGAACAACTTCATCTATACATGAATGAAGAAGCCCATTTGAAACTTTAAATTTTTCATGTAGAGAACTCAAAGACTGCAGAAAGTCCAGGAGATTTTGAGGTATCAGGAGAACTGGAGGTAGAACTGTTTCTTAAGGCAAGATTCATGTCTTATCAGAGGTGCACACAGTTGCCAATAGGGAAAGGACAATGAAGTTGAAAGGGAAATGAATAAGCTCTGATTGTACTGTAAAATGTATCAATAGAATTACATCTGCATGTAACCACACAAAGAGATCTCACAAGTGCTAAGCAAATGAAGGCAGACATATAAGAATGCTGGAATTCTCTTTTATAACATTCAAACAGACGGAAGGAGTCAGTGACATTTGAACTGAGACTAGCATAAGCCTTGTGGGAAGAGTTATTGGAAGGAAGCTCAGATAAGCATCTGGGGGGTGTGGGGAACATTCTGTTTCTCTATCTGGGTGCTGGTGACACAGATGAGTTTGATTTTTGAATTTTTATTGAACTATGTCATCTTATGGATGGTATTTTTAATATCTTCAAATACTTCAAATCTACATGCTTTTATGATCGTATTTATGGCTCAAAGCATAACTTGCCTACTCTAGATTCTGATGGAGGATTGTATTTAGAGAATTATTTATTTGCTGTTAGTAAGAAAAAGAAAGTCAAGGTCAAGATGCAAATACTATTAAATGTGACTGGCCATGGGCCATGATGTTACACAATATACAACAGTGAGGAGTATGGGGACCGGGCAGAGGGCATCCACTCACACATTTCAGCAGGTGCCAGGGATCTCCAGGTTTTTAAATGTTTTAATCTATGCCTGGAGTCTTGGTTTTACTTGAAAATTTCCAATGGTTTATTTTGGAAGAATCTTCCAAGTACTGTGCACTAAAGGAAGCATGAGATTTAGCTTTTAATTTGATTGCCAGTATAGAAGAGTTGGACGTTATATGTGAAGTTCTAGCTAAGCTCTGGACTATGTGATAATAGAATTTAAGAAAAGAAAGAAAAGGAGTATAAGGATAAATAGAAGCAGAAGGATATATATATGTGTGTGTGTGTGTGTGTGTGTGTGTGTGTGTGTGTGTGTGTGTGTATTTATTAGTTAAATTTTACATGTGAAATTTATATTACTTTCAATAACAGTTCATTTTAACCTTTGGATGCTTTGAGAATTGGGTGTCACATGTATTCTGACATCTCAAATATTCTCACATCTCCCATGTGAGAAAGGGGAGTGTTTATAACTGTTTGTATTTTCAGAGATACTTTGATCATATTTCCTCTGAATTTCTCAATGCTTGACTGTTGGCTGCTTATAGTATACCAACCATTGTTAAGCAACTGCTGTGAATGTTTTACTTAATACTCAGATATTTATATCTCAAAAATGTGTAGATAAGGAAACTGAATCCTGGCTACATTTATAGTGTCCATGTTAATTACAACTTGAGACAGATGCATTTGACTCCAGAGTCTGAGTTTGTAACCAGTCACTGATCTTGTCAATATAACTAGAAGGATATAAAACAAGATAATTTAAGCTTGGTTTATGGCTGGGGAAACTGAGGCACATACAAAAATGGCACAACATTCCTCATGAAGCTATTTAGTAAGAAAGGATTAACACAGGTCTCATTTCCTTGCACCCAAAATTTCCCCTGTACCTTGAAGGTTATCCAGGGAATTAATTCCACTTTTGTAGAATCATCTAACAGTAGATTCTTTCCTGTCACATACAAGCTTAATTGTCTTTTATTTGGATGTAATCTAAATAAAATCAACATAATCTTAAATGATAAGATAAATGAAACCTAAACAAGTACAGGATATCTGATATACATAATAAATCAATGTTCTTGATGCTTAGGATAACAGCTAATGGGGCATCTCTTTCCAGCTACTGAATTAGAAAGCCAGGCACTCATCCAGATATGCAGATGTTCAGCCTTGTTTAGTCAAAACCTCTGAATGTCTGACACGGTTTTTAGTTTGCATTACTTACCTTGGTACAATATCAGGCAAATGAGTGCATGGCTTTAGGAAGAATTTCTCCAATACTGACCAATGGTTGCCCTAATTGAATAGGGAAAGTTGTCTTTTATGGGTTTAGTAATTAATCTTCTATTGTGCTCACATAAATTTTAATTAGTCTTTTATGCTTTTGGAGGTTTCTTATATCATACAGCGATTAAGGATCACAGTCTTATTCACCAGATGGAATTTAAGTGACTTCAATAATCAAAACAAAACTTAATTTGTTACTTCCTGTTCTATTCTAGTCAAGAAATGTCCAACATTTGAAATCAAGGACTGGGGAGTTGTCCCTTGAAATCGACTAGAATAAATTAAGCATTTTATTTTTATTTTTGTTTCCTAATTGTTTACAGTAAAAAATAGAGAAGTAGCTTTATTGTATTTTTTGTTAAATTCATTAATCTTCTCTTCAGTTAGTTAATTGTTATCTCCTGCTGTTCAGTCTTAATGAAAAGAATTCATTTTTAACCTGCACCTTCCATTGTGGCCCTGATGATACCATGGAAATAAAATAATTTAGTTTTTTTCTGGAATTGTCTGCTATACATATTTACAGCACATTAGGTAATACCTAGGGATTAAAATATCGTAATGTAATAGTTTAGTTTTTTAGGAATATCAGAAATACCATTTTACTTTCCCAGAAACTTCTATTCACTATGGAGTTTAGAAATGAAAACAATAATTACCAGTACTAGTCTCAAATTAACAGCTAGATGATATGTTAATAAAAATATATATGTGTATATATATGTACACATATATCTTACTCAAATATGCAACAAGTAGAAAACCACAAGAATATCCACAACAAAAATCAGTATATGGTACTTATTACCTCTCCTTTATATATGCTAATTAGGATAAGATGCTGAGGTGCTTCTGAGGATGAGCAAGATATATTCTCTGACCTCAGGGAACTGTTATTCCAGAATATCAAATATCATAGTGTGGATTACTATATTAGATTACTAATTAGATGCCTTTCAACTCAGCAAATCCAGGGGGTAAAAGGCAACATCATGTCTTACAGTTCTATGAAAGATATAAACTACTAATTATTGCTTTTTAAACTATAAATATGATACTTTTTATGTTATGATTTTCTGTCTATTATAGAGGAACAGAGAAACCATAATTCCTTTCATCTATACATCCGTGCCTGACTCTTCAGGACACTTAGCATTTTCTTTATTCTATTACATACCTCAAAGGAATTCCAAACCATTATTTAATCTCTTGAATTTATATTCAATCCTTACATTGTTTCAGGCAGTATTAACTTTTATGAGATCTTTTTACTAAGCATTTTCATTTCTTAACATCACACTCTTTTCTTAATAACGCTCTTTAAAAACAGCAATATTTTTCCTATTCCAAGCTAATATTGTCTATACCTGGTCCTAATTCTGTTATTGCTAACTATTTTTAGGCCTAATGCTCCATTTGGCTGTAGCAAACTTGCTTCCCATATCACCATCGTAGCACTTGCATCAGCATTTCATTGAGTCCTAAATAATTGTCCCTCTTGTAAGACTTTGTTACTATAGCATTAGTAATGACCAAAACAGGATTTTAGGAAAACCTAGAACTTCACATGCTTTTGATGAGACTGTCACCCACTGTCCTTATTACCTGAATCACTTCTCTTCTTAGTAATACACAGTGTTTGGGAAACCAAACACAAGAGACTATACATCAAATATATATCCTAAGAAACATCGGTGTTGATGCCATCATGTTCTAGCTTGATCGCAAAATCAAGTTCAGACTGCATGGATCAAGATTTCACCTCCAAATGGCTCTGTATGTTTCCCAGTTTGCATATGTCTCTCTACCTTCCACATGCATTCTCATCTTTCCACTCTTCTGTCTATAACACATCCTGCATCTATTCTATTAGTATATCATTTCCACTTCATCGTCTCTCTCTCTCTCTCTCTTTCTTTTTAAAGTAACTTTTGTTTGAATTTGTTCCCTGGCAATTTAATGCATCTATATAATTCATTCTGTAGTATTCACCCACTCTCATCTCATTCCCATTCCCACTATGACTTATCCTCCCACATTAATCTCTTTTATTTTGTTTTAAGCCCCATTGCATGTAATCAGGGTTGCATGTGTGACCATGGGTGTTGACTACCCATTGGAGCCTAGTGTGTTTTTTAGCAGGCACACAATTGAAGACTATGATTACTTTTCCAGAATTTGTTGGTAGTCAAAGAGGGGAGAGGAATCCCCTTCCTCAATTGATGATTCATGGTTGACAGGCTTGCTATTTTGTAGGTTCATTGCTGACAGCTGTAGATGCTATGGCAACATGACTACATTAGCTGTGCCTTGCTTCAAAAATAGCATTTCATCATCATTTTCTCTATTTGTAGTCTCTTACATTTTTTTCTTCCCTTAGTATTAGAGTTGGTATGATAACTCAGCCCTAGAAAGCTAAATGCTACATGTTAATTCTTATTTGTGGAACCTAGATTCAAATCTTTAAATATGTGTATTTAACCCCTGAAGATTCCAAGAAACTAGAACAGGAACTTTGGCCTGGGATTGTTTTGAGGGTGGCTGGGTTGCAGAACATAGGTGATATGGAAAGGGAATGGGGGAGTGTATTGGGAGTGGAAAACTTTCTTTCTTCCTTCTTTTCTTCCATTCCTTTCTTCTTTATTGTGCACATTTGTGTGTTCACGTGTGCTCCTGTGTGTTTGTGTGTGTGTGTGTATGCACGTGTGCCTATGTAGGCTAGTGGTCAATATCCACTATAGCTTTTGAGGCAGTCTCTTATAAAAGCATTTTTATTTGTGGGGGTTCAAGGAAGAATGGGAAACAATCTTCAAGATACAAGCCTGGACCTAGATGGCTTCAGCCTCCAAGACGGAACTAAACTCTGAGTTGCTGCCTTTTCCACAGTCTCTTCTACACACAACTGCTTCTTCAGTCTCTTGCTTCTCCCTCTGCTTCTACCTTGATCTTCATTTACTTCTCTCTCTCCCTACTTCTACTGACTGTTTCCTTTTATATCTTGGGATTTGAGATTAAAAGTGTGTGCTAAGTTGCCTTCTGAGTTGGGTTACTTAAAGACATGTGGTACATTGTCTCAGATATAAAATTTTATCTTGCATTAGTGAAGAGAATCCTATAATTCACTTCCCAAATGCCCAGCCAGTCAACCCTGTTGCCACAAGGCAAAGGTCAGATTGAGAGATATGGGATGATCCTCATATCTCCATGTTAGTTGCTGGAGAGGAACCATAGAATTCCATTTCATTTAGCATTAGCACAAACAGAGGACAGGATTAGCCTGACTAACATTCTTTTTACCCTAGAGCAGCCATTCTGCTGGATCAGAGATCAAGTGTCTATAATAGACCATTGAAGGTCCTCCTTTCCCAGAGCAGTGATGCTACCAGATCAAGGATCAAAGTATTCATTTTTAGTATCTCACTGAAGCTAGAGCTTTGCCTAGATGGCTGACTACTGAGTTCTAGGGACCTTCTTATTTCTGTTTTCCCAGTACTGCAGCACTAGGATAACAAGTATATACCATCCTAATAGAGGAATAGGCCAGTAAGAAAGCTAGGAAGGGTCTATATTACAGGGGTCTATATGAAGTAATTGCAGTTAGAGGCCTGTGTGGTTCAGATGGAATGTATAAAGTATGTTAAAAGTGTTGGTACACACCATTAATCCCAGTAAAACAGTGGTAACAAACACCTTTAATCAGAGTATTCAGAAGGCAGTGGTGGTCTAAGCTTTTAATCTTTAAGACAGAAATAGAGTGTGGAAGCAAACACAGGAAGCAGAGCTCAGGAGTCAGTCTCACACAAGAAGTAATGTCTGAGATAATTCAGAGGGGGAAAAGTGAAAAATTAGAGGATGAGTTAGCAGAGTGAGTCAGAGTAAGGACATGTCCAACTCTCAAGATAGAAAGGTGGGCTCTCAGCTTGAGGCAAAGCCAGTTACAGCAGTCAGTTACAACAGAGGCAGTTACAGTCAATCAGTTACAAGAGGCAGTATGAGACAGATGGGGAATAAGACACAGAAACAATGAAGGAATCTGATTGAGGATAAGGCAGAGAGGTTGACTGAGGCAGTATGAAGCAGTGAGTTATAGAAGCAGACAGGCTCAGGGAGAGACACAGAGACATAGGCAGCTCAGTGGAAGTTTAAGCCAAGCAGAGCAGTTCAGTCTGAGAAATTGTGGGAGGCTTAATTGGTCTAGATTATACTGAGGCTGAGGATAAAGACTTCTAGTTCTAGGCTTAAGACTAGATTGTACAGAGGCCAAAATGTTCTAGGGCTCCAGACTAGAACTGGTGATTTAATTAGAAAAAAGATTAAACCCCCTTTGTACTGAATCAATAGCTATACAGTAGCTCCACTTTTTTTTTTTTTTTTTTAAGTGAATCTCAGGGATCAAAATTCGGTTGCTTCTACTTGCAGGATCATCACTTTATTAACTGAGCCCTCTTCCCACCTTTATTACCATTGTACCAAAGGGATTTCAGATAGCATCTTAGGTATAGCTTTTCCTCTATTTTCCTTGAAACACGGGAGACAAGAGGTATTCACTAGATTATCTTATCGCTTTCTCTCATAGGATTTCAAGACTTCTGTCCCACTTTTGTATGTCAGAACTCCCAGTTCACTTTAGGCACATGAGTATAGACACGCTACACATCTCAGCTTCCATTGCAAAGCCCCAGTCATATTTTTTAATTCTCAGGAGAGTTAAGCAATTGATTTCACTGCGCCTACTGTTTTTCTTACTACCTGAAACATTCATGTAAACTCTTTGTTTAAAGCACTGGAACTGCAGTTACTTAACTGAATAATATTCAAAGATTGTGTTCTATCAACTTCACCTAAGCTGCATGTTCTTATGTTGTATTATCAATTTGTCATTACCATGAAAGTTAATTTCCACACAATCTTACGCCCTGATTATCCAATGTTGTGACTCACACATACTATTATGTTTCCCTGATTTTTTATCATATGCGTATGTCTGGCCTAGTGTACCACATACCAGTATTAACTGCATAGATCTTCAATTATCTTCTCATTTAGATTGACTGCATTACTTTGTTTAACTATGACAGTTCCCTTGAAACCATTTAAACTAGCTTGCCTTGTTCTTTTCTTGTCTTTCCTGGTAAACTACCAAGGCCTGTTATACCATTATTCTAGCTTTACCTGTACCTTAGCATCCAAAATAGCTGGAGAAAGCAAAAACCTCACAAGTTCCCTCACTGGTTTATTTTAAGAGCTTAATGAGAATTGTCATACATTTTGTCAGGATGACCAGGCCACCTGAGATTGGTTTTCTACTCAACTCACCCTCTAGCTCCTTCAAAGTATCATTTTATACCTTATCTTCCTTGAGGTCTTAGTGTCCTTTTACCTTCTCATTTTTTGATGATTTTCTACATAGCAATGAGAAAATAAAAGAAACCAGAAAACAAATACCTCATCTCCTGACCATGAAGTTCAACAGCTGTATGCAGCTTGCCTATTTACTATCTACCATGGATAAACTTTACCTTTGTGCATTGGATGCCAGTACTTCTAAGTTATTTAAAAGTCCCTCTGCAAATTTCCCCTTTCTCTTCTTTGCTATAGCTACACTGGCTGCAATAATAAGCTATTCCAAAATGTGAATTTTTAAAAAGCCATTTGGTCATCCTTACAGATCCAGGCTTGCAGGTAGTGATCAGCTGGCAGGTGGTAACCCAACATCTCGTTTGATATAGTTAGATAATCTCCCGAATTCGCCCCATAATGGAACAAAAAGAAATCCGGTGTTTCTTTCTCATCATAGGGTCTCAGAACTTCTCTCTGTTGTACTTCTGCATGGTTGTTTTGGGCTTCCTCAAAGCACAGTGACTTCACAGCAGTATCCTTCTGCATGGTTGTTTTGGGCTTCCTCAAAGCACAGTGACTTCACAGCAGTATCCTTGCTCACAAAACAGTTTGAGCTGCACAGTGAGAGTGCCCCAGGAGCCGGGGAGAAAATTGCATTGCCATTCCTGGCTTCACCTCAGAACAGCAAGATGCATCACTCAGTGTTGACTTTCCTGGTCCTTTTGATTTAGGCAGAATCATAAACCACAGAAACTTATGAGGGAAGAATACAAACCGCGCCCCTTAATGAGAAGAATGTTAAGGGTAGCACACTCAATGGGAAATGAATTATTGTGGTCTTCCACTCGGACTAATGAATAATTTCTCTCCTACTAAAGTATCTATATACAAATATGCAACAAAATTAATTTTCAAAATGTAAAATTTCCCTATGTCTCTATGGCTCCTGCCTAGATCAAAAACTGTTTTTAACTGCACACATGAAATGTTTTTCATTCATCATCTTCCCATTTGCTTTTTCCCTTGAGGCTCCTGTCATCACTACATTATACTCAATGCCTTTGCCAAGGTCATCCATCTTCCCATCCCATGAATTCCCACTTTCCTTCATGACTACATTGTATTTTAACAGATAATTACTTCTTTTTAGCCTTAGAGTGTTTTACCTTCATTATGAGTTCACATGCTCCTACTTCCTGCCACTTGCCATTTCTCTCCTTTGATCTTCTGGTATATATTATCTGAGCATACTGTTGTTTATTCCTCAACCCCACCCTAGCCCCATTTCTACTCTCAGATTACCGAATCAAGTCCTTTGCTCTAAACTACTCTCTTGTGGTGACTTCCATATATTCATCTCCTGTCTTAAACTTTCCATGTACTTGGAAATTACTCTGGACTTGTATGTTTGATTGCCTGCTTGATATCCATATATATGGCTATTTAATAGATACAGTGCATTTATTCTGTGCACAATATAATCCAACTTTTGTGTTTTTTTTTTCATGATCTCGTTTTCTTTCTCTAGATATATATATTTCACAGAACCCCTCATTTTGGAAAATGGACAATTCAGTTACCCAAGTGCTCTACCACCTAATGCTCCCTAGAATTTTCTTCTTATACCCTTTATATACTATCCATTCCCAAAACTTTTACCTTACACTTATTAAACATAGTTAGACTGATACATTCTCAGTGTATTCATTGCTTTGATGCTAGTAACTTAATGATGAGCAATCGTTGATTTACAAGGGAGTAAAACAAATGTTTACTCATTTTTTATTATTTTTCAATAGCAAAGGTTACCATTATGAGATATTAGAATGCACATTTTTATTATAACCCTTCAAATCTCCTCAAGCACATTCAGAATGAATGCAGTGTCTTCTTGCAACCCATTTGATGTGGGCCTGTCTACCTCTTCCCTTACTGTTTTTACTACTCTCTTGCTTGTTCATCTCTTTCTTGCTGTTATTTGATCCTTGCAAGCTCCTCTTTCTGACAGTGGGAATTAATGTTCCCTTTGCTCTGAGAATCCTCATCCATTTCTAATCTTCTGCATCCACTCTGCCTGTTAGCATTTCAAAGAAATACATAGGAGTCTAAGGTGCCCCCTGCTGACAGTGTTACATATCCTCCTTTTAATCTCATCTCAGCTTTGCTTTCTTTTACTACTCTTAATAATATCCATGAACAGGGAAATGATAACAAAATAAATTATAAAACTGATTTTCCTTATATTTATGAACAGAAATAATTAAATTTCAGAGAACACCTTTCTTTAATAGTAGTATATAACTAAAAAATATTTGATTTATCGTAATTTAAAATTGTCATCATGTAATTTTTTCCTGTTTTTTTTCTGTGGTGCTGAGAATAAAGTGAGAAATCCCAGGGTCTCATGCACCCTAGGCAAGCACTGTACTCCTCAGCTCTGTCACCAACTAATTTCTGAACCTCAACTTTTGTGAATTTTGATTTTCTTTTGTATGGAATGCTTCTGTTTATAATATATTTCTATATATCTTATAGTTTATTCTCAAAAATTGTTTTGATGTTTCTTTTTTATTGTCATGTGTTTTATTAGATATATGTAGGATTTTTTTACTTCATTATAATTTTGTTTTCATAGTTTTAATCTGAGTATTTTCCAAAATTTATCTAACATTTTATGATGCCAAACCATAGGAACAAGTATATTTCTTTTATTACATGACTTATTCATGCCTGAGAAAATGGTTTTAGCTATTTTATTGCAAATATAGAATCTTCCATTGTATTATAATACTTTATAGATTTCACATATTCACTATGTACTAATTGAGAAAATCTAGGCCTATATATTCATTCATGGGACCAATTACTTCATGGATATAATTAACCTTTTAGAAACTGAGGCTTGAAGTTCAGGGTTGCTTGTATTGGGGACAATACTCATTGAAATTTTTGAGGCTTGCTTGTTGCCATTGTCCACAGAGTTCTCCTCAAACCATAACAATGAAAATTGAAATTACAGTTACAAGTTTTATATAAATGGCTTATTGTGTATTTTTTCTAATTAAAGCAATAATAGAGATAAAAGGGGAGGATGGGGAGATAGCTCCACTATTAAGAGTGTGTACGGCTTTCCAGAGGACCTAGATTCAGTTCCCAACACACATTTTAGATGACTTGTGACAACCTGTAATTCCAGCTTCAGGGGAATCTGATGTTCTCTTCTGGCCTCTGGAGGTGCTAGTACACAGATCATGCATACTCACATATGCACATAAATCAAATGTAAAATAAATCTTCAGAGGCTGGTGGTATGACACAGAGGGTAGAGCAATGGCTGCTCTTGTACAGCCAAATTTAAAATATTGGTTTAAAAATAAAAAAGAGAAGAACTGAATTAATTTTGTATCTTCCTTCATCATCTCTAATGCAGTATTATACGCTGGTTTTATTTGGCTATTAGTCTAGCAGAGAAAAGTTGAACATATCATTTGTAGGGCCTCTCCGTGGCAGAACAAATACCAGATTTCCTACCTAGCTACATCAAATTGAGGAAGTAGCAAGGAAAGGGAAATGCATAGGCATCACAGAGGAGTCTGAGCTCAGCCATGTCTGCTTATTATATGGGAATAGGAATGATTAATTTCAAGAGAGGTATAGTACAGGTTTATTATATTTAAAGTATACTACTGTCCACTAAACTCATAGTCCAATAAGTATTCCAGGCAATAACAAAGTGCTTTAGAAATTGTTGTTTGGCCAGTAGAGAGAGCTCTTCTTGTGCACCTCCATTTTATCTATTCATGGCCTTTACCAATCCACTCCTTTTCTGTGTAGTGAATTACGCATGAGTATAGAACTCACAGGCATGTTTTGAATTTGTTGATATAATATCAAACGTTCATCTTCCCATGTTCCTTTACCAAAAATTTTTGTGTTCTCTGGAATGTAAATACAGTAAATAAAGTCAAGGTGAGTCTGGGTCCCACAGGTCCCACAGCTGTGGATTAAAATTGTAAAAATACATAGAGTAAATAATACTAGTCATTTTTAATCTTCAAGATTTATTGTAAGCCATTAATAACACATCTTTACTGGTTTAAACAACTCTTAGGATTCCTTTCACTTGGAGAACATTCCTCTAATGGATATAGTGTCTTCATGGAGTAGATGGCACAGGAAGAGAAGGGGACATTAAAAGAAGAGTCTAGCATGGGTTACTTGACTAAGTCATGGACATGCATTCTTTTTCCAAACTATTTATGAGTGGAAGTCTTTACTGTGACCTTGTCTTCACTTCCTGTCACACATTGTGCAATGCTCTGTCATGCCATTGATTTCTCTTTATTCTGTTTCTGTACATTGCAGACTATGTTAGATGTGGCTCCTGCCGGATAGGACTTCATGAATTAGAATGACAATAATTAGAAACAAATAGTGTAGTTGGATATCAAATTGAATCACAGAAATCTGTAGACTTTCTATATACAAAAGACAGATGGAGAAAGACATCAACGAAAGGATACCTTTCACAATAACCTCAAGCAATAAAAAGTACCTTGGGATAACTTTAACCAAGCAAGTAAAACACTTGTATTATAAGAACTTTAAAACACTGAAAGGAGTAATTGAAGAAGATATCAGAATATGGGAAGATCTCAAGGGTTGGTAGGATTAATATAGTAAAAATGACCATCTTACGAAAAGCAATCCACAAATTCAATTCAATCCCCACAAAATTCCAACACAATTCTTCACAGATCTTGAAAGCACAATTTTTAGTTTCTGATGAAAACACAAAAACAAAAATAAGAGGATAACTAAAACGATCTTGGATAACAACAACAACAACAACGTCATCATCACCAACAACAAAAAATTGCTGGAGGAATCACTATCTCTGACCTCAAATTGTACTACAGAACTATATTAATAAAAACAGCATGGTATTGGCACAAATATAGACATAATCATCAATGAAGTAAAATATAAGACACAGACATAAATCCACAGACCTATGGACATCTAATTTTTGATAAAGAAGCCAGAAATATACAATGGAAAATAAAGACAACCTCTTCAACAAATGGAGCCAGTAAAACTGAATGTCTGTATCTAGAAGAGTGCAAGTAGGTCCATTCTTAGCATCACACAAAACTCATGTACAACTGTATCAAAGACAACATAAAACCAGATATACTAAACCAGATAGAGGAGAGTGTAGATAATAGCTGTGAACTCATTAGGACAGGAAAAGCAATTCTAAACAGAACACCGTTAGCACATGCACTAAGATTAACAATCAATAAATTGGACCAAATGAAACTGAGAAGCTTCTGCATGGCAAAACAACAATATTAGGAAAAGTGGCAGCCTACAGAACGGAAAAAGAGTTTTCCCAACTACATATATGATAGAGGGCAACTATCCAAAATATATAAAGAACTAAAACCCCCCACAAAACTAGATATCAATAAAACACATAAACCCAATTGGCTGTGAAACACTTAAAGAAATGTTCAGCATCCTTAGTCTTCAGGGAAATAAAAACTAAAGCTGCTTTGAAATTTCATCTTACATTCATCAGAATAGCTAAGATCAATATCACAGGTGACAGCTTATGTGAATTAAGGGGAACACTCATCCATTGCAGGTGGGACTGTAAAGTTGTACAGCCTGTATGAAAATCAGTGTGGAGGTTCCTTAAGAAGACAGGCATTGATGTACCTTAAGATCTAGCAGTACCACTCTTAGGCATATATCCAAAGGAGGCTTCATCTTACTACAAAGACAGTGGCTCAACTATGTTCATTGCTGCTCTATTCATAATAGTCAGAAATTGGAAGCAACCTACATGTCTCTCAACAGAAGAATGAATAAAGAAAAGGTGGTACATTTACACAGTTGAGTAATACACTGTTATTAAAAATGACATCATAAAATTTGGAGGTAAATGGATGGAACTAGAAAAATATCATCCTGAGTGAGGTAACTCAGACCTAGACAAATATGGTATGTATTTGTTTTTGTTTAGATATTATCTACTAAGTCAATCATAACCCAACTATAATCCATAGACCTACAAAGGCTAGGTATAGAGTATGGGAATGTAGGAACAGATAGATCTCTCTAGGAAAGATAAGTAGAATAGATAATTATAGATGGAAAAGGGCAGGAATGGGAGGATCAAGTCAGGAGGGGACTTGAACAGGGAGTTGTGGGAGGGGACATGGGATGAGACAAGTAAAATTAGGAGCCATTGGAGGGGTAGTATAGAAACCTAATACACTAGACGCTTCCTAAAATATATACATATATGAATATGATCTAAATGAAATCACCAAATAATGAGGGAAACAGAACCCCAGATGGACATCTCTTGTCACAAAACGAAGCTTTCAGTACCAGGAATGAGATACATATAACTGATTTATTTTGACCAAAAAGGTCCCATAGGAATGCACAAAACACAATAAAACAAAACAAACAAACAAACAAACAAAAAACAAACTGGGCTGTTACCAAGACTATAGGGTGCTCTCCACAAACTAAGAACTATGCTGCTAAAGACAACAACCACACAACTCATTGAACATGGAGTAGTCGAGCTGGTGCCTACACAGAGCCTTCACCTCTTTGTTCTAGTGTCTTTGGTACAGGAAGGTACTCTGCATGCTACCAAATGAGCATCATAAATATCAACTCAGCTATATACCTTTTTATATACAATGGTGTCCTGCCTTCCTGCAAGATAGATCAACACAAATGGTGGCACAAAGCTTATGGGATCAACCAACCTACATCTGATTTGACTTAAGGCCCATTCCATGAGATTGAAACTATAACTGATGCTGTTAGAGTGACTAAGAACCTAAGACTAGATAGTCCAGGGGCCAGTCATGCTTTGTTATAGTCTATATGTTTCTTTATGGTGTGGTTCGTACTGATTCCCAGAAAGTACCCTGTGCCTTTATAGCATGCATGCACTAGGGACCAAGAACTACTCCTGTAGTTCTAAGCCATGTACCTATTCATGATCCTTGTGTCTCTTGACCAGTTGTATTCCACTCTCCTTACTTTTTCCCTCTTAGGTATCTCCCATGAAAAGGGATCTTTATATTCCTACTTATATAATAGTAAGAAGAAATGAAGACATGCGCGTTACTTGAAGAAGAGAATATGGCACACTCTATTGTGAGTAAGGTATAGTCACTAACTATGAAATAATTGATTTAGCATAAAACTGTACCTACTAAATATGGTAAATGAAATAGGTAAATATTATTTACAGAACAAAAACTTGTGATATTTATAAAATTATTGTGTTATAATATATTTATGTATTATGATATTATTGATAGAAAGCTTGAATACAAACACACTTATATAAACTACATTGAACACAGTTAATTAAAGAAAAAGTTTTAGGTTATTTTTTTCTTATGTTTCACACATTTGAACTGAAAGTATTTTTCTAAATACTGTTAGGTTTTTCCCTACCATATGTACAAATGAAGACTGACCTACATTTGAAGCTCTGTCTCTTCCCCATTGGGGGGCAGCTGGTATCTTTGAAAATGCAACCATTTCATTTTTAGCAGGGCATTAGCTTCTGCCATCTGCTGTGCAGGTTTTCCAGTGGTCCATTGGCATGATAGTGTTTGAAGCTATGCTTCAGGATATCTTTAAAAACATTTTGTTTCTAATCTCCCTGTTTATAGGTATCTCACTTCACTCATCATTTGTAAGTTGCTTGAACATCCTGTGCACATCCATCCTCCTTACAGTTCCAACTCAGTAATCAGTGAATCAGCCCACATTTAGTGAGTTCTAATTATGTGCAAGACACTGAGAAGTACTTGTATTTTGTCAAGTTTCAGTTGGCCTCACTGACTGTATTCCAGAGTCTTCTTTTTTGGTAATTTCATCTTGTCATTTAATGATGAGTAGGGCTTTTAGATGTTGTTAATGAACTGTTCAAGGATGGAATGGTCTAATCAAAAAAGCTATATTAAAGTAATATAAAAGTAGAAAATTATTTATTTTAGAAAAAGCAGATGGGTATTTCAATGACAGTTGGAAGGAATAAAATTCTTAAGGTAAATAACAGCTATAATTTGCATAAATACAAATGTCCAAGGGGCTGGGGAGACAATAGTTAAGAGTGCTTGCAGCTCTTGCAGAGGCCTGGAATTTGGTTCCCAGACCCCACACCAGATGGTTCACAATAAGCTGTAATTTCAGGTAATTTCTATGGTATCCAACACCTTCTTCTGGTTACCACTGTCTCCTGAACCTATGTGTATAACACACACACACACACACACACACACACACACACACACTCACACATACACACACACTTTAAATCAAGGAAAATAACCAGGAATCCTGACATGTAATAAAATCAATATATCTTTGTATTAAAACTTTATCTGAATTTTATGAACTCTAATTTTAACCCACAGGTAAAAGACTTCATGATTATGACTTGTAATATAATAATAAAATACAAATTATCAATGCATTGTTAATACTTGAATGAGGTAGTGTATGAATGTGTGTTTCAAAAGTTTTAACTGGGTTTACTTTCTGGGGAATTATAAGTGAACCAATATTTAATTTAAAGACTTTCTGATAGCAAACCTTATAAAATATGAGGGTGTTTAAGTCTCTTCTCTAAAATGAGGCTATAAAACATTTACTGTAATTATTTTGAAGAGTGTAATATATAACACTTGTTCTTAATACATTTTTGAAATAAAAATGTTAGGTATCTTATTTTTCCTATTCTTTTTTTGAAAATATTTCCATATCCTCTCGAAGAAAAACCACACCAAACAAAAACTGAAAGATTTGAGTATACAATGCCAATCCAGAGTTTGTGGCATGGACCTATAATTCCGGCTACCAGGGAGGCTGGAGCAAGATCAATTTCAGGGCCCATCTGACCCACTGCCTGTGTTCAAAGCCAGCCTGGAGAACTTAATAAAAGAGTAAAAAAAGAAGTAAGAATATAACGGAGTGGTGGAGTGCATGTGTAGGATGTGTGAGACCAAATGCCAGAAAATCAAAGCACATGGATTTAAAAAATAACTGATAATATCAATTATTAATTAATAAATTTACTCACAGTATAGAGATTGAATCCATGATTTCATGCATAAGCAATTTTTAATGAAGTGAATGATAAATTTAAGGTGAGAATTAGGAAAGAGTATTACTGACAATGTGAATGGTGAAGGGAACATTGTTGTGTGACTTTGGCAGGATTATTAGGCCTGGGTTGCCATCATTTCTTACACTAATTATAGTCTCTAATTCACAGAATATGGGTAGCAATGGTGGTTGCTAGTTATTATCATTATTGTCATTACTAGAATTGTCTTTAGTAGGCCAGATCTTGTGAACTTGTTGTTGTTTTGCCTTGACTAGTTTCAGTGATGGGACACAGGGATGGTGGTATTTATCTTATTTTTCTGAATGAATGCAAGGATAACCTTGGGAGGGAACCAGAATTAGACATTTCAGTACTAATAAAGCCAAGCCAGTGGATAGTGCTAAGTCTTGTAACCAAAGTCAAGATTCTTCTCCCATTGACCAAATTTACTAACCTCAGTTATCAGTAACTCCAGTTTTCTATCCTTTCTGTGGAGAGCCTTCAATAATATATTTCTCACTGGATCAAAGAAAAGTGTTTGTGGCCTGAGGCAGGTTTAACTGGATATATATCTGAAGCAGCTTGAGCTACGTCTTCTTAGAGCCATGTGTGTCCAGAGTTTCCTGTTTCCTCTTGGACAGGGAAGTATGTATTCCCTGTATCCATCAGAAAATGAATGTGAATGAATAAGTCAAACATAACAATCTAGGCTTATACATTTCAGAACATCCTAACCCCCCCCCTCCTTTTTTTTTTGCTTCTGGATCATTAAATATGACTTAAATTTCTTGCATTGAGAATTTACTATCTGGAAAATGGAGCTTTGATAGACTGTACTTCTCTCTAGTGCAGCAATAGTTTGGAGATTAAAGAGATGACCGCCTTGGAAATGCTCCAATGGTGTCACATAAAAAGGGCCATTATGTTCAAGTTATCCTGGTCTTGATTATGGGCCTAGTAGCCTGCTAACCATTTTAATAGCCAGTCCACTTTTGCTTTGTAAAAATTCTTTCTGCTATTTTCCATTTTAAAGAAGTTACCTCCAAATTCCCTTTGTTCCTTAGAACCGTGTTTTCTAAAATAATAAAGAAAACCCTGCGAAAAACAAAAACCAACAGCTACAAAAATCTTGAAACATCTTCCAAGATTAGAAAAATACAGTCTTTAAGACATCCTTGACATTTATAGCAAAATAGCTACATAGCTGAAATCAAGTGGGAACATTTAGAAAGCTAGAAGCCGGAATGATAATTGCACAAAAGGGGAGGGAGCAAAATTGTTTTCAGGGCTTTTGTAGGAAAGTTTGTCCTTGTCATCCTATGCTACATCTTATTTTTGAAACGCATTGAAAGTTGTCGCCAGTTTGATCTCTCAGATGGTGTGGCTGCCAGTTCTTCCTCAACACTCTGCCACTTGGCTTGTTTCCAATGATGCCATGTGCAGTTTCCCCTCCCTCCTCCCTGTTCTAAATAGAGAGGAAAACAGGTCCATCCGGCATTTGCTTGCAAGCTGTATAACTGGAATTAAAATTCAAGACACAAATGTCTTTAACTCAGAGGGCTAATTGTAGCTACAATGCCTCAAGTTTTCACTTCAAAGAATGGAACTCTGTGCTTAAATATCTGTAGAATGCAGAATACAAAGGAAAAATGCAGAAAGTTTAGATCTGAGTGACACAGAATTCCTATCTCTTTAGAGCACAAAGCACACATCTTATGTATCTTTCAGCATAAAAATATTAGGAATCAGTCTGGAGTAGCTGATCAATTAGTCAGAAAACCATCAATAGCACTACCTTATCAGACAGCTTACACAGATCACATAAATGACTGTGCTTCTACTGTCACTTGTTGAATAAGTGTGTGGAATTTTAGCTGCATACTTTTAAAAAGTGAACCTCCCTGGATGCCAGGAAAGCTGATCTGCTTCTAAACTGGCTGGCTGTAGGTGTAAGTGAATTTGAGAGGCATCGAAGTGGAAGGGACTCAAGAACTAGACCAGCTTGCCAGTCTGGAAATACTCCAACACAATGTCAGAACAGCGGGGACTCTCTCCGCACCTGCACAGGCTGCTCTTAAAATTAATGATTATCAGTGAGAACAGACAACGAGGAAAAGCTACTCTGCTCAGAAGTTCGTGGTGTGGATTAGCTTCATTGGTATCTAATGGCTGAATGCCAGAGTCGATCTTTTTTGTACTTTTTGGCTCCTGCCTCGGGATGCCAGAAGTTCTTTGTTTAGCTAGTGCTTTATCTAATTCTGGCACAATCAATTCCACACCATTCTCTCTCAGTACAATTGGCAGGGCTATATTGTTTATAGCAAAGGTATTTTACCCTAAATTTCAAGCCTAAAATTTTTTTATTTCCCTTGGATGAAAATATCTTTTCATCCCTATCTTATCTTCCTTCTCTTCCTCTTTTCCTTTGAGCTACATATTTGAACTATCACACAACTGAATTGCTACCTTCTATTGTCTTTTGCTTTTTGAATCTATATTCTTAATTCATTTTAAGATAAGCTTTTAAAAACCTCTCATCTCTGCATTTTTCTACTTTAAAATATACCAGTGAAGCATAGATTTATCTGTAAGCAAATTTATGTACACAGTTTGCTCATTGTTTAGCTATAAACGTCTGCATTATATAATGAAGCTGGAGTATAAAATGTTTTAGTGATACATATTAAAGGCCCCATAATAAGTACAACATTATCTGTTACAATGCCCCATAAATACATTTTTATTATAGTTCCAGTAGGGATCCTTCTCACACTTATCCTTACGTTTGTCATTAGTAGTGTCTGTGTGATAGGGTAGATGATGTGATTATCTTTCTTAATAACCTGTATGGTAACAATCTTTCAAAGCCTGTGTTTGTGATGTACCATCAGTTAAATTTTTTGAATTTGCACTTAAATATACATATTGATACATCATATTTTATGTAAAATATGATTAATACTGCTATTCTCTAAAGTATATTGCAAAAAATACCCCATAATCAGGCATTTAAAAATCTACAGAGCATAGATAGCAATAAAAATTCCAGATTTTCATTTTGTACTCTAGTAAGCTGCATTATCCTACTTAGAAGAGCATACTTCGGAGAAGAATCATTCCCTGCAACAGGCATTAGAAGGGCTTGGGAACATTTAAAAGAATTCATTTCACCTATATCCCTGCCATGCATACTCAACGGAGACAGTTATTGAGACTGGATGTTGATATGTGCATTTTGTTAACACTTTCTAGAGTGTCTCACGATCTACTACATGTGGATCCCATAGATGGGGTTGCATCTGGGAGCCTCACTATTTAACTCCAGCTCTGTGCAATGAATACAATTTAAGGATTACCCAGAATCTCTTGACATTAAAGCAAATGTTATGCTCCAAAGTACTGAATTGCACATTTTCACTACATGTGAATTACATTGCTCGGAGATAGGATCATGGGAGACGATCAAGAACAGATGAAGCTGGAAGGCAGTGGCTGCTGTGAGAACCTGGGGTAGCAATGCCTGGAAGGCCAGGGTTTCTTGTGAACATCTCCAATGTCCAGACTCTAATTGCAGGTCTATGTAGCCCATCAGAGCCTGCCCATAGTTTGGGGGCACTCTTCTACAGTCCTACCTTCTTGGGCCACTGACATGAGCAAACTTCTACAGATCTAGTACATCCAAGAATTTTCTACCATCCAATGACCAACAAGAGACAGGTGGTGGAACTTGTGAAGTCACAGACCCACATGCAAAGCATACTGACTGCAATGGTTGGATACAAGTGTGTGGGACCATGCATATGGATTCCGTACAGCCTCTCAGTTTAGTCAATTTTTTTGTCCATAGGGCAAAGATTAGGTCCTTCCTGGCATTCAGCAGGTACCTAAAGGAAAGTAGCAGGTATCACAGGATGTCATACTGCAGTAGGACTTGCTGAAGCTGCTTTAGTGCCAGACTGGTATCTTCTTACTTTTAATTAGCTGTGCTCTGAAAACAGGTTTCTTGGTCTTGAAAATCTGTTATGCTCAGCTTGGAGCCTGGGTAACTTTGAAAAGTTGGTGATCAGATTGACACTTCATGATCCCAACAACTTTGGTCCCCAGTAAAGATGCTGAAGCAAAATAAGCTGCTGCAGAGGACTTAGGGACCCAGTTCTAAGAAGGGGAGTGGGACCTTGACTACCTGAGTTTCCATCTACTTCTTACCAGATAAAGATAAGATACCTTCTCTGCAGAAAGAAACGTGCTTTACAATTAACAGAAAGAATAAAAAAAATGAATAGATGAGATTATCTATTGGGTCCTAACCAAATATGACTTCCTTAGGAAGCAAAAAGATTACATAGAGGCATACACAAAGGAAGAATTTCACAGAAATATTGGAATTATGTTGCCATAAGATACGGAAATACCATCAAGTAGGCAACTAGTCAATCAAGCCAGTGCAAAACACTCCAAGCTCCAAACCACTACATACATTCTCTCTCATTTTCTTTCCAATTTTTTGATAGAGTATCTACTTTTAAATGTATGGCATCAATAGTTAATAATCTAATTTAGTTGTGTGTTAACAGAACAATTATCTATCTTCCAACATAAAAGTAAATATGTACATTCAAAAAAGGAATTTATACCACTACACTAATACAACCACCGAATACTTTTGAGTGTGCTTCCATGGCTCTTTTTTTCTACCCGAATACTGTTTATTAAACATATTTAAGGTATTATTAGGAATTATAACTTATAAACCTGGTTATATTGAAAAATGGTGTTATTTATGTCCTATACTTTAAAAACAGACCTCTTATTAAGGAAAGGTATTTATCTCTATTTTCTGAGAGCAACAGAAGGAAGAGTAAATTCACATGTGCTTAGTAAATTTGTACCAGTATTTTATTATCCATTCATCAGTTGATGAATACTTGAGCTTTTATTTTCTAATTATCGTGGATAGAATACCAATAAACTTATTGAGGAGGATTTCTGTAGTAGAATATTGAGTCCTTTTGGAAGTAGCATAGCTGGGTTATATGGCACATTTAGCTTTTGGTAAATTCTCCAACTTATTTCCAGAGTGCATGCATTAGTTTGTAACATACCATCACTGAATGAGTGTCACTGTCCCCTATATTCTCACCAGCATTTGCTTTCAGTTGTTTTCTTGAATTTAACCATTTTGATTGGGCAGAGGTGAAATCTCTAAGCAGTTTTAATTTGTATTATCTTGCTTGCTAAGGTTGCTGAATACTTTTAAATGTGTTTGTTAGAATTGCAATTTTTTTATTTTTATTAATTTACTTATTGTGTGGTGGTGGTTGGTGGGGCATGGCATCTTTATAGATCACTGGCTGTCATAGAACTCACTATGTAGACAAGGCTAGTAGTCGTGAATTCACAGAGATCTGCTTGCCACTGCCTTCTGAGTGCTGAAATTAAAGGTGTACACCAACACCTGGCTTATTTTATTTTTTGATAACTCTGTTCAAATCTGTAGCCCATTTTTAAGCTGGGTCTTTGGTTTTCTTGATTCTTTTTTTTCTTTTGAGTTCTCTATATATTATTTCTGCATGTTAATCTTTGATTAGATATACAGCTGGCAGATAGTCTCCCACTTTGTGGGCTCCTCTTCACTCAGTTGGTTGTTTTCTGTATTGTACAGAAACCCTTTAGTTTTATGAGATCTCTTGGTTGCTGATCTTCGTTCCTGAACAGCTTTAGTTTTAGTCTGGAAACTTTCCCCCTATATCCTGTTGAGTAATGCCTATATTTTCTTCTAGCAGCTTCAGCATTTCAGGTTTCACGTTGATAATTTTGATGCATTTCAGATAGAATTTGTTTTGTACAGGGTGATAGATGAGGATCTAATGTCATTCTTCTACATGTGGACATCCAGTTTTCCCAGTACCATTTTTGAAGACACTGTCTTTCCTCTAGGGTGTATTTCTGACATCTCTATCAACATCAGATGGTTATAACTTCCTGAACTCATGCTTGGGTATTTTGTTTTGTTCCACTGATTTACATGTCTGTTTTGTTCTATTGATTTACATGTCTGATTTTATGTCAGTGCCATGCAGTTTTTATTACTGTAGCCCTGGATTATAGCTTTGAAAACTGTAATGGTAATTTCTTCAGCATTGTTCTTTAAGCTAATTTGACAATCTATGACGTTAGGTAATTTCATATAAATTTTAGGATGTTTTTTCAATATATGAGAAAAACATTGTGGGAACTTTGATTAGGATTGCATTGAATCTGCAAACTGCTTTTTGTAGAATGTTCATTTTCATATTAGTTTTACCCCAATCCAGAGAATGAGAGGCCTGTTTGTTTTCTAGTGTTTTCCTCAATCTGTTTTTTTCAGAGACATAAAGTTTTATAGTAAAGGTCATTCAACTCCTTAATAAAATTTATTCTTAGATTTTAATTTAATTTGAGAACATTGTGAATGGGAGTATTGTATTTTTATAATAGCATCTATTATCTTTTTCTCAGCATGCTTCCTATTGAAGCACATAAAGTCTACAGATGTTTTGAGATTAATTTGGTATCCTGCAACTTTGCTGAAATTGTTGTTCATTTCTGGAAGTTTTCTGGTTCAAATATGTGATAACCCATTTATAATATTATATCATATTCAAATATAGATTCATTTGACTCCTTTTCCTATTTTTACCAATTTAATTGCCTTCTCCTGTCTTATTTGTCTAGCTAGTGCCTCAAGTACTATATTTAAAAGACATGAAGTGGTGAGCCCCAACTCTCTACAGAATTCAGGGTAACTGCTTCAAATTTTTTTTATTTATGTTAGATGATATTGGCTGTGAGTTTGTAATATATAGCCCTTACCTTTCACTGGATTTGTCTTTTATCATTTATACTAAGTCAAAAGGGCATAATATAGTTGTTTAGTAAAAGCATTGGGGATATTTATCTGAGGTAGAAGATAAAAGCAATTATTTTTCATGAAAAATATAATGTGAAAGATTAATATACTGGTACAGTTCAAAGAAAAGCAGAGAACATGAGTTTCTAACTATTAAAATAATTTGAAAATAGTTTATCCCTCTTACATCTAGTTATTCCATTCTAAATATGTGCAAAATACACGTTTTTTTTATATTTTGAAAAATTACATTCTGCTACTGAAAACACACAATAATGAAACAAAACAAACATAATGAATTGCAAATTGTAATCACTTGCTTTAGAGAAAGGAAATATTGTATTATGATAGATGGTAATGGAGAAACATTTTTTATTCATTTCTTAACACCTGGTCCTCATTTTAGACAAAGAAGAGGTAAGACACAATTTAGCAGTGACATTTCAAACAATATCAACTAGTGAAGTGAAGCTATGCAAAGAGATGAGAAAGTATATTTGGCAGAAGAAACATGATGGTCAAAGAGTCTGGTATTGGAAATAATGTGGTGCTATTGGAAAATAGAGAAAAGCTACATGAGGCAGCATCGAAACAAGAAATTGTATAAGATAGAAGGATAAGAATGATTTGGGAGGATTATTAGCATAGGTTGTTTGCTGACCATTAAGAAAGCTTCAGGTTTTTATTCTATCTTTAATGTAAAGGCACTGTAAACTCATAGTATTATCAAGTTTGTGTCCTAAGATCCATTTTAATTTCTTTTTTTTATTTTTATTTTTTGCATGAAAATCTATGTGAAAGGAGTAAGAAATATAGTCTTTATTTAAAACAGTTGCTAAAATTAAGTTCAGAGTGATCAGTAAGCCAGAAGAGGGAGTCGCCAGTGGCTTTCAAATAAGATGAAATTGATATATTTTTGGATTCAGAATTGCAAGTAAGAGATGGGTGTATAAGGTGAAAAGACTTAAGTAAAAAAGGCAGAAATAAGTGATTTACTTCTAAAACCAAGAGACAATGAAACACAATTTAAGAAGGGAATAATAAAACATTCTCTTTGATCATGCAAATATTGGGTTATATGAAGTACTGAACAGTTAAGAACAGTTTGACATAGACAGTAAGAACAAATTTGAATGCCCAAGTCTTGTGTCTAGGTAATTAGATTTGTTTTGAAAATACATGTGCTTAAAGGGACCCTAACTGAAGAATAAAAAGAAAGTCAACAGTAAGACTTCCCATCACTTACGTGGTAAAAAGAAGAGGAAACTGATAAATGTGGTGGAACAGAAAAATGAAGAGCAGGAGAAGAAACTGCTTCTGTGAACACCAGCAGAGATTTCCTTGAGGAGGAAATAGTAGATAATCTGTCTGATGAAGCTGCAAACAGAGGACACGGAAGGGGGAACTTGCAACCAAAATGTGGATTGCTGATGGCTCAATGAGGTCAAGTCTAGAATTATAAGCTCAGGAGAGCATGGACATGAAAACATATGCTTGTTGCATCCTTGGATGTTATACACAGTTACCAAACCATGTATGAGAGAAAAATACTTCCATATTTGCTGCAAGAAGAGGAGGAAAGTAGCCATTTGAAATATTTATAAACATTCTCTTTTTAACAAATTTTACCTTCGGGAGAAATGATCAGATTGTAACTGATTGGACAAGGGTTATGACTCCCGATTCCTTTCTTGCTTTAGGTTTTTGTCCCATGTAAATTAGGAGGGATTGGACATGTGTCTTTATTCATAGAGGAGAAGCACAGTCTCATGAAAAGGCCCTACTCAGAGGCTTGAGATACCTGCACATGTTACTCCTACCCACCATATATGCATACAGTAACTATCCTTCATCATGTCCATTATTCAATGATAAGTTGCAAGAGTTATTGAAAGACAGTTTTAAAAGACAGAACAAGTATCAGACTACCAGACATGATAATAACACCATAGTGATCACAATAGAAAAAAAATTGAAAGCATGATTAATATGCTAAGGGCTCCAATGGATAAAGGTGAGCACGTGCAAGAATGAGTAATATAAGTAGAGATGGAAATTTTATGAATGAGTCAAAAACGCTATGGCTTATTAACAGAAACTTCCAAAATTGAAAGCAAAGAATAAAAGAAATGGATTCAGAGGAACAGAATTTCTAAGACTTAAAGAACAGTTATATATGTGGAACTTACAAAAGATGGACTACCAGGAGAAAAGAGAAAGAAATAGAAGAAATACTTTTAAAAGGATTTGGAGTAAGGAGATGGTAAATTAAAAATAAGTAAAGCAATTATTTATTCTTATTTATTGCTAGTATCTGCATTAAGATTAGTTTGTCTTATGTTGACTAAAATTCATGATCAGAAAATATATTGGAAACTTATTTGCTACATTTAATGATAGGAAAGAAATTGAATAGAACTGATTCAATATGAAAATCCAGAGAATGTCATATCTTCTCCTATTAACTCTCAAATTATTAGCAAAATATAAATTCCTGAAGTCACAATATTAGGGAATTCTCTTTGTATATGTCATACTATGGAACATTATGCTCAAGTTGGCACTGGATAGACATAAATTATTGAAATAGGAGCTGAGAAAAAGAGAACCATAAGAAACTTATCTATTAACTAGAGTCATGATTTGAGGTTGATAAATTGCAGGTCTGAAGTGCATTTACTTTACTGGATACCAGGTAAATGGCTGTAACCCTTTTTGGTAATCATACTTCACTGTAAATTGAATCAGTATTTACAAAACACATTTGTTTATTTTTAAATAAGGGGTAAGTCTCCTCTGGGAGTTATAAAATCAAATGACGCCTCCAGGCTACATTCTCAATGGGATACAATTTAATCCAAATTGAAAAAATCAACAGGCACATTGAATCTGATTATTATGAATATTTTATTTGCTTCTATGAATAGATTCCAACACCAATAGTTATACTTCAACTAGAAAAAATACTGCGTTTTTCTCTAACTACTTATATTTCTTCTCTTGGCTATATCATTGAAAGAAGGGAAGAATGGTTTTTTTTTGTTTGTTTGTTTTGTTTTGTTTTGCTTTTTTCTGGTGTGTTTGTTGGTATAATGGTTGTACTCCTTATTTGCCAATATGCTAATATTTGTTACAAAACATGAGTGGAATATTTATTCTTTCCATGCAAATGGGTTTACAGGATCCTTTTTTTAGAGTTTATATTGTATCATTGCATTAGTTTAGGAAAATGCCAGTGATCTTTGCTTTATTGAGATATTTTTCCTATAGTGATTACTATGTCTGAAGCATTATTTTAGTCTATGCATACCTATATTATTATATAAAATTAAAATGAGTGTTAGACATAGCAGCAAAATGGAGAGAAGTGAATATATTAATGAATTTATCATCTATTTTCCTATGAAGTTGACTTGTAATAGTATTTCACAGCTGTGTTTGTGATTGTTAATTCAATTTTTTATTTACAGTGAGGTTATTGATGACTTGTATTTATCTAACTAAATTATGTTTTTTAATATTAATGACCATATTTATTTTTCTGACCTACATAAGTAATATTTTCATTATAGGAAGATAGAAACATTAAGATAAAGCATAAATCAAAGGTAGCATTTCACATATTCTTCTTTTGTAGATTTAACATTTAGCTAAATGGAATTTTAATAATACTTTAGTAACACATTGAATGTTTGAGGTAAATTATTATGGGCTAGATCTATTATTAGCATTTTTTTGTATGTGTGACAGTAATGGTGATGTTGATTTCTAATTCTTTAATCATATTTGTTTATGTCATTAGAATCCTACTCTTCTCCTAAGAAGCTTGGCTCTCATCAAAGATTATATTGACTATGTTACATTTCACTTTGTAGTTTAGTTTGAGACTGAAATGGGCTATATTCTTTATTTCCTTTAGGATTTTCATGGCCAGGGTTTGGCAAGATAAGCCATGATAGCAATGTTCAATTCACAATGAGTAGAACCTTATTATGTTAACAAATTACACCAGGGCTTTGGGCCTCAGATTCTGTTGGAAAGTTTATACCAGTCTTCATTAACTCAAATGAAGAGACAGGGGTATAGACAATTGGGGCCGCAAGGTCAATATCTCCATGATTGAAAATATGAGATGGAACAATTTCAGCTCCAAACACTGATGCTTCTTTCCATAGTAGTGTGTGTGTGTGTGTGTGTGTGTGTGTGTGTGTGTGTGTGTGTGTATGTGTTTGTCTATAGAAAACGAACAGTTTGTTTTCTGATCATTCCATGTACTACAGTTTTGAGTGTTTGTCTTGTTTTAATTTATAAGTTTTCTCAAATTTACTAAATGTAGTGCCATTTTATAATGAGCTATTATTTACTCTTAAATGAACTATTATTTACATTTAAAATATTAAATAAACAAATCAAGAAGTAGACTTCTTTCTGAAATTCAGAGATATTCTAAAAATTCTCACATATGTCCTATATATCCTTAATAATTTATGATTAGGAAGTTAATATTTTAGAGAAGAAATGAGAAATAGTGTTCTCTTTTGAAAAGGGAGTTCAAATCTAAAACATTGTCAATTAATATGAATTAATGAAAATGGAAAGTAGGCTACCTGGAGTGGAATGATAGAAAGAGATGGGGAGAAATAATTAACAAAATGATATTTATTTGAAAATGTTATAAGGAAATATAACAATATGAATGGTAATTAAAACATAAAAATAATTAAAATGTTTTAATAAATAAATGGTTATGGAAAATTATATCTATGTGAGTGTGTCCATACATATAGGTGCATGTATGAATTTATGAAGCTTGAATTACAGATCACTTAATTTCTTTGAAAGAGAATCTCACTATGTAGTGTTGGCTGGCCTACAACTTGCCATGTAGTTCAGGCTAGTCTCAGATTCACAGAGATATGCCGGTCTTGTCCTTTCAAGTGCTGGGACTAAGGGCATGAATCACCACTGTGTTCTATTCCAAAATCACTTTATTAAGTGGCCTTGAAATTTCTGAACAGTTGTATGGATAAATCAAGATACTTTGTTATTTTCTGTTATTTTATTCCCCTTCCCCATATCAAATAAATTTAGTCAAGTTTCATGGCTGACCATGATGGGCTGTAGGTGTCATGGAAGCAGGAACTAGTTTCATTCTTCATTCCTTTCTCAACTTTTAGTTCAGCTTGGAAAATGGTGCCACTAAGAACACATAAAAAGTGTACCAGAACAATACTTTGGGTTTTCAAGACCAGATAGTAGCTTTAAGAAGCCACTACAACAGTATGCACAAAGTTGGGGAGCCCCATCAGTCTTCATAAGAAAGTTGATTTATCTAGCAAGTTGATTTAGAGAGCCATCAGCTTTGAAAAAAATCACCAATCAAAAGGTAAGAGGTCATCCAGAGACAGTCTAGAATGGAATCATTTGCTGCATTAAAATTTAAGAGGCAATGTTATGAGATATTTTACTCCTGTGTGCTGTTTTGGTTTGTAAAGGGACTTTGATGCCTTGCAGCAGGTGCAGACCTTGCTTCCTGCCTATTCACACCCTTGTACTATCCCTGCTGAGTTCTCCACAGATAGAACTAACTGTTTACAGTTGATCAAAGGTCTGTGGGGATGGGGGTGGTGGTGGTGGTAGATATATCAGAAAAGACTCTGATCACCCCCAGTCCAGTACTATTGTGTTGTAATGAAGGCCTGGATGTGGAGAGGGGGCTGGGGAAAAGTTTAAAGGGTCTAAGGCAGAAGCAAGAGGATGGAGGAGGATAGAAGGGAGAGAAGCAAGAGAAGATGATGGAATGAAGTCTCTACCAAGCTACCTGGGTATTGAATTCCCTGAGATTTGATATGACTTGTAATTAATAAAGAGCATTGGAAAATTCAACTATGGACTCTTATTAAGCGATTGAACATTAATTTAACAAGGCAACATTAGGTGGAAAACCTGTGAAGGATAATGTCTACTAGCTTTGTACAGCTGTTACATCCAAAAGACATGTACTGACTAAGCTTAAAACTAAATAAGATAACTAATAGCTGTTGGAATCACCATTTTTATTTTATTTGGTTCCCACAGTAGCTGTAGTTAGGTAGGTATAATTCATCAGCGTGTCATTACTACCTTGCCTGATGCTTGGCATTGAGTACTCTTGTTTAAAACATGATGTTTGGTATCGCTGAATTTACATACATTCATCTTAAAAGCACCGTTAGAATACATAGTTTAGAAAATGTTGATAATTGTAAAATATAATTGTGGAAAGTACTTTCTTGAGGTTGGAGAGATAGCTCAGTTGGTAAAGTACTTTCTGCACAAACCTGAGGATGTGAGTTTGGTCTGCAGAACCAAACATAAAGTCTGGTACGATAGCATGAGCTTTTATCTTAGTCAGAAACAGGTGCCTGAGGTTCTTAGGCTCACTGCCCAGATCTCGTAGCATACTTGGTGAGTTCTGGACCAGTGAGACACTGTTTTGAAAGCACAGAACAAAAATCAAGGTGAACATCACAAGAGGAATGGTGCTTGGGGTGGATAAATGGCCTTCACAAAATTGTGTGCACATATTTCCATGCAAGCCCACACATACATGCACCTACATGTATGGATACACATAGACACAATACTTTCTCTATACCTTCATTTTCAGTATTTCCAATGGCAAAGCTTGGTGAGCCAAACATACATGGACATTCACTTACCCCTTCCCACACATGTAGATTGTGAACCTGAAGGTTTTATAGTATTTCTCAAGAGCAAAGCAAGACATAAGAGAAGAAATACATGTTTAGCCTATAGTTAAGTGTTGGTGTCCCAAGTGAGTTCTAATGTGTTTCACAATATTTTATTGTAGTTATTTCTCTAAACCAAAATATATTAGTAGAAACCAAAATGTGGAGAATATAGGAAATATATCCAAATATTTTTGGTACAATGATACCTTCCCTATCAAATATTCCTTTTCTTTAGTTGTAAATTCTTCACATCCATCTACCCAACTTTTAACTTCTGCATTCCACTTCACATAAACACTATGTTTGTGAGTAAGGCATTTGGAAATCATTTTAGTACCAGTTGGCGAGCAGAGAGCCCCTTAATGATAACTTCTGCACATTACTATTATATTGGAAAATGAAACGTGAAAACAAATCAGGTGGTACTAGACATGGCTCAATGAATTATTTACCCCAAGGAGCTTCACTACAGTGATTACACTAGCAACATGTTCCATCAAGGGGTAGTTCAGCAGTGAAAAACCAAGAGTATAGAAGCAGGAAACTTATTATTAGGATTATCCTTTTTAAAGGGATGATGTCTTAATTTTTACTGAAGATCAAGTCAAAGTAGCATTGATACGTCAGAAAAAAAGGTTTTTGTAATTCTCTTTATTTTCAGAGGCAATAAACATTTGTGTCTCAATATTATTCTCTGGTTCTGTTCCAAGCAAGTGTTCTTTTATAGTTGCAAATTCAAATAATTTTATTTATGTTCTTATTCTATGGAAAAGTTTATTTGTACCAAATATGTTCATATGACGGTAAATAATGTAGCATGCTTAAAAAGTCCCTGAATTTCTCATTTTCCTAGTAGATTTGTTGTGTATTATTTATTTATTAGTTTTTTTTTTTTTTGAGGGAAACTGAAGATTATATCAGGTTAAGCGAAAGTTGCATTGGGGTTCTAATTTATATAGAATGTCTCTCTTTGTTAATTTCAATAGTGTCCTATAGAACCAGACATCACTGAATTAAATTGATGTGGACACTTGATTATCCAAAACTTAACAGTCCAGAAAAAAATTCTTCTGAGAACTTATTAGCAACAGCAAAGCTTCAGCTTTTCTGTCCTTGAGATGTCTGAATCATATCCATCTATGCCTACCCCCCATGAAAGCTAAAGAACATCAGGATTAGTATCACCAGATTTTTTTAGAAATAACTTTAAATTTTTTTAATTTAAAATTTTGTGAACCTTAATTTTCCCCTTATGGAGATGAGATTGAAATACTTGTCTTAGTTTGACTTCTGCTACAGTGATAAATATGCTTCTCCTCAACTTGCAGGGGAAAAGGACTTATTTTACCACCAGGCTACAGTGCATAATCAAAGTAGGATGTCCTGGAGGGAACATGGAGGCAATAACTAAAGCAAAACTATGGAAAAATGTGTCTTACTGGCTTGTTTCCTACGGCTTTCCCACTTGATTTCTTATACAATACATGAGGACCACCTTCTCAGAAGTGGTACAACCCACAATGGACTGGGAGCTTCTGGATCCAACATTGATCCAAAAAGTGCTCCACAGACATGCTCACCAGCCTATCTGATATAGGCACCTTCTCAGTTGAGGTAGTCTTTCCTCTTGTATTCTAGTATGTGTCAAGCTGAAAAAATGAATCAGCACATAGCTGGTTTACAAAGTTGTAGTAAAATTGAAACATATTATTCAATGTCTACTACATATAGATGTTCAATAAAGCTAGATGATATTGGCATTATTATTGTTGTTGTAATATACTATATCTACATAAATGATTATCACACATTGATATAAACTAGAAATGCTTGAATGGTTTCTAAAACAAATTGCTAAAGCTAACTCTCAGGGCTATTGCTCTTGATTCAGTAGTTCTTGGTGGGCTTGAGAATATGTTTTCCTGAGAATTTGCCAGAGCACATCAATATTGTTTGTCTAGAGGCAACGCTAAAAAACCACTTGTAGCTGTAGATGCACCAGATGTAGCTGTTGGTTCAGTGCAAAACCATTTATTATTTTGTCTAATTAAATCACCAGTTCTAGCCTGGAGCCCTGGAGCCCTAGAGCATTTTGTCTTCTTTACAATCTACTCTTAATCCTTGAATTGGAAGGTTTCAGCCTCAGCCTCCATACAATCTAATAAACTTCTAAGACATACAGCTTACTGACTCACTCTGACTAGCTCTTTCTGAACTGACTTGTTTGGATCAACTCTCTCTTGTTCTGGCTCAAACTCTTCTCCAAACTGCTGGTTTAAACTGACTCACTCTTCCTCTCTGATATTGACTCTTCTGCCTAGCTGCCTCTGTGTCTCTGTGTCTCTTCCTGAACACTCACTGCTCCATCCTGCCTCAGTCATTCTCTCTGCTCCTTAGCCAGACCTCTTCATTGTCTCAATGTCTTGTCCCCTCTCCTCCAACACACACATACTGCCTCTGTCACTGAATCTGCTGTAACTGACTGCTTGACTGACTCTCCCCTCAGTAATTGACTCTAATGTAACTGACTCTGTTGTAACTTGATCTGAGCTGAGATCCCATCTTTTTCTCCTGAGAGTTAGGCATGTCCTTACTCTGACTCATTCTGGTAACTCTTTCTCTGATTAGTCACATTGCCTGCCATTCAATCTGACTCATCTCAGACATCACTTCCTGGGCAATGCTGACTCCTTACTGAGCTCTGCTTCCTGTGTTGGCTTCCATTCTTGTTTTTCTAGGGATTAAAGTTGTGGACCTTGCTTTCTGTATACTGGGATTAAGGGTGTGTCTACATTCCATCCAGACCACACAGGCCTCTGAATGTTGCTAATATAATCTTAAAATGTATTTTAAAATATTAATGGTCATAAAATTACATATAAAATAATCTTATGTGTTTAGACTTCTTGCATACTTCTCCATAAAATTAATGTTGATTATTTATTCAAAACATTTAGGCCAGAATGATGACCTCAGTACCCACTTTGAGGTCTTCTAGGATATCCTATAACCCCTTTCCAATTCTTGTCAACACTGCTCTGCTTATATGAGCAGAATATATGTCACATATGCATTTCTATCACCATATTCCACTCTTAATAAAGGATTACAGTAATAAGCTTCCTACTTACTTGTCTGAACATTAAAGTTTTACTTCATAGTATATCCTTTCAATAATAATCTAATAAATAGTTTTAAATGTAAGGCAGATTATGTACTTTTATTCTAAAATAATCACTCAATGAATTCCTATATTTTTCAGAGTAAAAATAAAACTTTTGTTGTGGGGAGCAATATCAGGGGAGTTGCAGCCAGCACTGAAGCTTGAGAAGTACAGCCTACCATTTCTGGGGGATTGCCTCCTGAATAACCCCTTTTGCTTAACAACAGTGATGCTTTTTTCTAAAAGGACAATTCCACTCAGTTAACCAACCAGTTAAATTGGTTTATTTGAAACTCCAGAAAGAATAACTTAAGCAATAGGTATAGGTAAAAAGATTATCAGTGTGTTTTGCCAGCTGCTATGGAGAAAGATATCTAGGGAAAGCAAAATATATTCTTGGTTACTATGAATTTTCTAGATCAGGAAGCAAATACAAAGGAAGTATAGTTATGAGAAGACAGGTCTATGATTGATATATTTCAGGTGAATTTCAGTGTCTACTGTTAAGTTTGATCAAACTTGATTTTCCTTTGTCTTTATGTTCTCAACGTGCATCAGCAAAATCAAAATAATTGAAAAAGAAGTAAACAAAAGTCAACCAGTTTGAAACAAAAGATGAAGCTTCCTATTCATGACATGATCATGCACATAAAAATACTAACGGGATCGAAAAGAAGCCATTAGAACTAATCATGGTCAGGTGTGGTATTGCTTTAATTCCATCCCATCTGAGGCAGAAGTAGGAGAATCTCTGTGATTCTGAGATCAGCCTGGTCTAAATAGTGAGTTCCATGACAGACAGAGTTATACAGTGTAACCCTGTCTCCAAAAAATAAACAACAATAATAAAAATAAAACAAAATAACCTTAGGAGCTCAGTAAAGTTTCAAGGTACAACAAGATCAATATACAAAATATAATTGTGCACTCACAGGCCAACAATGTACAATTAGAAACTGAAATAATTAAAAAAATAGTTTATTATAGCATGAGATGCAAAATGGTTGAATGTTACATGTTGTACAATATTGATGAGAGAATCTGGAAAATCCTAACTCTGAAGAGAGTCATACTGTTCATAGACGGCAAGCCTGTCACAGTTAAATTATAACTTATAGTAGTTTTAATAAACTATGCCAAAAATATTTAAATGTCTATATTAATGCAATTGATCTTATCCCCTTACTCACATTCTGCATAAAAATTTCTAAAATTGGGCCATTATACCTTAATGTAGGTTTTAAAAAATTTTATCAATCTAGGAAGAAATATATTTGGGAAAGTTTTTGACTTAGGATAGTCGACATTTCTTAGGCACTATTTGTAAATTCCTAACAGTAGAACCCATATTTTTTTCAAAATAAAACATGTGCTTTTTGAAAGACGTTGTTCAGAAATTAAAAACACAAGCCATAGAGTTGCAGAGGCATTTAAAAATTATGTATCTGATAAAAGATTTTTAATCATAAGGTGGCAATCAACCCAATAAAAATATGGGTCAAAATTGATAAATAATGAATGGCTAAATCACTACATAGGAGAATAGGATGGTAGAAATGACACCATGAAAAAATGCTTAGTGTTATTAGTCATGAGAGAATCACATGTTATGTCAGTATGGGATACTACTACACATTTACTAGAGTGGATAGGTAATATTAAAAAGACATGAAATGCCAGCAAAGATGTGGGGAAATAGGAATTCTTTACTACTGGCAGGAATGTGAAATGGTGCAGACACCTGGAAAAGAATTTGGCATTTTCTAAATGCTATACATTTATGTTTTAAGTTTTCCAGACATCCCATTCTCAAACATATTATCCAGATAATGAATTAATCTGTCCAAAGGCATGCACGCAAATGATAGAAATTCATTTATAATGCCTAAAATCTGGAAAAATACAAATACTTATCAATATGTAAACAATCCACTATTTACTTAACATAGACTGCTGCTCTGAATAAAGGCAATAAGTTATTGATGCCTTTACTATATGGAAAAAATCTTAAAATAATAATTATGCAGAATGAAATAAGAACTAGACCACAGTATTTTCACATTATATTTGTCCACTTATATATAACAATGGATGTTAATCCATACATCTTTAAAATGAAAGTTAATCTATAATAGCTAAATGTAGGTTACTGGGTAACTGGAAATAACATTTGGATAAGTAAAGGCACGAGGAAGGAGTACAGAGAGGCATGGATATGTTTCAGGGGTGACATTATTTTATAATGATAGGGAACAAATCTATATCTTTGTTAAGTCTGATCAAGATGCAAATTCTAGGTGAATAGTTTACCACATGACAGCTATATTTATCATACATTATACATCAACACTGTTATACATAAACATATATGTTATATAATGTATAACGCATTATCAGGTAAACAAATAAAAATCAGAATTTGAATTTAAATCGTTGCATTTTGTTCCATCAGTCCAATGTAAAATAAAATATTATTTTGGTTTATAAATACCACAACAAACAGCATTGTAAACTTTAATGTTTGTGGCATTTAAGTTTTAAGAAACATTTGTGTTTTTCATAAAAACCAAGCATATTACAGCAAATGTTTCTTGAAAAAAAAAATCCCTCAAATGTCACTTTGTTCTCTCAACAATGAGATAGACTTTTAACAAAACCAACAAGCATGCAGCAGAAACATACTGGCAACACACACACACACACACACACACACACACACACTCACAGCACATGTTGGTATGTCAGGGGCTCCCTATCCAGAGTGAGTGGATGTGTGTGTGTGTGTTGCATCTCCCAGGAAAAGTCTTTCACAAAAGTCATGTGTCTGGAAATGATTTAGAATGGGGGAAGAACTGAAATTGTTTGCTTAGGGAAGAAATTGATGAAATGAAAGAAAAATGATTTTATATAATATTTTGCAACACTGTGAAAACATGTTTGAAAGGAGGAAAGACTTATTTTGGTTACAATTTTTGTGGTTTCAGTGGACATTATGGCAGAAAGGACATGGTGAAATAATGTATGGGTATAATTATATGTACACATAATATGGATGATATTATATACATGCATACATATATACATGCATGCATACATACATATATTGTGTGTGTGGCATGTGTGTGTGTATGTGTGTCTTTTACTAACTAAAGAGCTAAGATCTTTTAACAAAGCACCCACCTTGACTAGTGATTTCAATATGTGTGTGACCTGAGGATGGTCATTTGGCTCCCTCTGTCTCAGTGTTCCAGGTAAAGGAGATAGCACTGTTATATATTATTTACCATGAGGACAAATGTGGTAATGGATTGCCTTTGGTCATCCTTTTAAATAAGGTGAATGTACAGAGAGTTTATTGGCTGATAGCTAATTTCTACTGTGTCTACATCATGACTGCTGGTTTGTCTAATTTAATGTAAGAGAGGATAGCTGCTGCCTTTGAGATAAAATGCACATACTCACATTTAAATACATTTAACTTGCGCTACATGAAATTTTATAAAAATACAGCAGGAGTAACTGACCTAAGAAATTCTTTATGCCATTAGAGGATCATGTTATTAAAATGATCATAAATCATCATAATAATAATTAATATTATAAAAAGAAAACATTACTTAAAGTAAAGTCAATAAGAATTTTGCTGATTTTATGATTATACCAATAAAAATGACCAATTGATGTACAAAAAGTATCCCTGTAAGGTGGGTACCACACCCTCAGTCATAGTACTTTTCACCAAGAATTGAGTACAATATTTATTTGCAATATTATTTGAAATAATGACGTTGTTGTTATGATTTGATTATGAGGCATCTTCCCCCCCCAAACATTTTGGTTTTAGCAGATGGGCTACTGAAAGACAATTGGTATATAAGAGAATTAACTTTATTAATGAAGTGAATCCTAGGTAAAAGAAGTAGGTCTCTGTGCCTGTTTCCATGCCTTTGTAGTGTGTATCTTGTCTCCACTCTCTCCTCATTTTACTACCCAACCCCCACTCTCACATATCCCTCCTCTGCCTTTCTCCCATTTCTCCACGTTTTGGAGCCATAAAGTAATCAGCATTATTTTACCATGTGCTTCCTGTCATAATGTTCACTAAAACCATTGAAATTGTACCAAAAATAAAGTCTTTCTTCTTGTAAAATATTTTGTCTCTTAAATTACACCTCCTTGTAAATATCCTGTCTTACAATGTCCCGTTTTTTAACTTCCTTTTTACATCCTATGTCTTAAGAAGTTGCCCGCCAAGATGGAAGGTTTCAATCTCAGAAAAATTGTTATACAACATTTTCCTCTAACTCTAGATCTTTCCTTGTCCTTAAACACCAATTTGTGTGTGTGTGTGTGTGGGAGGGGTTGTGTGTGCACAAACTTGTGCATGTGTGTCATGTGCAAGTATATGCATGTCTGTACATGCTTGTACATGTATATGTGCATAAGCCTGTGTGTGTGTGTGTGTGTGTGTGTGTGTGTGTGTGTGTGTATTCATTTTCAGCTTGGGCTTCTTTGTTAAGACACTCTTTCTGGACCTTGGTCTTGGTCCCGTAGCTCACATTCCATGATCATTATCATCTCTTTTTAAACATCTGCTAAATATGGAATTGGAAGAAGCAGATATTTACTTCTAGGTATTTTCATTGCTTTACGCAGACCTGATTGCTCAGTGAATTTGGAGAGCCTTTTCTACCTTATGCACACTATTTCGAAGTTCCATCTAGCATGCATTCTGTGAGGCTATAGAAAATAGTTTATAATCATTTGAAAATTAGTTACACAGAGATAATTGTATAAGAGAAGAAAGATGTAGTTAGAATGGAGATGAAAGGAAATCCAAGGTCTGGTCCCTAGGGCAGGGGCATGTGTAAAATACATAGGGAATGCCACTAAGGTGAATTGTAGATGTCATTAGGATACAAATATAGACAGAAAAATAAACATATTTAATTTAGATTCTATTTTAAGGGATAACACCATTACATATACTTTTAGTCTGAATTTATTCTACATTTAAAAATATTTTCACATGCATTTTACTTTAAAAAAATCTTTTCATCTTACTGTTTGTTTAGTTGATTTATTCAGGATATAGTTACATAGTAAAGGCATGTCTGGAATGCACTATGTAGTCCAAGGTAGCTAATGAAGTCCTGATCCCCCTGCCTCTGCACTGGTATTCAGATATTTATCACTCTGACTGGCCATAGTCCACATTTGTTACCTACCACTGTCTTAAGAAACTGGTCATAAATAGACCATTCCTAAAATAGTTAGACATAAATGTATATTACGATTGATATTAAGCTAAAGAATTAGATGGATTATGATTACTATAGCAGCTGATTTTTAGAAAGCTTCTATGTGATTGCAATTAGTTCATGTCGTGTTAATTATATATAAGGTTAGCCATTTGATGGAGAATGGAAAGATTTTTAGCATTTCTGTGGTGAAACTGTTCTGAACAATCCATTCCATTTCTTCTGTTTATACCTAAATATGTTTCTCTGTTTTCAACTCCAGTCTCTTGATAACAGAGCTCAGACTCAATCAGTTTAATATAAGGTGCTTTAGAGCTTTCTGGGCTGAGAAACTAATTTGCACTGCAGAGCGTTTGTATGTGTATAAGGTGCTCACATCATTGTTATAGTGGTTATAGGATCTGTTTGTGGGTTTGAAAAAGATTATGGAATGGAAGCACAAAATCCTTTTCTTCTTAAAAATGATTTTATCAAAAGGTCTTTCTGAGAAAAAGTATCTGATACTGGGAAAAGGCTAACTCTTATGAATGTGAATGTTATGCAAGTTGAAGAAAGTCCCATCAGTGTCTGCATTTTGAGGGTAATTTTCCATACTGCTTGCTATTTTCTGCTCTGCACGAGTGATTCAGTGTGCACCTAAGGACCATTTTAATGTGTGGCATCTGGGCGGACACCTGGAAACCATGGAGCTTTGAACCAAGGTGTCATTAATGCTTAGAAAAAAAATGACATTAATGTTGATTATCCCTTTTAACTAGTTTCACCCACAATTGCTCAATCATCCTGCAACTAGGTTACTGCCCATTGCATATGTTTCTGCGTCACTTAGGCCTGACTAATTAAATGCTCTGTTACAAGTGGTACATAAAATTTAAAACAGGGCTCTCTCTCACCTAATTAAAGAGATATTCAGTGTTTCAGTGAGAATTAATATATATTTTTTGCACTTGTTATATACCAAACATATGACCTAAAATGCTGTCATTTGATTTTTATTCATAGAAGCAAATTAATGCCTATAAACTGGCTTAAATGTTTTCAAACTTGAAACTGTCTTTGTATTAATCATAGATTTCTCTTAACTTTTCCTGTAAGTATCCCCTTTTCAGTGATGTAAGAACTCTTTGGGGACTCCATGGACAAAGATTAATGCCTATCAATAAGAAAATAAAGCTAAAATATCAATCAATAGTCATTCCTTTTATTCAAATTGTCAATTACATATAACAAATAATGATAAATGTTGGAATTTTCTAACACTCTTAATGAGAAAATATAAATTGGGAAAATAGGTGGAAGATAATCTGGCAGCATTTAGCAAGTACTTTAATAGTATCATTCAATCCATTTAAATAGTAAAAAAATATTAAAATGTCTATACATATTCATTGTTGTACAACACCAAAACTTAAATATAAATGAGAAAGACATGGAAACACTGCAATAAATTGTTTCATCCACATTATTGATAAATGTGAAGTTTAAAACTATGTTTTTGAAGGCTAATTAATATAAAATAAAGACAATTTCAAAAGAATCATTGATTAATTTGGCTCTTACTTAATTCAGACTGCCTCTCCAAAACACAGAATTTATCCATTACTATTTTCTAGTTTGGTTTATTATTCTAACAGTTTTTAGTAACAGCAATTGCCCACCTAGATCAGGGCTTGTTTTGGTCAAGCATCAAAGAGTGTTCCCTTGGCACAGTTTTAACTAGCGAAAGGAGATTGAATAAGTAATTTATCTCCTCTTGCGTGGACAGAAATACATTATTTTAAATGATAGTACTCCCTACATTTAGCCATTGAAATAAGCACCATTATAAGCTAATCTGAGGAACCAAATCAGAATGTTTGAATTGTAATGATAATTAATTTCCAATCTCATTGCTAAGTCTACCTTAAGTTCATTGCATTTGAAGAATCCATATTGTTCGCATGTGTCTGATCTATGTTGTAGATCTGCATGCTGTTTGCTTATGTGTACATGTGTAGAGACTGAAATCCAATGTCTTTCTTAATTTTTCTTCCCCTTATTTGTTGAGACACTGTCTCTTACTGAACTTAGAACTCAGGACTTTATTTGAACTGGTGCTGGAAAAGTCCCAGGATCCTCTTGTCTTTGCTTATCCAGCCCTATGATGATATGTTCATGCCACACCTGTTAAGTGGATGCTGGGAATCCAAACACATGTGTTCATGTTTACACTACAACCATTTTACTGAGCCAGCTCCTAAATCCCGATATTCATGTTTGTAGAACTGATCACTTAATGCCAAGGGAAATGGGGAGCAGATGTTTACAACTCCCTAATAAACATCTCTTTAGAAACTATCCTTTAAACCTTTCCTTTGACATTTATTACAGAACTTTCGCCATATTTTAAAATACTACCATTTTTTCAGAATCTTCCTTTATTCTAACTTAAAAGCCTCCCAATTTCAATCCTGCTAGCTCCAATATTTTGGTCCTTTTGTGTTAGGAACACATCTCACCATTTTTATGAGCACATGTTAGAATTTAAGTATCAAGAACATATGGAATATTCTTGCAGAGAGTTCCTCTCCATGAATGAAGAGGCCATAAATCTGGCAGTCTTTAGAAATGCAATCAATTCACACTAGCACATTAGAGTTGCTAAATCAGAAAATTTCTGTGGAGAAGAAGAAAGATTCAGTGCTTGCCTAGATTTTCAGTGGCAGGGAACACAAAATGCACAGCATAAGAGCTCTCTTGGAAAGCTCACAGTCAACCTACTTTGTTAAACTTCAGAATAAATGTGTTGGTGAAAGGTCTAGGGTTATTTAACCAGAGGAACACAGTTCTATGCTGACAATTCTTTCTCTCTATTAACTATTTCCCTAAACCTCTAAACCAGGGGAATGCTCCAACATCTGATAGCATGGAAATCAACTTTATGGAGATAACATCATTGTGCATTCAAACACCTGCTTCTGGATCCCAAGCATCTGAAGAGCAGGCAGGCTGATAACATCAGTTTGCATTCAAACATCTGCTTCTGGATCCCAAGCATCTGAAGAGCAGGTGGGCTGGCTTTACCGTGCACAGCAACTGCTGGTGCAAGGTGACCTCACCGGAAGTGATCCTAGGTATCAGTGGGAAATTTACGATTATTTAAAAATGCTATGAGGTTACTCCTTCAATATATTTTTAAAAACTTGTATAGTTGACATATAAACAGATGTAAAAAACAGTCCTGAAACTGTTTGTTTAGTGCATCTTAATTTAAACATGAGAACTTGAGAATATGAAAGCGTTTTGTTTGGTTATAAAAATTATACCCAGAATGGTATCCAGGTGCTTAATCTTCAGTGTCAACATGATGGAATTGGATTATCTTAGGAGACACTTGTCTGGAAATGTGTTGGGGAGCATTTCCAAAGACATTTAATTGAGACGGGAAGAGGCCTGAGCCTCTTGGCCTGCCGGTGGCCATTGTGGGCCATGTGGACCATGTGGCAGGAGAAGGTTCCATCCCGGGGGACTACAAACATAGATTAGTATTTTAATTCAAGTACTCCTTGGAAATCTCCTGGAGTTTTATCTACTAGTAGAAATGTGTTAACAAATCAATTATTTTACAGAAAGTATCACTCTACCACTGGGAGGTAAGAAGACAGCATAGCTATGTTTTGTTGTGTCTGTGTGAGTAGTATATATCTTCCAAATGCTAGTAGACTATGAGAGAAACAATGAAGTTTGCCCCTTGCCTCCCTGTTGTTTATGCAATGGCTTTTGGATTGAAAAGCAGAACAGTGACTTTACTCTCTACAAACTTTATTCCTTCCAACAATCACTCACAGCCAGTATGCCCAGGAAGCTTACATTTGTGTCATGTGTTGAAGGCACTGGTGTTATGTAACTAAAATGTGGTGACTGGACTACAGTGTAAAATGAGAACTGCTTTACTGTGTCTAACAAGCTGGTCTCAGACATCTATATTTAATATATTTCCAGAAAATATGCCCATCTGTTCTTTAATAATTAAATAACAACAGAAAGCATTAACGTGCAACATGATTTAACTTAGCTAAACATTGAAGTATAAGTTATTTTATGCTAATAAACTTACATTTGGTCACACTAATAAAGAAAACCATAGGTGGGTTCTAACATTCCTTTTTGTTATCATGTTAGCTTTCTGGTAATTTCATACATGTATACAGTGCATTCTGCTTACCTTCTCTCCACAGTTTTTCTTATCTCCAATTCCTACCAATCTTCTCTCTTTCCGACTTGTCCCTTTCCCACATACAAGATTTTAGCTTTTGTTTTGTGACTCATTTATTTTATCACGGATCACATGTATGAGCATTCCATTGGGATGACCTATTGAAGCCTGGTGGGCAACTATGGGTACATAAATGAAGAAAATGACTCTCACGTTTCATGAATTTATCTGTATGAAATAGTTTTATTCATCTCTGACTGTTCATGGGTTCATTCTGGTATAGATTCAGCACAGTCATTAGCAGTTGCTCCAAGTTCATGACTGTAATGAATGTGAATCACCCAAAAACTGTGGACTAGAAAAAAAGCACTAAAGTATATTTCCATTTCCCTTCAATATGTTCATGAAAGTACATTGATGATTACATCTTTAGTTTTGTTGAAGGCATGTTCAAAGACTCTATAAATATCAGGCACAAATACTCCCTGCTTAACATACCTAATATAGATTCCCACTGAAGGAAACATGTTTGTGATTTTATACACATCATCATTGGAAACTTGTGGAGATCTATTTTTTTTGTGAGTTAGTACGTTGGGTAGTTAGTAGATATTAATTCACAAAACAAAACAAAAACAGGTTCTAGTTAAAAAAGCTTTTAATAGGCATGTCAAGAAATAATTGTCAACATAAAATTCCTCTGCTATAAGTGTATACAGTTTAGTGAGTTTTAAAATAGAGAATGCACAGCATACATGCATATTATACTTAAGCAGGGCCATACTTTCCTTAACCAAATTGTTCCAGTTTTCATTCCAATATTTGCTGCCAAGTTAAGCAATCCTAGCATTTTAAGTTTTGGCAGAAAAATGCATCTAATGTTTTCCAGCAACCTAGAAAGTAGGCTACCTTGGCACTCATTTTTAAGACAGTTAAAATCAATGCTTAGTATGTATATATTTAATTTGGAAGCATTCATGGTAATACTTAGATATAAATATTCAGATTTTATTAAGATATACTGAATATTTACATTCGTTTTTGGATGAGGCTGTTTTCCCTGTTTTATAAGCAACAGGAGGAATTTCAGGAAGTTTAGGGAATGTGGTTAATTAATTTTGTACCTAAGACATGGCCTTGCATATTCTGACTCTCATCACATTGGATTATAAGCTTCTCTCCCCAATAATGCCTTAAAGTTATGATATAATGTTGTAGTGTTTTGAGATCTCATATCAGACAAATGCAATTCTAACATATTTATATGAGATATTCATTTAGTCTTTATAAGAACACTATGTGGCAAATGCAATATATTCTCAGTAGAACATAGATTTGAAATAAAGGTGCAATGAAACTAGCCATTTCAACCAAGGTAAAACATGAGAAGCAGCGCAGTTGGGGCACTAGTTTCAGAATCCACTACTGTGTTTACTCCATATTATCCCTCTTTATATCCACTCTTCAACAAAGAAACTGGCAAATAGGAAGGTCCATAGCATGCATATAATCAACTCTCTGGGTAGACTTTTCCATTCATGTGTGGTAAATCACACTTAAATGTATCCTCTCTATATAAAATGTTTAATGCAAATTACCTTTGAAGTTCTTGATTTACTAATTTAGTGAAATATTTAAGAGGAGATTGAACATGATTGGGGAGGTACCTTAGTGGTAGAATGCTTGCTGTCCAGACATGAAGACCTGAGACTGAATATCCAGAACCTTTCCTAAGGCTGGAAGAAGGTGGTACACATTGGCAATCCTAGTGCTCCTAAAGGAAATGGAGGCAGACACAGGAGAAATATTGGCAGTTCATGAGCTAGTAGACTTGATATAGACAATAGACAATGAAATCCTGCCTCAAATAAGGTGGCTCAAATAAGACCATAGTGCTAAAGATACCACATACCTTGACAGCAAGATATATAGTAATCAAGCTGGAACTTCTGGAAACCTCCTCCTTGATGGCTAGTTTTCAAAGTGTCAGGCAGCACTATGTAGACTGTAGGGAGAGAAAAAAGGCATTGAAAATTAGTCTTATATGAACCTTTTTAACTACAATACCTCTTTAGTAGGAAGGATGAGCCCACTTGTGTAATAGTGACATTTGCTAAGGACATAACCAACCACTGTCTGCTTGGCTTTCAGGACTGCTCTACAGAAGAAAGTACATGATTGGTACTGTAAATCTGGGCAAAAGTCCGTAGTAGAACCAAGGAATCATGTGTATGTCTGTGTGTTTGTGTGGGAGCTTATTACTGAAGTTTATCTAAATTGACATGACATCAATCTATCTTCAAAACATTTATGTTTATATCTATAAAATGTACTGCTCTCAGCAGAAACTTACTCAGAGAAGCTTCTCTTGCTGTGAGCAGTGGTGAATGAAGAAATTCATGGTTGTTTAATGTATTAATAATAACTGAAGTTTGAGTGCTGAACCTTAAATAGAGGATTTATATTACCTACTCTTAAGGTTCAAGGAACATTAAAAAGACGGGATTGAAAGAATGTAAGAGCCTGGAGATAGGAAGAAGGACTTGGAAATGTGATCTTCTGAATATGATACAGCCACTGTAACCATGATCGTACAGCAAATGAAGTGACCATCCTAAGACAGTGTGTTAATAATCAAGTACAGATCAAGAAGAGGCATACGGCACCCTCCCAGTTCCTACTAACTTTTGACTTTGGATAGATTTTGGAAGAAGGGGAATAATTTTCTTCAGTTGTGTATCCATGTTGAGCATGTCAGGTTCAAATATAGTTTGAAAACCATGGTCACAGAGATGCTCTGGTTAAACTCAGTGGCTCAGAAGACAAAACAAGAAGAGATGAGCGTGGAAAAGGAACTTTTAGGAAGGAGAACTAACAGAAGTAGAAAGTGTACAAGAAAAGGTGGAGGTCAGGATTATCAGAATTCATTGTATAGATGTATGATATTGTCAAAGAACAAATTCCCCACAAAACCTAAGTTCCAAGCTAGACTAGACTGGGCTATCCAGTGAGACCTTGTTTAATCTCACAAGAAAGTGGGTATTATCTGCTCAGCTCAAGAAATTTAAGGATTCTTTTGAGAGCTTCCAGAGGAAAAGCTATATTAACATAGAACATTAATAATAGCAGTGGAGTTATTATTTTTATAAATATTTGCCTTGCTTATGCATGAGCAACAGAAGCAATGTGAAAGCAGTATCTCTTAGTTGCATTGTAAACTGTGGCTGTTATAATTAATTAAGATGATTTATTGAAACCTTGACCAAGTTTAGTATTTTCCCGATACATGTGTGTCAATATTTCAGGCAGAGTTCCTCTTATTTTTATCTAATCTCATACCATATGCTTTTTAGAACTGTCATCCTGTTAGGATTTACAAAAGAAATAAAAATCAGGTTATTACCTGACTTTTGCTCTTGAGGAGCTACAAAGCAAGACTCATTACTCAATAGAATAATTAATTGGGTTTCTACTCCATACCAGGCAGTGGGGCTGGAATCTGGACTCACTTAGCTAAGAAACCATTCTTTTTCTCATGGCACACAGGGTAGGAGAGACAGGTAAACAAATCATTGCCATAGAAGGTGATGAATGCCGTAATAAAGGTATGAACAGATGCCACAAACACAGAGGAGGAGCAGCCTATGAGCTTCTAGTTAAAATGTTAAGCCCTGCAGTAGCTGATACTTGACTTTTAACAGCATTTAGAAAGCTGGAGAGGAAGAAGGCAAGCCAAATTAGAGAGCTCCACCTATGCAAAGACATATCCTGATTGAGTAGGTTGGTCCTCTTAAAAGCTTCACTCTGTTAAGAAGCTTGAATGTTGTTCAAAATAAAATAGAAAGTTGTCTTTGGAGACGGTTGCAACTGAGATAACATCAAAATTTTTATAAACAAAATGCAAAATATATGGCAGTCTGGCATGTGCTCGCTATGTGAGATGCAATAGCTAGATTCAAAGTATTCAATGGATTTAAAAAACAAAATGGGCAAGAAGAGAGATGATAATAAAAAGTTAAAGTGTCTTAAGTAAAGGAAAGTTTATTCTTACTGAGCAAGAAATGAGCAGGGCAATACTCCCAGGTTTGCTTTAGTAACTTACTGTCAAGCAAAGATCAGACTCTTTCCACATTTTAGCTATTTTTTATTATTTCATTGTCAAAAGGTTGTATTTGTGGCTCTGTTTTATGTTTTATAGCCAGTCTATATATACAAATAAATGAGGAGGATTGAGCTTTACAATTTGTATCTGTCTTGTGAGGTGTTTCTGAGAAGACTTGATAATTTTTCTTTGTCTTACTATAGAAAACTGGCTATGCAGCTACCAAAATATTAGATGGTGTTTTGGTAAAGGAATAGTGTTCATTTTCAGCCTTTGTAAAAGCCAGGATGACTAGATAATGAGTGAAGGGCATTAGGGGAAATTACATAACAGCTGTGATGTTGGACTCCTTTTGGGTAAAATTAATATTTAAGAGTTGAGAGCAAGAGGAGACAGTGATAAAGAAGATGTAGAAAGAGGGCCAAGAAGAGGAGATGGTGCTGAGGATGACAAATGAAATGTTGACATTGCCTTGTAAAAATGAATGAATAGCTAAGAAGTAGATGTTGAAATCACTATTCTGAAAAGGTGTCTGGTACAGAGGATTAAAGAAGGTAACATACAATGAAGATAAATTGTGGAAAATGTTGGAGATGGAGAGATAGATTTCATGCTATGGGGAAACATGCAGCGTTAAATTAATTCAAATACAATGAAATAGATGTAATTGTTAACATTTTAGAGACTTAGAGTGGACAGGGGAAGTTGGACGTAGGAAAAGGAATTACTCTTAAGATAAAGAGAAGGAATAACTGGTCTATAGGTAGTTGTTAAAATCTAAACCAGGACTAAAGATCTAGTCACAAATGAGCTTGATCATTGAGGAGACCTGTAGACTTCTTATCTGTAAGAGTCCAATTCTTCTGGAATTCCGGAGAAAATTCTGGAGGAAACTGTATGAAGTATAACAGTGCAATGAATGTTAAGAACAGGCATGACATTTTTGAGACATTTCTATAAATTTGGAATAGCAAAATATGGAATTATGAATTTGTTAATTAGGGATTCTTGTAAGAATTATTAGGATCATTTAATAACAGCTGTCATTAAATATATACATTTAAATTTTATAAACTTATGTCATTGCATATTCTTCTGTTAGGCCTGATATCCAGTAGGTAAAAATATGTAAAGTCATTATTGCTACAAATGGCCCTGTGTTAAACTTTACTAAAGGACAGAGCATGTGGATATAATTCAGCACCTAGTATAACACTGAATTGAGAGCACATAAATTCACAACTTTGGAGGTGCATGCTGATGACATTTGTTGAAAAAAACAGAAGAGGTTTGTACTTCTGTATTGTTTCTACCTTGATTGCAAAACATGCCCTTCTCTGGTACTTGGTAGTCATATTTCTCTGACTGTATACTCAATACCTCAGCTAGTTGCCTGGAGATCAACCTTCAGTGATAGTTAATTGGCTAGGGATCAACCCTTAGTGATGTTTCCCTGGCTCTGGAGTTCATCACCAGGGATGAAAGCCTAAGCTTTTCTGTGCATCAGAATTCATTTAATCTGGGTTTGGCTAGCAATGAGGTCATGCAAATACAGTAGCTTTGCAGTGGAATTCTGTTACCACTGACTGATAAAGCATTAAAAAAGCAAAAAAAAAAACCAACTTTCCAGCCAGAAATGAGGCATACAGAAAGAACAGAGGTGAATGCAGAGGAAATACTGCCTGGGACCCTGGTGCCTTTGCTGTTTCCGATTCACAAACCTTTTGAAGTCCAGCTCTGTTCCTTCCATTCATTTGATTCTGTTATCTGTACCTGCATCTTATATTAAATTTCCCTTTTATGCTTGAGCTAGTCTGAGTTTGCTTTCCTGGAATCCCAAAGGGTCTCATGAAAGACTAGATCAAAGCGCAAGAGGTCCTCACTAGTGAAAGAGAAGATTTATTGCTAATGGGTGTTCTGGAGAGGTAAAATGATAGGAAAGTTTATGATAAAATTGTTATAATGATGGCATGAGATTAAATGTTTTTCCATTTTGAAGGTTTCAGAACCTAATTAAGCAGCTATGGGTGATGACAAGTCAGTGTAGCACAGCAGAGGCATGCTGAAGCTGAGCACAGAGGTCAAGTTATAGACATTAAAGATCATGGATAACTCGAACACTACTGGAACCACATAGATCGTAAAAATGGCCAAGAGTCATAGTAAAAGAAAGAGTATGAGTTTATTGATGAAACTTCACTGAATGTAGAGGTGTGATCTAAATATATAACCAAAGAATAGGATGGCAGATAATACAAAGAGGTGTGGAAAGTGTGACCCAGATGACACAAGAAGACAGACAAAATAAAAGTTAAAGGCTTACTGAGAGAGGTAAAATTCACAGTGGTAGAAAAAAGCCTCCAGGAAACAGACTTCTCTTATAGTCAACCCATCAGCCACCTGGTCACAAGAAGTAGACAGTATCTAGTGAGTAAATGATACTTAGATTATCTGTATATAATTTACCAGCAAATCTTAGAGAAAGCCCAAATGCAAGAAGTCCCTAAAGGCTATGAATATCTGTCTATCTACCTATCTATCTATCTATCTATCTATCTATCTATCTATCTATCTATCATCTATCCATCATTTATTTATCATCAATATCTTTATATCATCTAAATATCTATAGCTATCTAATATATATATATATATATATATATATATATATATATATATATATATATATATGGTCTATAGAGAGGCATAGAGAAATGGAGAGATAGTCTGTTTTGATGTACTTTTCCGAATGCATTCACCTGTTTCATTTCTACAATAGAGGTGTTGTTGTTGGCACTCAGCCTACTCTTTTTGAACTTGGAAATAATCACACCTGGAAGCTGAATTCAAAATATCATTAAATGATGGTTCATGTAAACTGCATTGTACAAGAAAAAGTGGAATGCACTTAGAGGATTCTATTCTATGTATCTGTAATTTATTTATTCAATTCTGGCAGTTCCTTGATGGTCTCTTTGGATTAAATTTATGAAAGACAGTAGGATGAAGTCTTCTCTCTTCCTCTCTCACTTTCTTTTTTTTGAGCAGGGTTTCTCTTTGTAGCCCTGGATATCCTGGAACTTGTTCTGTAGACGAGATTGGCTCCAAAGGCACAGAGATCTGCCTGTGTCAGCCTCCAGAGTGCTGAGATTAAAAACATGTATTATTGCCCTGCTAAGAGACTGAAATTTTCAAAGTAATGATTCAGATTTAAAAATTTTAGGACACTTTACGTATATTTCTATTTTCTGCTTCAACTGTATTTTTCAGTTAGTTCATAACATTTGCATAATCTCCTTTGCTTTATGTAATTGACATAATTTAGTTTTAGATTTTTAGAGGTTGTTTATGTGACTGTACACCATATCTTATCATTGGAGCCATAATATTCTTATTTTTAATTTTGTACTCATGTAGTTTCTATAACCGTTTTCAAACACATAGTAAACATCGCAGCAAGAGTATATTGCTTACAGTATTAAACCAATGGGATTAATGTATGTAAGGCAAAGGCCTCCAGACCTTAAATGAGCAGGAAGAGGATGGGCGCTATTGCTGCTAAACTATGCTTCTGCATTAGCTCTACATTTGTGTGCATTCGTTAGTTGATACTTTGAGAAAAGAAAAATTTGAAGTAATTCTGAAATTGGCCACACACTATTTCTTTGTTATCTAACTGTCAAGCAGCACAGATGTAGAAATCAGTAAGTACACTTCAGGGGAGAAAATCTTGACAGAGGCTCTTTCCAAATTTTGTCTTGAATAAGCACAGTATATTGATAGTGAATTACTTCATCGTGTGACTTATATTTTAATGATTTCAAAACCATCACATCAAAACTATGAATGATTAATGAAGGATTCTTAATTCTCAATTCTTCCTAATGAATAACAGGAAGAGCCATTTCAGTTTTGAATCAGCAACATTCTGGTCACTGTGTTACTGATACTATTACATTTCATTGCACAATATCCTTGTAACAAAATTGCAAATATCATAATGTCTTTGTTTACTAATAATGGAAGAGAGTTATTTTGTTATATTGTGAGAGTTATATTGTGAGAGTTATTTTACTTTCCCCAGGTTACACAGCTAGTAGGTGACATAAATAGAAGTATCACTTAGGTTTCCTGATCTCCAAAGTGCATTATTTTGTGGCTTTGAGATGTTGGGGAGCATTTGGCATTCTTTCCCAAAGGGTTTGTGGAGTTTGTAGCTGATGGTAGTGAGATAGTGGAAGCAATGGCTAGAGCTGAGGCACTAGCAGTGCCTAGAGAATACCATTCTGTGTGCCAGGGACAATTCTTAATGTTTGGCCTGTTAATAGAGCAGGATCATGATGGGAAAAAGGGGCAATTTCTTCCACCATCTTGACTTTGTTTAGTCATAGATGAGTTTTATTTGCCTACAATATCTTTTGTAAGTAGATGACCAAGTGTATATGCCGCATATTTATTTTCTCTTCCTGTCTTTCAGATTTCTTCACATTTTTTATAGTAAAGAATAGAATCTACTAGTAGGTGGAGAAATGCCTTTGTCTGCCACTTTAAGAGTTAGTTCACTGCAATTCATTCCCCTCTTCCCCTTTGAGACAAGGTCTGATGTAGCCCAAGCTGATCTTAACCTTGTTATGTAACTGAGGCTTTGAACTCATGACCATTCTGCTTGTACCTTTGTGGTCATTAATACATAAATGCAATTTACTAGGTCTATTATATGTTACTTGCATGTACATGTTTTCAGGACTGATCTTTTGGTATCAGTTAACCAGTTGGTGTGTTCTTCCTTGAGGAAGACATTTTCTCTCTAACCAGATACTTAAACAGTGAGACCTTATCTACTTTAGTGAGGAAGAATTAATAAAGTTCCCACCCTTGAAAGGCTATCTCACTTAGTCTTTATACAACCATTTGAGGTTAAAGAGGAGTTACATTGAAGAATGGAGACACAAGAGATGTCTTATAAACAAGCTAAAGTACTTGTTTAAAGTACACCTCTAAAGATGAAGACTGCATTCAGATCTAGAGTATTCACAAGGCATTCTCACTACTTGGGGATAGATCACTGTGGAGAATACTCGACTGTGCTGCCTCTCTATGTCCTAGAGTAGAAATGCCTCTCCAGACACAGGGCTGAAAGAAAGGAGAAAGATGGGACTAGACTCTACAAATCTCATCCATGTCACTTTCATGCATGGACAGGAAAAAATTCATTCATGATATCAGCTGGCACTGTGTTTCCTGAAAATTGGGATGAATTACTTCCACAGAGACCCAAGAAAAAGGCCCTCGTTATCCTTAAACTCAGTTGTGGCCATATTACTCTCTAGGCGATGGGGAATTCTGACCACAGGAATGGTGGCTTAACTATACTGTTATTCTTTAATTAGACCTACTCTGTAGGACAGAAAAGGACAGAAATTCCATATGACCAAAGTTGTCCAGTTGTGCCAGATGGACAGATCCCCAGGTTTAAACAGCAGCATGTGTCAGTCTTAGACTAAGCCTTCAAGAGGAAGAACCCTAAGCAGCAGGTACAGAACATAAAAAGAAAGCACCTGCCTCTCCTTTGCAGCTTCCTCTTCAGATGCTCTGCCCCACAGATTCTCTGATCCCATTGACAGGTGTTTTGGGCCTCAGAAAACCCATTTGCCTTACTTACAAGAGCCATTCTCTACTAGCCACAATGCTTCTGCTTTTCTTGCACATTTTTACACAGTACAGAAGTGCCTGGAGAGGATCTAGCTCAGAATTAGTCCTGTCTATTTTTCCTTATCAGGTCAAAAAAGAGATAAGTAGGACCTGGGAAGATACATGCAGAAGTACAAAATTTTAAACAGATTACCCAACTGTATAGTTTTTTCTAGAAAGATGTGACATTAGTTTTATAACAAACATTAAGAAATTTTAGAGAAAGGGTCAAAAGGAACGTATGAATATTGGAGGTTCAACACATAGGGGTACTGATACTTTCTGAATATTTACTCCAGTTCTGTACAAGCAGGCAAAGATTAACCAAGGAAAATGTGGAAAAAATCCATCAAGGTCACAGAGTAGTAAAGTCATGTAATGTCAAGTCAGTAAGGAGATATAGTCTTATAGGTTCCCCTGCTTCATAGTCTTTTATGAGGGAGGACAACATACAAGAAACTCATGTCTATTGATGAAGGAGTGACTATTCTGAAAGGACCCTCTTTCTATGTGGTTGCTTGAAAAAAGAGAGTAAGGGGGAAATTTCGGGACACTCTAGGATGAAAGACAAAGGGACATTATATAGTCCTTTGTCTCTTACAGAAGGGTGACAGGTGCTTCTAGCCTGGTATCAGTTGATGTTGGATATTTTTTTTTTACACTTGTGTCTGGCCTAAATTTAGAAGATGAAAAGATAGCCTCTAATGGGAAGTATCAATCAAGAGTATTTTATTATCCTAAAACTTGATTGTTTTGTAAGAGGAGAGAGTACTCATTAGGCTTTGCAGGCCTCAGCCCTCATTTGCAGGCACATGCACACTGACTGTAGGTAAAGACTTTCAAGCAGTTGATTACCTTTAGTCTAGCTAGGGTAAATCTCAGGTTACATTCTGGTAAAACTAGGTACTTCTGACATCATGATCTTCTTGATCTTGAGTACTTTCTGTCATGCATACATGACTGTATAAAGTTTAAAGATGAGAGAGGGTGATTTTTTGAAATCAAATGTTCTATCTGTGGTAATATGCTAAAGAAAAAAATGTCCTGTCTCTCATAAATCTTTATTCCCACACACTTGTAAAAAAAAGGGAATCAAAGCATGTTTTTTGCACCATATTTAGTGGCTATTTGGAAGACTTGATAGGCTTCTGTTTTTACTAGTTAAAGCCACAAACTACATTTTCCTGCTCAATATCCTAAAATAGAATGATGACAAATCACGACTGTCTCACATTTTTAAAGGTGCTGTGCTAGTTCCTTGGCTGAGGATGGATACATACTCATAAGTGTGTTGTGGTAACTGATTCCTGTAGAGCAGTGAATCTCTAAAGAGTTATCAAGAATGGAAGGGACTGAGTTAGTGAGTGCTACTCTGGACTTCCAGAAAAGCCACACAAGACAATCATGTGCAGCTCTGAGAGATATGTAAAGTGTGAAAAATGAGAGCTCAAAATTACAGAAGTGTGACAGAAAAGGGTATCTGTTGAAATCCGTTTTGCTGTTTCTATAATTACTAGTTTTCCATCTGCTTTTTGACGTGAAATCCTTTCAGAACCAACTTGAGTCTCCCTTCCCCAAATTACCCTCCTCAGTTCGCTGCCATTTCATGTGAAACCTACTTTACTTATAAAAGTCTCTTTAAGAAGTTGACCTTCTTGTAAAGAACAGGTAGATAGAGAGAGGAAGACATGCTGAGAGGTCTAGAGATACTATGTGTGGACCATGGATTTTAGGGGGAAATCAACTTACTTGTGACATTTACAGCCAGAAGAGTGAGTGTTAAAATCATTTTAAAGATTAACTACTAGTAATAGTCATATCTACTTAGAAATAAGTTTAAATTGTAATCAAATACTCACTATTGAGTTCAATTAAAAATTAATTTTATAAATTAGCATTTCAAGTAAAATATGATCAAAATAAATTGCATGGATTTATGAAATTCTACAAAATGTCATAAACATTATATCAAAATAATAAAGTATTTTAAAAAGTAGTGTTTTAAATAATATTGGTGTGAATCAATAAAATAAGGAATTTAATATAAAAATGCAGAGATATAATAGTACTTTTCTCAGTTATAATTACAAACGGAAGGAATTGTTGTATATGGCACTAGATTGAAACACACAATGACTTTGTTGGTTTTCAAGACCTGCTTCCATCAACCATTCTGCACTTTGATTTTTGGCAAATATTTGGCCTTGTATCATTAGTTATCATTTAATTTACAAAAATATAGTATATATTAGAAATATACAATGCATGATAGCATTAACTCAGTTAAATCTTTAACTTACATTCTTTTTTTCTTCTGTCTTTGTACAGCTGTGATAAGGATTTGATGACGTTTTGTCCATTTAAATTTTTGATTGTTTATGATTGTAAGATTTCCTATATGGGTTAGTGAGTAACTTTATATAAAATAGATTTTTTTCTACTTAGTTTTTTTTTTATGGCTAAATTTCTAGGAGGAGATTATTTAAGGGATGAACCTGTTTTGACCTGTGGTGTTCTTCATTTTGTTGCTTAAGCGAAGTTGAAGTGGGTACAGGTTACCTTATTTTTAGTAACTCTGAGTATTAAGATTTAAGCCAATGAATGTTGCATGAGGTAAAGATGCATCTATTCCTATATGTAAACAGTTTTGCTGGGTTCCCCTCCTACTTGTATTTTCATATTTATGAATTTTCTGTTCTCGTATTCTATCTACACTGTTTATAAATAGGATCAAATATATTTCTGTAGAAAAAAATACTTGCTTAGAAGACTAGTCATCATTTAATACACCATGGCTATGTGGCCTTGAACAAATAGCTTGGTTTCTTTGATTCATATTTATCTGTGAGATAGAAATAATATTAACATTAAAGACTATATTGATGGTTAAAAACAAAAATAATAGATTCTCAGAATGTGCTGACTCATTTCTGAGAGAAATAACATCCATTTCAGTTTCATGACCACTGTAGAAACTATAATAATAATGATATATATATATATATATATCCTCTAAGGATATAAGTGTAAGTGTTTATACTTATGTATCTCTGATTGATTTTTTTCTTTGGTTCTTTAACATATCAAAATTGTTAAAAACTAGTCAACTTTTAGCATTAGAAAAAAGAGTAAGATAAAACATTTTTACTTTTCTAGTATTTACAATCATCTAATATGCTAACACCCCTTGCGACAGCCTTCTATAGCTAAATTTATAAAGTTTGAAAACATAATTCACTAGTTTTCCCACACTGATAGGCATTAGCAGACTGATGGATTTTTGAGCATTAACACATACCAAGTCCAGAAAAGAAGATTTGAAAATTCAGGCAAGAGTTACATTGGATTTACAAAACGGCATCTTTCACACAGCTAGTTAACTGTAATCAGACTGAAGCTTAAAAATACAGAATTAAAATGACAGGTACTAATTAATTTTCTGATTAGTTAAGGATTGATTCAGCATGTCATTCTTAAACTGTGCTGCCATTTAAAGAACCCATCATTTATGTTGACAGAAGTTGCTTTGTGTTTAATATTCCCATTAGATATGCAGCCTCACCCTATCTCTATCAATCATGTTAGTTTAGACCCAATCTGTCCAAGTGAAGTTGTAAATGGTTGGTCAGTGATAATGCATATATCATTCTTTGATGGTAGGTAGTTGATACTATCAACAATTTTCATGGAGCTCTAATTACCAAGTGTTTATTAGCTTTTAGATGTTCATGGGTATTCTGAATCAGGATACTTATTAAGAGAAAAGAAATTTACCTTCTAAGTTGTGGTTTTCAGAAAGAACCACAAATATTCAGGACAAAATATTCTTCTTGATAAATGAGTTGTGAATATATGTTCTATTTTGGATGGTTATTTATTTGAAATAATATGATGTGTATAATTATCCTCCCTCATACCTCTTTGCACATATTAGATGCTCAACATAAAATCTTAATGAATTACTGATTATTTATCATTTCTTTAGACTCAAAGTAAAAGAAAGCTAAAGTTAAATGTGTGGTTATTGGTGATTGTTCTGGTGAACTATGTCATGAAGTACTGATCATATCCAAACTTTCTATTGAAATTAAAGGCTATACTTTTAATTTTCTCTCATTTTCAGCTATTAATAATTCATTAGTCAAATATTATACACATTACTTTAAGTATTGCTTTTATAAAAAATTTCCTTAATTTTGCAGATGCTAATTTTATTGTCCAAAAATATGAGAGTTCGAAAAGTACATGGCCATATCTCTACATATAATGTCATATATTCAATCCATGTTGGGAGATAATTGTAACATTGCAGTGCTGCTACATTAACTTTAAAGTACCTGATTATAAATGCCTCATCTCAGATGTGTTAATGTGTTGAAGATGTTAAGTCTTCAACATCAGGAGTTGTGAAGTTTTCTGATGGGGCCTTTGTGGGCATATGCCATGTACAATGTGCACATACATGCATGCAGGCAAAGCACTCATACATATAATAGAAAATAAATACATATAGGAAGTGTTTGAGCTCTTTGAATACATCAAGAATATGACAAACAAATTAATTTCACTCAGAAATGCATCAAGAGGTTTACACAGATTAGCTCAAGAATAAAATCTAGAATAAAAGAAGCATATGATTCACATATACTTTAAATCACCTCTAATTTAACTTCTTGTAAACTGATTTTTGATAACTGTGACACATTGGATAATTCATATGTTTTAAAGATGTAGATGTTATTTTGGGAAATTTAAGCATGAAACATTTTACATGTAAGCATGTATTCCATATATAATAAGTAATTTTGTCTAAGTACATCTTAGTTTATTAATGGTAAAGTTTAATTAGGCACTCAAAAAGCTTAGAAATGTCCAAGTAAGAAGGTCAGTATACTTTTCTAGGATACATTATGACAACAAATATATCAAAATAGGCACTGGCCATGGAAGCAGGTCGGGTAACTGTAGATCTTCATATCTCCTACCTCTCCTCCTAATCCAATCCCTCAGGGTCATTCCAGCTCTGTAGAAAACCACTCCCTGCAGCCTGCGCTGCCTTTCTGACTCCATCGTCAGTGGATCACATAGATCTTCTACAACCTCCCTTCCCATTCATCCCTTGGTCTCAACCCTTAACTCCAGCAAGTGTTTTATGGAACCCAGCAGCCAAACCTGGCAGAAAAGCAAGTAGGTCAGCAAAGGCTCAGCTCCTGATACTCCTTCCTTTCCTCTAAATCCACTTCCCAATCTCCTCCTCAGCTCTGTAGCAAATTATTTACTTTTAAAATCTCTTCCTTTCTTTTTTGGTATTGCAATATAATTGCATTATTTCCCCCCTTCCCTTTTCTCAATCTGAACTCTCCAATATACCCATCCTTGCTCTCATTCAAATTCATGACTTATTTTCATTAATTGTTATTATGCACATATACATGCATATGTACATACATACTCATATATATGTGTGTGCATGTGTGTGCATGTGTGTGCGTGTGAGCACATATATATCTCTGTGTGTGTGTGTGTGTGTGTTCTCAGGCTAATCAATTGGTACTGAATAATAAGTTCTAGGTGTTGAGGGAATACGGAGGGTGGGAATAATGTAAACACAGAACTACATATGAATATATGCATATGTATATGTATATGAAATTCTTAAAACTTAGAAAATTAAACAAAAAACAAACACAAAATAAGATTACATGTAATGTATTTCTTTAATTAAAATACTACTTGAACATACTTTTAAGACAGAATATGGTCAGGTTTTAAGTGCATTTTATGAGTAAAATGATAAATGTATAAATAAGTAAAGTTTCTATATATTACAATTTTGCATGTAGATAGTGATACTAAATACTTTAAGGGCAATTTGAGGATTCAATGCAAGTGGATGATATTTAATAAAGTAGAAAGGGATTATAGCTGCTTAATTAATATCCCATGTGAACAGTATATAACAGGGTAAAGAAAGCAAAGTAATATTTAGTGCAATCACTAGATTTTATTAATTCTTTTTAATTATGTTAGAATTTAAAAGTTTAAAATTTTGTTTATTACTCATATGTGTGTGTGTGTGTGTGTGTGTGTGTGTGTGTGTGTGTTTTAAAGGCTTCCTGGACATTAGGAAAATTCTAATCTCTATCCAAAATATGGGAAAGGGGAGCTGTAAAACAAATCAATAGTATATGTATTTGTGGATGGACTTTAATAATAATGGACTTTAATCTTCATTAAACATAAAAGCAATAATTTGGAAACTATCTTACTAGTATTGGCCAAAAATAGGATCTGGATGTTTCAAACACTGTTTGAGAAAATCATAGACTTTTTGTCATTCTCTAGTTCCTAGACTATAAAGAAAAGAGTGTTTAAGACATAATGTTTTTCCAGAAAAAAGAAGTATCTACTAGCCAGCACAATGGGTATAATAAAATCAGGGAGTTAGTCTGGCTTTCATCTGATACCACACTGCAGAAAAGCCAGTGACGCATTTAATGAGTGGCCTTGAGCAATTCATTAAGCATGCTTCAACCTCCATTTTACTCTTTTCTAATCTAAAAGATTAAGAAGCATCTACTTCCCAGCAGTGTTGAGGCTTAATTTCATTTGATTCAAAAGCCTTTGGGCTTTTTCCATGATCAGCTGTGTTTGCTTTCAGAAAGTTTTGAACTTTCACTATTACTGACACAGAAGTGATGTCACAAAGTATCTCCTTTGTTAAAAACACTGAGCCATAGAACATTAATTTCCATGCTATAATAGGTACTCTGAATATTTCTAGTGATAGAGATGTATATTGCATGTATTTTGACATTGACTAACCTGGGAATGTCTCATAGCTAATATGGTTTCTTTTGCTTGCTTGAATTGCTATTCACTGCACAATGAGGGAAACATCACTTATTCAATTACCCGTTGTCAAAGCCCTTGGGCATTACCTGTGAAGAAGAAATTCTCAAACATGCTTGACTAGTTGTAAAGAGAATATGGAATATGCTTGCTGTTTTTGAGTGTAATTTTCTTTCAGCCTCAATATAATGGTTGAGGATGGCACACTCTATGTAATCAATATCCTCAGAAAATGGAGTGTAAAAGCATGGTATAGACATGATGAGAGAAAACTGAAAGAGAAAGAGATAGGGATAATGCTTTCAATTAGCAACAATCTGCAAAAAGTACAACAGATTATGTGTTCATCTACTTCACTGAAGCTGAAAATGTACTTCCAGCAATAGAATGTATAGATTATAACATTTTTCCAGAATCGTTTCATTTTATGGATTTAATCCACCCCCCATTCATATGTGGAGCCTATAATTTCCAATATGATGATGAGATCCGGAGATGGTATCATTGAGATGTAATGATTAGATGACAGTATGAAGTTGCTATCCTTATGACAGGATTAGTGGCCTTGTAAGACTAGACACTAGACAAGAACTAATCCTGTCCCTCTCTCAGCTCACACCTGCACATGGACCAATGAGATAGTAGACATTTGAAAGACAAGAAATGAAAAGTGAAACTTAACTTGAAAACCTGATTTGGGATTCTAAGACTGTGACAAATAAATGCCTTTATGGCAGTGTAAGGTCAAAAGATAGTTTCTGTCTTATTTATTCTGAAGGCCCATAACGAACACAGGTGGAATAACTAATATTCCACTTTACAGTTTTGTGATAGAATTTTACAAAGCTTGTTGAATGAACAAGTAGATAACTTTTAATTTATTGAACTGAATTTTGGTCTACTAGAGTGATGTGATAGAATAGATCATTTTTATCACCTTACATATTAATATGACTTTAAGAAACAATCAGGACATTCCAAAGATAATTATTTTCAGAAGAGTATATCAAATGTTGAAACTTGTACCAATTCTGTTTCATGAACTATACATACACTTATTTCACTAAAATTGGTCGTCTTAGATCTAGCTTGCAATGATAAGGAAAATAACCCAAAGTTTGGAAAACAAGTCTACATTTGAAAAGAACACAATGATTTGAGATCATTAGGTAACTGTTTTCTAACTAAGTGATCAACTTTGAGTTCACCCTAGGCTGTATCTGGTCACATGGCTGGGAGTTTGTAACTTATCCAGATATAGGGTAAATGATTTTTGGGTGGTAAATTATTTTACAACTTTAATTTAAAAGTGACACCTATATTACTAAATTTCTATTGTAATCATAGTAGTCGTTTCTCACCTAAACTTACAAAATAGTTTTACGAGCTATCTTTGTGCCTGAGGCTATCGTGAGGAAAAAGGCATTACAGTTATTACGGTTTGAATTTGTTCTATATCCACCACACTCCTTTGTTCTCACATTTGGTTGCTTATACTTTGCAGTTAGATTTTATGACTAACATACATCATGTGGCACCCACCCTATTAATACAACAAATGGCATTTATCTCTATTTTAGTATTCTGATTTTAATATATTATTTGAAAAGACCATTATTTTATAATTGTATATTTTTCTTTTTGATAACTTCCTAAATCACAAACATAGTAAGTGACAACACAGTGGAAACTCTGCTATATAAAGACCGATATATGAAGGCTATCTAGAGAGCACCACATTTCTTGAAGTATATGGGATCACACACAGTAGACATTATTGTTGATGGATGATTACCAACATTTTGAGTGAGAACTGAAATTTGACTTGCCACTTGGAATTTTTTTGTTCACTGACAGATTTCTTTACAAAAAAACATGTCTATAGTTATATTTATTTTAGAAATTTATTTGTAACATTATGCTTGGACTATTTTTATTTGTTTTTTATGGTAATATAAAAACATACAAAAATAATAGTGGCTATTTATGAATAATAGTCAAAATGTTTGTGTCTTTTAGTTGACTTAGAGCTACTTTTTAGGATCCTTGTTTATAGAATCTATATCTAACCAGATATAAAGTTGTGTATGTTGGTAAACTGCATGTTTTTCTTGAAGACAAATGTGCTGGTACACATGAGTTTTGGTTAGAAAATGGGTCCAGATAACAATTCCAATATCTAAAATAGGTCAAAAACAGTATATCTAGTGCATTTATCATAAGGGTATCTTAACAAAATGAAGATCAGTGTATCACAAGACAAACTAATAGATATTAGTTTCTATATCGGATAAGATGAATATGCATGAAGGATCTTGACCTAGTTGACAGCTACTAGATAAGCACCCATGTAATAACAAATGAGTGGAAAAAATTCAACGAATAACATACAAAGCAGGCCTATCGATACTGTGGGCATGTAGGCATTATGTGTTATTTTTCTATATCTCTCTGTATTGATTTCAGTGACTTGTTTTCATATCTGTCTCCTACTTCTTTGTGTGTTGCTATTGTTTCCCAGTTCGAATTAGGATTTCCCTAAAAAGCTGCCACATACTAATTACTCAAAAATATTGAACATTCAAATGAATGACCTAACTCTAGAGTCAGTGCTTTTTAAAATATTTCTCGTTCCTCTGTGTGATCACCAGGAAAATGATGCTGTTTTGCTGATTTAGAGTTTATAGGTGCTCACAGTAGCACAGAAAGCCACAGTGACATCAGTTTGGCCAAGGATGCAGCCTAATGGTGTGTTTAAACTTTGCAGTGAGGAAAAACTTGCTGATATGATGCCTCCTAAAGGGACAGACAAATGCTGACTCCCCTCTTCTTTTTACTTTAATTGGTCAGTTGTGTCCTATAAAATTTGGCATGAGAAATAATTTGCTCTTTCATGTTGCTCTGGACATAAAATCCTTAACCAAGCGAAATCTGGACTGCTCATGTGTGATTGAGTGTACCTCTCCTCTTTAGAGCAATGGTGATCTTTCCTTTGAAAGGTGTATTTGATGTTCTTTTTGGCAAACAGGAACCAAAGTGATCTCTTTGCAATCAGGCTGAGAAGTCTGCTGTTCTTCATGTAGTAAAGTGAGCAACAGGATTATATGGACACAGGGGAGTGCTTGAATAGAGAAGAAAAGAGCCATCTCTTGTTTTTTGCTATCTGATAAAAAAATTCATCAGAAAAGTAGAAATAATCAGTATTCAAATATAGTCATCCTGCGGCTTTAGAAGAGCTAAGAATGTCATTCTATTCCAACTGATTGATCTCACTGTAAACAATTACACCAGCTGAAGTTTATGTAACTAGTAATATACCACACAGTTTCAAAACAGACTTCTGATAAAAACAGACATGATTTTCTAAAGTCAGGTTTAAAATTAATAGATAAGAATAAACAAAATAAATTTTTATTTTTATTTTTATTTTTTGAGACAGGGTTTCTTTTTGTAGCCTTAGCTGTCTTGCAACTCACTCTGTAGACCAGACTGACCTCAAATTCAGAGATATATCTGCCTCTGCCTCCCACAAGCCACACTGCCTGCATTCATAGCATGACAACAACAACCCCCTCCCCTTACCAACTTAAAGGTATGCATCCCCAGGGCAGGGACTTCCCTCTCTCTATATAACCATATAAGTTCTCTCACTCTGGTACCTGTGAAAACATGTTATCAGCCCTCCACATGAAAACAGGGCTCTTATAAAACAATGGTCTTCCCCTGATGTCTCTGGATGCCAGAGACCTTTCCCCTCTATAAATGTAACCCCTGTTCCCTCAATAAACTGAATGACACTCTCTGCCATGCTCTCCCTGGAATTCTGTGCTTCCCACTGGCTCTCAGAAGACCTAATCATGATGCATAGACCCATGTTCCCGCAGAGCTGTGCCTCTGGCCACTGCATTCCCACTGCATTCCTGGGAATGGGAATGGAAGCAGACATGAAGAATCCTACAGCTGCTGAGCAAATATTATTTCTGTTATGTCTTGCCTTTTCTTGCTGAGAAAAATATCCTTCTATTTAAACTTATGTTTTTATGGTCCTATGTGATCATGGATGAAATTCCATTGACCTGTTTTACATGTTTAACAAATTTTAAAATAGTGTCTACCATACAACTTCAAAATAAAACATGCTAACAAATGGATTTTGGTGTTTACTTTTTTCTCTGCATGTTATGCCTAGTTTTAAATGATAAATTATTGAAATTAAGATAAGAAATGAGAGGTGACAAAATCATGTATTTTCTTCCTGAAAGTTACATATAGGCAGGGACAGATGTAAGAGATACAGCTGTTATTTAAAGCAGATGCGTATGTTATAATTATATGTATAAAATTACATTCTGTGTTTGTACTAATGGAAGACATGTAACTTTTGCCTGATTTAAAAATCAACCTATTCTTGAAGTATACTTATTTAGATAGAATTAATTCTAATCTCCCTTTATTCAGGTAAAAATGTGGAAATGCTAAAGTATACATATTCTGATTGTCTTAGAAGAAAGAATACAAAATCCAAGTAGCCTTTCCTATATTACTAAAGTATCACTCAAGCTATTCAGCTGGCACATGCTAGCTGTGCCTCAATAATTCTACACAGGATGCTAGAATTCCACTTTCTGCTCTCTGAGATCTTTCACCACCTGGTTATTTTAATTTTCCCATTCTCAACTATCCCATGGACCTTAATAGGACCCAGAAACCAGAGGACACACTGCTACTACAGTTCATGAAAAGGTTCCACACTCTTTCCCAATGAGATTTGATTGATGCTTGGATTATATGAGAAAGAGTAAAGTATTTTATATATAACCTATTATTACTGTGATTAAAAATAAAAGAAGACATTGAATCATGGTCATGTGTGTTGTACATTAAATAGAACATTTGATAATATGTTCTAAAGTCAGAGACATTTATTTAGCTTCTCTATGAAGCTTTCCTTTTGTTAAATACCCCTTCTTGCTGTCTTTCAAATTCATGGCTTTTTTTCATTAACTTTTGTTGCAGTCATATATTATATGTATATACTAATATATTCCTACATATAATCTCAGTCTGGTGTTCATGCGTGTTCTCATGGTTGAGCATTTGATATTAGATTACCAATTACTGCTATCTTCTCTGGGTAAAACTATTTCTCTCAGGCTTAGGTTTCCATATTTGCCTGTAGTTCTTTGTGTATGTTGAGGCTTTGTGGTCTTACATTCATGCTAGAATGTTTATTGTTTTTGTCCTTGTTCAGCTCATATTTAAGCAGTCATTTTGCTGAGACTTTATGGGTGTAGCATCTTATCTTACTAGGAGACAGTCTCTGAGCAAACTCCCTGATCCTCTGGCTCTTAATATCTTTCTGCCCCTTCTTATGCAGTGTGCTGTTTCAAGATACCAAACTGGTGGCAATTTGTTGAGTATTGATACAAAATTACTACATGTGTAGCAGGATGTGGGGATCACTGGGGTCATCCTAGAATCCAATGGAAGACAAGCAGGGTCCTGACATTTCATAACCATATGAGGCAGCCAAACTAATATTTTGTACCTTACTTTTCTCATTGGTAAAAAGGAGATAATGATTGAGTACTACCCAACTAGGGTTGTTGTGAAGAATAAGTCAGTCTACATATGCAAATAGGTGCAATAAATAGCCATGCCATAAGTACAATATTTATCATGTGTTGATATTACCTATAGATTATTATATTTTACCTATATATTATATATATTTCTACCTGTTCTGAAGCCTCTAAGTACAGTCAATTTTGTAGTAAATGAGTTGAGTATATTATCATAATACTTTATTTCATTTTTCTCTGTCCAAAATAGAAGACAAATGAAAAATTATATTACAGATAATTTTAGGTTTTCTATGTCAATTAGACAATAGATGATGTTCTTGAAAAGTACTGACTAGTGGCATTCATTGGGAAAGCAAGAAACAATGTAACAAGTTGCTTCATACACGTCTACTAAATCAACTTAGTTCAACTAACAGATTATCTCACATGAAGAGCTTAGTGTTGAAATACTGGCTTGGATTGTAGGTTAATATTCAACTTTTAGGTGGATTTTATAATTGCAGGGAGACTCTAATGTGGGTTGCCAACTCCACTTGTTTCAAATTACATTGTATACTCCTTAAAAACACTTGTATTTGATTTTTGAATTTGGAGTCTTGAAATATATTCTGAGTTTTTACTTTTTAATAATGTCATGTTGTCAGTCTGTCATGAACTAATCATTTTCCTATTTCAAATTTACTCCTGAATCTAAATCTTTATTAGATGTAATAGCTCATTTCTTAAAGTGCTTAAAACAAGAAAAGGCTATTAAATTGTGTGGAATTTAAATGTTATACTTCTGGATGAACCTGTTTTTCACAGTCTGCAATAGACTATACTCCATGATTTAAATTTTCTAAATGACTTCAAGATGCATTAATTTAAATTTGTTTAACTTTTCTGGTCATGATGGCGTTGTACTAGTAATCTTGCTATTCCAGCGCTTGTCTTGTTTTCTTCCTCTTCTTCCTCCCCTTCCTCCTTTCTCTCTCTCCCCCTCTCCCTCTCCCTCTTCCTCTCTCTCTCTTTCTTTTTCTCTCTCCCCACCTCTCTGTACCTCTGAGAATTTCCAGAGTGTTCTGTGATATTATTTTTATTCTTTGAGAATTTCATATGGGGCTTACAGTATAGTGGCAAGGACAGATTAAATGGAATATCACATGGTATTGTAGAGGTTTGTACAAGAGCCACAGGAAGAAACAGAACATACTCTGCTCTTCTCAAATAGGGTTTTCTCAATGAGATGATATTGAAGTTGAGTTATAAAGGGTGCTTAAATTCAATAAATATACTCGTGTAGGAATAAAGAACAAAGGGGAAAATTAGCACTGCTTATGAAATTAAGTGTCCATAGTAGATTAATGGTGGCAAGTTGAAATTTCATGTTTTACAATGAAATCACTGAAAGATTTTTTTCACCAAGGTAAAAGGAAGATGAGATCTGAATTTTTGAACAATTTATCTGGGAATGACACAGGAAAGAGATGGCCATGCTGTAGATGATAGCCACACAAGAGATAACAGAAAGCCAGTTTGTAAGGGAGTTTCAAGCCAGTTTTAAGGGAGATCTTGGCAACATAGATATATAGGGAGGAAAATTAAAATAATCTGGTGATTGATTAGATACTTTGATGAGAGAAAGTCATAAATCTTGGTGATTTTCATCTTGTGTCTTGGGTAAGTGGATGTACAGAATCTAATTAAGATAGGGAAAATAGAGTATCAGGACTTTGAGATTGAGGGTGTAGTTTAATGAATGTTAATTTCAACTTGGGAACTGGTGAGAGGCCTGGCAGCCCAGTGAATGTTTAGTAGGTATTTAGAAATCATAGTATAAGGCAGGAAATTTAGAAAAATAATAAATTGGAGCTGTAGTTATAGATTTGAAGTGTCAAAATTTAAGAGTGGTATATACAAGAATTCTCACAGTGATGTATTCATGGAGAGGTAGAGAAAAATTAGGCTGGCTGTGGTGGTGTATGCTTATAAATCTTTGAACCTTGATGCTGTAGTAGAAGGACTATTAGTTCAACACTATCATGGCCTATGTACTAAAACAGGACTAGACTTCTCTATATAATAAGACTTTGTCGTAAACAGAGAAACAGGAAGAGATGGATTTTTATGGAATATAAAGCAACATTCATGAAGTGATTATAAACCTATTCTATCAAGTACTCAATATGGAAAAATGTAACAATACTGTAGAATCTGTTTGGGAAAATGCTACAAATCTCAAAAAGATGTTGTCTTGCATGCAAATGAAGATTCATTGCTGTAACATTAGTTCATTATATGTAATTCATTTGAAGACAACAAAGGAAATGTCTATGAGTTTTACATGGAAAAATAGTGTCTCACAATTTTCAGCCAACTACACATAAAAATAAAGAACATGGACACAAACAAACATACAAACAAACAAAACAGAACTCAGTAGAATAAGAATATTCAAAGATTGAAAGAAGAGAAAATTTAATTTCTCAGCAGTAACATTTTTTATACAGCTCTTTATGATAATTTTAAAATGATACTGGTAGAGTAGTCAGTATGGCATTAAGTATAGCAAAAGTGACTCAAAATGAAAGCATATATGTTTTATTTTTATATTTTGCTATTATTTAATTCACTCATTTTGAATACAAAATAGTAAACCTCAATTTTAAGAGCTTGGGCACTGGAGCCATGTTGGCAGAGTTTAAAACATTAGGCTTGCCAGTTACTAGCCACATGGAAATGGGACATTTACTTAGTTCAGCCTCCATGACTTCATCTATGAAAATGGCAGTAGAACGATTGTAAGCGCCAGAGGAGATGGACAACACATCTGTTGTTTTGAAACAGTTTCTTTTAGACACAACAGGATTAACACATATAACTCATAAAGGCCATGACAGCATGCCCAGAGTCAGCACAGGTCTAAGCCAAGTGGTTCCTAGAGCTGAGAGGGAAAGTAGACGTAAGCCACTATCCTTATCCAGAAGCTATCTCCAATTGATACCTGCTTGCAAAAAAAATTAGTTTTCTCCAATTCTCCACTGTATATACAAAATACACTTAAAGATAGGCCCTAGGCCCAGTAGTAGATTAACAACACATTAAGAACTCAATGATATTTTTGGAGATTTTTGTCTTATAATGTGTTTAATCAGTTTGTACATTATTGGTCTCCGGCTTATGTATTATTGTTTCTTATTTAACTATTTTGATCATACAGATTAATCAATCTCACTTTTCAAACTGATGAAGCTCCATAAACTCGTGTTTAAACTCTAATAACTCTGCTTATCTATCTATCTATGTGATTTATTTATTTGCCATCTATCTTTTTCTCATTGGTTTTACAAAAATACATTTTGTTAGTATGTTTTACATGGTCACTTACTACTGAGAATTTACCAAGAGCAAGGGAGGTAATATAATATTAATTATTTTTTGTTTACTTTTTTATTTTTTTATTTTTATTTTTTTACAAATTGTGATGTTCAGTTTTAAGTGTCAACATGACATAATATAGAATAACCAAAGGATAGTAGTCTTAATATAGAACTTTTAGATTGGATTGGCCTGCAGGCATGCTTGTGACAACTTTTTTCAATTGGGTTGAGGCAAGAATATCCACCTTGAATGTGGTCAGTCAGTACTTTTCTTATGGACTAGGTTTTAGACTTATTGACAAGGAGTTTCAGAACTAAGTACTAACTAATATAGATATCTTAATTCTTTCCACTTTGCTCTTTACTCTGGATCAATGTGATTAGGTGCTTAAAATACTTGCTGCCTTGACTGTCTTCTATGATGAACTGCAACCTGGAATTGTGAGCTAAAACAAACTCTTCACACCCTAAGATACTTTGGCCTGTATAATTATGACAACAACAGGAAAAGAAACCAGGAAAGACATTAACATCGTGAGTGAGGTCACTGCTATGATAAATTTGGCCATGTGCTTCCCTGTGCCATTACTGCATCTGAAGTGAAGAAGGGTTTGAAACCTTGGGTTAGATGCGTTATTGCATACGGTAAGCAGAATAATGGGACATTGTTGTGGGACCTTGGAAAAGACGAATGCTGAGAGAAATTAATGCAGTAGAAACTCAACTAAGGAAATTTCAGAGGAGAACAAGGACTCTTTCAGGAACCGGGTTAGGGAAATTCTTGTAGAATTTTGTCAAAGAGTATAGTTTTATTCTGCCATGTCCTGAGAATCAGGGTAAAGTTGAAATTAAAAATAATGGATTGATTTGTTTGGCAAAAGACATTTTAAAGGAGGATGCTATTCAGGCTTGTGCTAGAAAAGCAGCCATGATTGACAGATCAGCACCATTTACAGAAATTATCTATGCTTCACCTACAATAACAGGTTTTTTTTTTTTCAGGGTCACATCAGAGAAGGTGATGCATCTGTGATCCATAAGAGGCAAGCTACACATGAAGCTGGGACAGAACTTGCCATGCTTGTAAGCTTATTAACATGGTACTGGCTTTGAAGTCATGAAAGGTACACAACTGAGAGGCTTATGGATAGCAGCTGAGAATAGATACTGGGAACCCGAGACAGAGTCCCCAAAGCTTTGAATACCTAAGTCCTTTGGAGCTTAGGTTATTACATCATGATCCTCAGACACTGTAGGATATGGTGTTTCCATATTCAGCTTTGTTTAAATTGGTCTGATTATTTTGGGTCCTTCTTTTTTCTTTTGGAATAAAAATGTTTACTTTGTGCTGTTATATATTGGAATCATATAACTTGGTTTTTTTCACTTTATAGTCACAGTTAAAAGATTTTGAATATTTAAAATGTTAGGGATTTTAATACCTATGGGGACTTTTAGAGGTGGGATGTATTTTACATTAGGTCATAAACATAAGACTTCTGGTAACAAGTAAAGGAAAACTATTATCAAAGTCATGAATGTGTGTGTCAAATTGATAAGGGGTTGGGTTGTGATAGTTAGTTTTAATTGTCAATTTGACACAATCTAGAATCACTAGAAAGAACATCTCATTGTAGCATGGGGTATATTAGGCTAGACTATAGGGATGTTTGTGAGGGCCTCACTTAATTGGGGCAACTGAGATGGAAAGATGCACCATAAATGTGGGTGTTATCATTTCCATGGGTTGGCCTTGGACTGAATAAAAAGGAAATAGAGCTGATCATAAGCAAGCATGCATAAAATAAAGTTCATGCTTATCTACTCTTTACTGTGGATGTGACATGACTAGCTGTTTTAAATTCTTGCTGCCTTGGCTTTCCTCCTATGGTAACCTGGAACTGTGAGCAAAGATAAACCCTTTTTTCCACAAATTTATTTTTAACAGGTAATTTATCACATTCAGAAAAAGAAATGTGGCACAAAGACTTCCCGGGTAATCACAGGATAAATACTCAAAGCCTGATACATTGACTAAAGTAACAATTAAGCTCAGGTTGAATGCTGTCAACTTACTAGGAAATGTCATTTTCTACATGCCATTCAGACACTCTATGAACATTTGAGAGGTTGGACCTTATGTTTGAAAAGCTTCCTTCCACAAAGTTTCTCAATAAAAAAATGTGCCAAGCTGTGGTGGGACACACTTTATCTCAGCACTCGGGAGGCAGAGGCAAGAGGATCTCTGTGAGGTCAAGGCTAGCCTGGTCTATAGAGTGAGTTCCAGGACAGCCAGAGTTACAGCAGAGAAACCATGTCTTGAAAAACAAAAGAACAAACAAACAGACAAAAATAATGTAAGCTTTGAAAAATCTTTGTGAGAAATTAATTTCTTTAATTTTTCAAATCTCAGATGTATTGCTGATTCTTGAAAAGTTTTTTTATAAACAAAATAATCATTAAATGAAGATTTCAATAGCAGTTTTGTTTAGGGTGGTGGTGTAGTAAAACCTGTAAGCCAATTCATCCTAGGCTTTATTTTCTGAAATTTGTGATGGACGCAAGAGGTAGATTTTTTTTATAATTGTATTTTGGTGTTTTAAAAAATATTTAGTGCTTCATAAATTTGTGTGTCATCCCTGAGTGGGCACCATACTAATCGCTGCATCAACTCAGTTTTCATATCATGTATTGCAGAAAGTGAGCACTATTTTGCTTATTAATAAGGAAAGCTATCCATTTCAATAAGCCTTTCATTTAGTAAACACTTTCATTTATCCTCTCTTTTCTGTATCATAAATATATTTCACTGAGTGGATTTTTACATATAGAGTGTATGATATATTATGATAAGGGCTGAAGAGCTCAAGGGATTTGAAAGAAAGGCAACTTTCACAGTTTCCAGAATAGTTGTTAAAGTTTTTGGAAGTAAGAATTTGTGATGACTTTGCTCAAATGATATATGTGGACTGCTATACTCATTTCTAAAATACTTTAGAAACACAGCGTCAGTATTCAGTGGTTACATGCGCACATGAGAACTCACATCTCAGTTTATTGCAAATTTTAATTACTCAGAACACCTAGAAATGAAAGTTGCCTCAAGATATGTTCACTGGCTGTATTGGTTAATTATAAATGTTGTGTTGTAATAATAAGTTGTTGTGCTGTAATTGACCAAAATGGTCATGTCTTTAAGTGAATCAGTAGAGAAAACACAAATAACTGGGTCAGCACCAAGGAGGCAAATCTCAGTGTATCCAGATAAACTTAATCATCACCTTTTACTGCTTACTTATAAATTCTGCTAATTGCACCTAGTTAAGTTCCATAGGCAAAGCTCTGCAAAATGAATCAATTTTGCTTACTCCACAGATTTCATAGTCATCATATCAACATTATTCACTAGTAAACAAAGTGAATACCGATTATTTTAATTTATGTATAGTAACATGTCTTTGCAGAATTTATGCAAAATATGTTTTGTTTGATGCATTCTATAGATAAAGAAAATATAATAGACATAAATGCAGTTCCAAGTTAACACTGTCATGCTCATCAGAGTATTTGGTTGAATTTTTAAAATTTCAGAATAGGAGAAATTATGGGACCCTTAAAATCTCTGCTAAGAAGCATTTTCACATATGCTAGTACGAAGTTTTCTTACGATGATAATTGTAATCGCCAAGCATTGACCTATGCACCTTATGTGCAAATAGGATTACTATTGGTACATATTAATAAAATTGTTTATTTTAACTTGAAGATTATTCTTCAGTGTGCTCTGAAATTAGGAATCAACTGTTACTACTCCCTAATTTTGCTATTATTTTTAACGGTTTCATTACTAATAATTAAGCCCAATTATACAATAGCCTCTAGCATTCACCACAATTGAATGCTTATCTTTTTCTATAACAGCCATTTGTAAACATGATCACTTGAAGTTGATCTCACTGTTATTTATGATCCCCTCATATCTTTAATGCTGTTATCTCTTCTCATCATACCTTCAAATTCTCCTATTTGTTTCACTACCAACTACTATTCAATATTTTTGTGTATAGATTCATGCCAGATATAGACGTTGATTCAGGGCAGAGCACAATCTATTCTTTGTCTAATTAAATCACTGGTTCTTAGCCTAGAATCCTGGAGCTATTTGATCTCAGTACAATCTTAGTCGTGAATCTACAGCTGGAAGCCTTCTGCTTCTATACAGTCTAGAACGTTTAAGCCTCTACTGCTGACTGAGCCACTGTGACTAGTTCCTTCTGAACTCGGCCTCTTCTGGTTCAGGCTCAAACTGCTGTGTCTCTGTGTCTCTTCTGAGCTCTCACCGTTCCATCTGCCTCTGTAACTGGCTGCTGTACCTGACTCTTTAACTGCCTCTATAACTGACTAACTAACTAACTGACTAACTGCCTCCTCTGTAACTGACTTCTGTAATTCTCTGTAACTGCCTTTGTTATAACTGACTCTTCTGGCACTGAGCTGAGAGCACACATTTTTTCTCATGAGAGTTGGGCATGGCCTCACTCTGCCTCACTCTGGTAACTCTTGCTCTGATTGTCATTTTGCCTGTCATTCACTCTGACTCATCTCAGATGTCACTTCCTGTGTGACACTGACTCCTTTTGAGTTATACTTCCTGTGTCTGCTTTTCTTAGAGATTAAAGGTGTGGACCACCACCGCTTTCTGAATATTGGGATTAAAGGTGTTTCTACATTCCATCCAGAAGATACAGGCCTCTAAATGTAGACTCCCTAGAATATAGACCCTTCCTAGCTGTGTGTGAAACTTGTGTTGTTTGATTTTCTTTCTGATCTTCTGATTCTTAACTTGGGTTATCCTTTCATTTAAGTTTGACTTTCTCATCTTCAGGCTTCAATAAGAACCCCTGTTTACTTTGCCAGTTCCTAAGAACCTTCATTAACATTTGTTTACAGCAAATTAGATTTCTTTCATAGATCAGAGTTTTGCTTTAGAGTGAATTCTTAGATTAGGAAGGTTCTGAGACCACACTTAGCTCCAGTGAGCTGGGGGTGGGTGGGATGGTATATTAATTACTTTTCTCTTCACAGAGATCATCCATGTGACAGAAACAACTTACAGGAGAAAGTATTCATTATGGCTAATGATTGCAAAGAGTTCAACCCATTATTGTGAAAGATGTGTAGGGAATCTAAAAAGCTTAAATCCTCACAGTTAGGAAGTAGAGAGGGGGATATAGGAAAGAGTCAGGGAAGATATCTTCAAGGACACATCCTCAGTGAATTGCCTCTTCCACCTAATCTCTACCTCTTGCCTTTCATTACTTCCCAATAATGCTATTCTATGAATACCTGAAAATACTATTCCATTCCTGAGCCCTTATCATTTCACTGTTTCAAAATGTCACCGAAGACAATTCTAGAGATGTATATTCATATCCTGCACTTTCCTTTACGTATGTGTGTGTGTGTGTGTGTGTGTGTGTGTGTGTGTGTTGAGGCTTTGTTCTTTAGCTCTTATACATTATTTAGTCATTTTGTATTTTGTTTAGTTTGTTTTTATTTTGAGACTGAGTCTTTCATTGATCCAGTGAGAGCCAGGAATCCACCTGTTTCTGCTGACCCAGCACTGGGATTTCTAACACATACCACAATTCCTAGCTTCTCTATCTCTCTCTCTCTATCTATCTATCTATCTATCTATCTATCTATCTATCTATCTATCTATCATCTATCTATCTATCCACCTATCTCCTTATTTATAGGTTCTGGGGACTGATTGAATTCAGAAGTTCATGAATATAAGGAAAGCACTGTATATTTAGTCTGAGCTATGACTCTAGCCCCTATTATCCATTTCTTAATCAAAGCAGATTAACAATTAATCAACTATCATATATAGTATAGGTTTTCTATTTACTCAGCTAATTTTTATGTTCTTAACTTTTAAAAATAGTCTTTTTTCCTTTAAGGAAAATCATACCATCATATCCATTTCCTCCTGAATGAATTACTAATGTACTTTTCTTCTGTTTTCCTCTTGATGTGACTTCATCATAGTCTCCTCTACTAAGACCATTCAAGTTTCTTTTGTATAAGAATGGCTCCAAGTTTGTGGAAGCACTGACAAACCCCTAAGTCTATATTTATACTTCATATTGACTTCACAAGCTGCATTAAATATGTAAGAAGTAATATAGACTATTTCTTACAGGCAATCCCATCATTTAAATCAATGACATTATCATCTCTAGAAGAAATAGCTGACTTGTCGACATTATTCCTAACTTCTGTGTGTCCACTGCCCCTTACCCTGTGAGAGCTAACGAAGAGTGTGGCTCTTTTATTTGTTCTCTAAGAACATTTCATGGAGCTGTACTCTTACCAGTCATTGCACAAACACCACTCTACCACTATTGCTTACCTCTTACTACTGTCTACTCAGATTATGTGTGACAGGAACCTTTGTACTCCACGTGAATAAACAGAACAGTTCTGTTCTAATCCTACCTCTTACAGATAAAAATTCTTTGTTTTGTTTGTTTTGTTTTTTTGTACTAGTGAACTTTTAGGACCTCATTATTCTACTTCACCTTTTGGGCTACTAGACTTCTCTTTTCTTCTCATTCTACATTTCCCAGTATCATTTTGTCTATATTTTCATCTAAAAATCTTCACTGCTATTTATGGTCAGCCTAAACTATATTTAGATGTATTTTTAAAAAATATAAATAATGCAATCTCATACCAATCCAAATTAATTTTTAACTTATTTAAATTTTTTTTGACATGTAGCAATACTGTCATAGAAATAATCATTTTTATATAACTGTAAATATTAATTCATATTCTCTCATATAACTAGTCTGAGGTTGAGATCATTCCTCATTGAGTTTTCATGTTTTTCCATATCACCCAAAAGAGCATCTTTCACATTTGGAATAAATTAACAAGTATTTTCCAGTTACACTGACAAGTTTTACATGGGCACACAAATTTCATAAAACAAAATATCCAGCCAATTTAATTAAAATGGACAGTTTAGTTTAGAAGTTGTACACACTAATATTTTGGAATCATGTCAAAAGAAGCAACTGATTAATTAGTGGACTGATTTCATTCTTAACACAGGCTTCACATGGCATCAACATAAAGAAGATGAGATCAATTAATGATATTATCTGTTATATTTGGGGTTTGTGATGCTATGATGTTTATATGTACCTCAGTGGCTTCAAGAAAATAAGCCACTTTTATTGAATTATATCTAATATTGTTTGAAAATATACCAAAGACCACATTTTAAAATCATCTTGGAAGCATGCATTGGAGTTTGCTGCCAACATTCTGCTATCCCATTTGTTATCAGCATCTATTCTTGTCTATCTAGTTAATATATTTGAAAGAGATCAGAATATAGCTTCTGAGGACTGTGCTGAAATTGACTAATTAAGGATGATTTTTCCTAAAATACAAGTTTGTTTTTTAAATCTATGGTGGCATTTTGTGCAATAAAAATTCAGGGAGTACATTCTTCAATTATTTTTGAGTTTTCCAATAAAATCATTTTTTTTTTTTACATTTAAAACTTGTCTCTACCAATTACTAGTTTTATGACACTACATCATCTGGTCATTTTTTCATGTGTCTTTTCCCCATGTGTAAAATTAAGAACATGGTTTAGATCTGACTTGTTTAGCTTCATGTACAACAGCCTTATCAAATGGGTCTCAAAGTAACATAACTTATAACATGCATCAATAAATAGAATTTTACTTAATAAATGCTCTCATTTTTCTTTTGTTGATAATACACTGATACTTGTTCATATTTTCATTTTCAATCCTTACCTGCTATTACAAAAGAGCATTAATTTTCTTATTTTATCCATCATACTATTAATGATTTTTTAAAAATAATGTTTGCTATATTGCACAGTTTTACCACTGGAAAAGCATATTTTTATATAAAGTGAAAATAAGATATTTTACATGTTTGGTTTTCTATAAATATATCTTAGAAATAGTATATGAATTCATTCTCATGCATTTGCATTTATTTAATGACACCTGGATATGACTGTTTATCATATCATATTATATTTCCATTTAAAATTAGAGTTCAATTTAAAGGAATTATAACTTATGTATTACTCTGAAGAGAGGATTTTTTGGTCCTTTTTCTATGATGATCCGTGAGCCTTAGAAGGATAATATAATATGTATGTCCCATTTAGGCTGAGCATTCTTCAGTTTCTTAGTCTCTGCATGTTGACTGCTTATATGTCTCTGTATTAGTTGACATCTACTTCAACAAAAAAAAGCTTCTCCATGAGGATTGAGAGATATGCCAACCTATGGGTATACAGATAAGTACTTAGGGAATAGTTTTAAATCTTAATTTCTTTTTAGAAAGGTCCTTTAAGGGAAGCTTGTATGGAATGGTGGTTCTTGACTCAACCTCATTTTTTGTTGTTGTTGCTGCTTTTTTTTTTTTTTTTTTTTTTTTTTTGAGACAGGGTTTCTCTGTTGTAACTCTGCTTGTTCTGGAACTCACTCTGTAGACCAGGCTAGCCTGGAACTCATAGAGATCTGCCTGCCTCTGCCTCCCAAGTGCTGGGATTAAAGGTGTGTGCCACCACTGCCAACCAGCTGACTCACCTCATTTTTAAAGCCTGGTCCTGGTAACTGTTCAACATTGAGGACACTCTGTGGAGAGGGACAGTCAGCATTGCAGAGCTGGCAAGCTCCTTTATGTCTTTTATCTTTCAGAACTCAATGATACTATATGTTACCCATATGGAGGTCTTGTCACTCTGAAAGTCTAGGAAAAGCTGTGAACACCCTTAATGAGTGATTCGTAGTGGCATAGGATTAGGATACTTGAGAGCAGTGATTCAATTTGGAAGAGACACTCAGATTTAAAAATACAAGCAAGGAAATATTGATACAATGAGGTGTTTCTATCGAGGGCTTAATTCTCCTGCTATTTGATATGAGTGCTATGTGACTTACATATCATACTAAGATGCATAACTTTTCCTCATAGGTGAATGAAATTTGGAGAATGGACAGTATTATGGGGTCAAGGTTCCCCCACCTTGCCCTGTTGTAGCCACCTAAGGTCTGACTCAAGGCTGCCCATATTATATCCCTGACTATGGAAAAGTTCCTCCAAAAATTACCCAACCCTGCCCTAGGGACTTGAGGTTAAGATGCCCCAGATAACTGCTGCTTTCTGCTTCTGTTAAACTGCTTGCTTACTCTACCTCCCCCTGCAACTGCCAGCCAGGATGTGGGTTTTTGCCTTTAAAAACTTCCTACAAAAAGCAGATGAGGTTGCTCTGTGGGAACTGTTTCTGTTCAGGAAGTTGCTGGTTGGCTTAAAAACGACTTTGCTATTCAGATTCTGGCCTTCTTGGAATATTTCCCCACAACAGCCAGGAACAATCCTAAAAGTAATAGGAACTCAATATTCCTTAGCCTTGGGGAAAGGAACTTAAAATTTAACAGTGTCTTCAGTTTTTATGATTTTCTTCACTTACTATTAAGATTCAAGGTTTTTTACAGGATCATCTACTTCATGATACTTTTAATTACTAATTTATAAGATTTAAATTGTAATAAACAGCATTATGGATTAAATTATAATATTCTCATGCTTATATGTCATTATTCTTTGCCTATATTCACTCCTTTTGGTACTTGTCTTATCTTTTGTTACCCATGATGTTTTGGGGCACAGATAGGATATTTTGCATCCAGCATGCCATGCAAGCACATTTGTTCCTACGTGAGAAGCAGTGTCTTAAGGTGCTGGTGCCTTGCTCACATACAGTAGTCAAGTGGAAGAGAGGACTACTGAGTTTGCTGAGGGAGCGTGGATTTGTCTGGTGTTTATTTTGTTTTCTGTTTTCTTCTCATTGTCTAATATGACTTTGAATTGTCATTTCCAGTGGCAAAGATGGTTGATGAAATGGATACTTAATTCTTTTGCTTTCTAATATGGAAGCCTATAGGTTTAAAATAGGTACAACCCCCCCCCCCAGGAACCAGACAATGAGTTGCCATAGAGAACATAGGACTGAAGTAAAGACATCTAAGAAACAAGCAAATTGCCTAGCATATTTGACTAAATAAGGGAAGATTTATAAAGGGCAGGAAATATTTCCACACTTTGAAATTAACATTCACAGAATAAATATCATTATCTTTATTATAGGTACTAGTTCTTTATTATGAATGAATTTACCGCAAAAATCATTGTTACGGATGGAATAACTTTTCTCATAAGAAGATATTTTTTAAGACAAGGTACCTAGCTCAGGCTATCATGAAACTTGCCATGTAGGTCAGGCTGGCCTTAAACTCAGAAATATCTTTTTGCTTCTGCATCCCAATAAGAAAGGGAATTCTAATGATTGAACTTAAGGCAGAATTTTTTTTTTAATCTGTTAGAGATAATACAGAGGGAATTCTTATATTAGTTCTAGGAAAGAAATTCTTTATTCCTACTTGTCTTTTCAACATACTTAGGACATGATTATAATATCTCCTATGTTCCCTCAACTTATTTCAATGTCACTTACAGGCTCTAGAAATAATTGCTAATCTGGCAAACAAATTTACATTAGGCAAATTTCAACATGACTACTGGCAAACCTTCATTTGACTAGCAAAGGGAAGGAGTGTGATTTTTATTAATTTAATCACTTAAATATTTAATAAGCCATGCTTTGTATAAATTTATCTTGTAAAAGTCCAACCTAGTCACAAGGAAGGTGACACAGCAGGGAAGTCTAGTGGTTTTCAGTGCTTCCTGTTAAGATTCTGCCACAGGATGCACTTCCAACTTACACTGTTACTTTCATAACTCATGGAATACAGTCTGTAATAACAATCATCTTCTCAAATTGGCCATTACCAAAGTTAATGACCTGTTTATTAGAACATCAACCTTGGCTTTGCCTCAGTCTCTTAATTAACACATCTGTCATTTACTAGTGGTGGCTAACAATTTCCATGTAAAGGACAGCTCCAATAATGATGGTGACATTAAAGCGACATGTCTGTATATTTGGATGGATCATCAAATTTGTACTGGCCTATCACAAACAGGAGATTGTAAAACTATAAGTGGTTTTGGCAGCCCAAAATGCTGAAATCTAAACAGCAAGCAGGATGACATTAACCTCCTTTGTGGGATATTTGTAATGGAAAATATTTATTATCACTGTAAGAAGGATAATCTGACAGACAAGTTGCTGTACCTTCACATACAGACATCTATTCCTGCTACAGTAGTAAACAAATCCACCCAAAGTATTAACACTTCCAGATACACTTGTATTTGGCTGACATATCTATTCATCCAACCATTCAACAAAAATCATCCTATTAAATCTATCCAGATGACATTAACAAGTTATTAGCATATTGATTATTTTAACTGAAGATCTATAATAAACACAGACATTGGAAATTGGCGTTTATACAAAAAAAAACCAGATACTTATCCAATTGTGAGTCTTTATTTGAATATTATGTATATCATAACACACTGACATTCAACAAAGTCATAATAAAATGGAGGTCCTTCTATTTTTTTAATTTTTGTTTTTGGTAGGGATTTATCTCTAGACAAAGATCTACACGAAATTAATTTTTCTTTTTTTATGTGTGTTGAAAAGATAAAAAAAATAAATGAAAATTGCATAAATACCTAATACCATTTTGATGTTAAAAGACAAACATTCAGTTTTGGCAACATTTGCTGTCTCAAATATTCATAAAGAAAACACAGAATTCTTGTTGCTTGCCATGACATTTTGGGACAAGTACCTTTCTTTATCCTTTGGGATGCATTTTTCATTATCCTGGAAAGTCTGGAAAATTAGATAGTTTTGCAAGTATACTTCGTGAATCCTGGGTCCCTTGGACATTGTGAAGATTAGTTTATAAGATTGTGCTGTTAAGCTTCAAAAAAGACACATATAAAAATGGGCCCATGAGACAGAAATTACTATACACCATCTGTACAAGGCTTGATCCTACCTTTTTTTCCAATCTTACTCTTTTCCACAGTCTTTGGCCCAAGCAGTCTGCTAGTAGGTCCAGGAAATGCTGGCCATATTACTATATTCAAGAACCCTACTGTCTTAATATTTGCCATGCTTCCCTGTACTTCATTAAACTCCCCATTCAAATGTCAACTCTTTTGAGCTTTCCATCACAGAATTAATTACTATAAAATATTAACTCAGTTTTTGTGCCCATTGAGTTGACTTTTGTCAGCTGAGAATATAAGTTTCTTAAAGCAAGGCTTTTGACTCTTAGGCTTTCTAATATCTCCTCAGTCCCTCAAATAAACTGTAAACAATAGAGATTATAACACAAAAAGACCCAAATATTTGTATACATGTTTTTATAGGGCCATAAAACCTTCTGAATAAGGTATACTTATAGTCAATCAGAACAAAATTATTAATTGTATAAAACTATAATAAGAATACATTTTTTGAAAAAATATTTTAATGATATAATAGAATACATATGTTCTCCATATGTCCAGCACCAAAACCAGAGTAAGGGCATGAGTACAATGATTCTTTAAATTAAAATAATACCTATTTTATTCTAATTATACCTGTGGATCAGTTATTTTGCTTCCAAAATGAAGTCATTGAGAACTATAAGTAGAACAGATGGTATTTAAAACATTTCATTGACATGTAATCATGATGTTAGAACACTCTCCTATTTGGATTGCCTCTAACAAATCCAAATAGTGAAGATGATTAAAAACTGATAAATCAAAAATGAACAACCTAACAAATAAAACAAGCAAGCAAAAAGACAACAATTGATGTTAAAGCTCTCATAAAATTAGAGTAATCCTTTCAAGTGTTTTAAAGTTTGTTTTATATATGATTATATTGAGACATCTGCAAGTTTAAAGAACATTGTATCCAGTGTGAATTGCTTGAATATATTTCAGGAGGTCCACTGGGCTCAAAGTTCTAGCTAAAAGCCTAATTTTGAACTTGTAAAGATTATCCATTCTCAAAGAACAGAATACAGCCTTTGAGTTCTTTTCACTTAATACAGCCATATATGCAGGTTTCTCAAGAGAGACTGTTTCATGTGCAGATAGTCCAGTAAAATGCTTAGTATCACTTTTGTTCCAATAAAGTGTCCTTCTACAATAAATTATAGCACAATCCATCCTTTTTGCACCTTTTTCTGACAAAGGTAAATACTAATCTTTAGATATGGTGAAGCTCTCGTTTTCAGCTCTGTTTTGATTTTAAAGAGAAGTTTCACTTTTAACAAATGAGAGAACACAGCAGACATTGATTGTTGCCTTGACCTCATTATGCAGATAAGGGCATTTTTGAATATTATCTAAGTTAAGGTAATAAACACCCCAGGTAGAAGGTTAATGACACATTTAGCATCAGTGGGGTGCCAGACAGTTTTTCAGGGAAAAACCAGTTCAAGCTGGTAAACCTTCTGTCCTTTCCATGTAGAACAAAAACTCATCATGTTTCTACAAATGGAATATAATTCAAAGAGGCAAACAGCATGCTGAGAATTCAGCAATTGGCTTACTACATTGTTTGTCCAAAGAATAACAAACTTAAAATATTGTCAAGTCCTTTTTTAACATCAATATTCTATAATCTTTTGAGCTTCCTGCTAGGATTCCATAAAGCTAGATCTCACTTCTAGCTGACACCAAAGACAGCATCATGACACTTTATGATCTGATGAGTCATTTTCTACATTCATTCAACTAATGAGCAAAACAAGTCATTATTTTTAAGCCTGATTACCAGTCTCTTATTTAATGTAAGCAGCAAATACTAATTCCTTTAAGCTGCTTTCCCACAAAAAACATCCTTTGCTAAAACTAAAAGCATATATAGGTTGAAAATGCATGATATGTTCAAAATTGGAAAAAATTAATTATAGAATTTCTCAGTGACTCTATTAAATCTTTAATTTTAACATCAGGAAATACAGTTTAATTGCCAATCAGAATTTTCATAGTTAAAAATCACATTAATAATCAGTAGCTTTCCTATGCATAGATTTTTAATTAATTAGTCAAAATAGCATGAAATATTCACTAAAGGGGACAAATTACAGACTGAGATTGCATGCTGTGGTATCATAACAGAGAGAACAAGTATTGTGGGTGAGGGTCTACATAATAGAGGAGTCAAGGACAGGAACCCCAGAGTGTTTTCATTCTTATACTAAGATCCTAAGCACTCCAGGTAAAAATATAGGCTGAGAATGTTGGATTGGTACTGAAAATGTACTGAGGTTTGTGTTAAGAATGAACTGAGAATACTTTTTCTTGTCATTATTCTCTAAAAGTATGTAATGGTTCCTATTTATGTAGCATCCACATTGCTGTAGGCATCGCAAGCAATCTATAAGGTGTTTGAGATGATTTATGTAAGTTACATGAAGACTGTGTGCCATTTTATTCAAATGACTTGATCATCCATAGATTTTGGTATCTGCAGGTGTGGAGAGTCCTCAAAGCAATTCTCTATGAATAGCTAGATTCAACTTTTACACTATCACAGGAAAGGCATCAATCTCACGTCATATGGGTGCAGCTAAAATTGAGTCAATAAAGAGCAAGAACAAAAAGTAAGTATGGCAGGACATTTGGAGACGTGCAAGGAAGAAAGCATGCCTGTGCATGTAAGAGATGTTCAGTTTAAAACATGGTGATACTTAGATGGTATTTAACTACGAGTAATGTTCAAATATCAGAAACAAGGAAAATGTGACAAACACAATACTGTAATATTGCTTTTGGGTGCTGTTGGACTCTTTATAATGAAGGTGAGTTTGATATAAGGCTTTGTGCAGAAATCTGTGAAGTTTTGGTATCAAAAATAATTCTTGTTCTTATCATGCATTTTGTGAAAATCACTGCTTGATTCTTGAACATACTATTGAGACAATGAAAACGAAATCTTCAGAATTATTATGAATAATGTAAAAGGTACCCTGAAGGAAACGAGGAATACTTTGAATGACTAATTCAAGTTTTAGAACTTGGCTATGATTAAACTAAAACTGAAATGAGGAGAGTAACTTGAAAAGTATCAGAATCTAAAGTTAAAATGAATCAATCTTTGGTGTGAGCACATGAGCTTATAAGACATAGTACTTGAAATATGGATGACTTAATTATTTTAATTAATTCCAGAAGCCATTAGCTCTATTAAAATCTTTTAAAATATGAGTACTTTCTATTGGTAGTAACAAATTGAAGAATTGGTTTTTAAGCACAATTCATTGTAATTTATAACTTTAGGTTTTGAATCGAACCTTATTTGTTCCAAAATCATTTTTGTAGGGAAGATAATATAACTTCATTTCCCTCAGGGGTGTCTGTCTCTGTCCTATTGCCAAACTTCTATACATATGCTAATTTACATATATACTTTTTTATTACAAAAGGAAATTTATTGAATGACTAATAAAAAATAAAAATGTTATCTAGATTAATAAAATGAGATAAACTTAATAACGTTCATCTTTAAATGAGACCTTTTTAGTTATAATCAGAAAGAGGAGGGGAAATGGCCAAAGAAGGATGATCAAAACACTGGGTTTTAGTTTTGGATATGGAAAAAATCAGCATGGCTCTCAGTGTTTACACCTTCCTATTCTCCAATTAAATGAGGCACAATAAGAAATGCTTGGTGGGGTTATTGCATCTGCACTGAAAGAACAGAGCTTAGGAAAGAGGGTGATATTTGGAATGTGAAAAAGCCAGCCAGTGACTTTTCCCTTAGAGACTAAAAGTTCCTAGTTTTACGAGCACCTGTGTTTAGTCCATTGAGGTCCATGCCAAACAACAAACTTATGCATTTAAAAACACTAAATAGTAGAATATAGTCACATATGCCTATAATTTTAGAACTATGGAAATCCTGAAAGAAAAATCCTGAGTTCAAGGCTAACTTAGTCTGAATATCAAGACTTTGTCTCAACACACACACACACACACACACACACACACACACACACACACACACACACAAACATACACAAAACTTCTTAAATTCGTGGCAATGACAATAATAGAAAATTAACATTATTTCTTTTGACAAGGGACACATAGTTATTCTCTATTACCTGTAAATGATTTGCATTCAATTAAGTCCTTTAGACTTTAAATATATTCATACTTGAGCATGTGAGTATTTTAAGGTACATGGTCCAGGGACTTTGAAAGTATATTTAACATTACTTGATGCAGACCTTAAAGAATTAGACTATCCTGGGTCATCAGAGTGGGCCTAATGTAGTTAGTTACTCTCAGTTGTTTTAAAATTTTATATTTTGACAATCATTTCCTCCTTCAATTATTCCCATATATCCCTGCTTTTTTCTTTTTTTTTTTTTTCATCTTTTCCTCCTATTTAGTAGAAAAGCAAGATAGAAACATAACAAAATAAAGTAGGCCATGAGAAATAGAATGTGGGCCATCACAGATAAGTGGTATTATCCTGGGACAGCAACCACAAAGAAATGTGGACTTTAGTCTTACAACCACAAAGACCAGAATTCTGCCACAGTTGTGTGATCTCCTAAGTGAATGCCTTTTCAGGTCTTGTAGGCAAGAATCTATCCATCTGAGATATGGATTTGTGATACCTGAGCACAGATTTTAATTGAACTTATTCATTCTTCCTACAGGTGGAACTGAGAACCAACAAACTAGTGTTGTTCTGATTCACTATTGTCATGGTAATTTGTTATGTAGCAAGGCTTATGCATTACCCTTACAGCACCATGCATGCACTCAGTGATGCAATGAGGGCAGTGTAGCATGGAATACAGAGTAAGACATGGAGTGAAACACATCTAAGTTAAATTGGTTTCTCCCATTGATTAACTTTGTTACCTCAAATGAGCTGTCTAACTTTGGAAAACCCTAGTTTTGTATTAAAAATAATAAAGCTAGGTTTTACTGCCTATTTTGTGGGGATGAAACGAGTCTCCAGAAAGAATCCCCAAAAACCACTGGTAAGCAGGATGTGGTCAACCAACAAGAATCTGGCATCCATATGAGACTCTGACCTATAGCATTCTTCACTCTGGTTCATTAGTAGAAGAATAAAACCCCCAAAAAAGAAAGACATAGACCAAGAGACCTTGTTAGTTGAAACATTTACTTCTAAGTCTATTCATTCAATGACTTTGATTGAATGAAACCTCAAACTTTGGAATTCTTTCTTATCCAGTGGCAGAGAGAACATATCACCCCATCCCATGCCTAGCACAGTAAAGCAGCAGCCATGCTCACTTCAGTAGCTGGCTCACAGAAAAAAGGCCAGAGCTGAGCCTCGAGTGCAAGGAAGTTTCCAGCTTTAGTGTTCACACAAATAGTTTGATTGCTTTAAAACCAGAAAGAGAAAAAAAATATGAACAACTATTCCCTTAGGGGAAATAGTCCAACTTCTTGAAATCAGGAAGTGAGTGCAGACACGAGCAATAAGAAATTTAATAACTCACCTAAAGAAAGCAGCATGGTGGTGTAGCATAGAGGCATTAGAAGGAAGGCCTGGGCAAATCTTGAAGCCCCAGGAATCTTGAGTAGTCCATCAGTTATCTGCCTAACAGAAATGCAGATATATACAAAAAGCAATAAAGAGGAATCTGAATAGAAAGCTTGTATCACTATTGTACTTTTTCTGTTCATAGTTTTCTATGAAGGACACATTGATTTTTTTAAAAATGGAGCTTTGCAATTATCTCATTTGAATGAATTTGTTTTGTAACCTAAAAGCAAAGTTCTTGGGTACTAGGATCATTCAGCCTAGAACAGCACCTGCCATCAAGACTGAGGATCCAAGTTCAATCTTCAGAGCACATATGGGGCAAGGTGAGAACCAAACTCCCATAAGTTGTCTTCTCACTTTCATGCACAGCACTTACTCATCTGTGAGAAAAAAGTAAAGACAAACTCCTTAATTGAGATAGAAAACTCAAAAACTTACATTGTTTCTCTGTTCTAATATTTGTGTCATACTTTATTTGAGGAACAAAGAGATATTGGAAAGCCTCAGAGTCAAAAGTCTTTCTTCAAGGAAATTATATCCTCTGCTTACAAAACAGACAATAGATGCAATGAAAAAAAAAATACCCTGTAAAATAATGTATAATAATTAATTTCTGTGATGAAAACTCCGGGAGAGTTGACATTTGAATGGACAGCTTAATGAAGTAGAGAGAAGCAAATATGAGGATAGTGAGTCCTTTGGATATGGAAATATCTCTGGCGCTTCCTAAGAGCTGCCAGTAGACAGCTTGGACCAAAGAAAGTGTAGTAAAATGAGGTTGGGAGAAAGGTGGGGATCAAGCCTTGCATAGATGAGCTGAACCAATGTCGGTTTCATGGCTCCATTTTAAGATTTTTAAGTTAACAGTATATATTGCGAACTAGTCTTTTTTCCAAAGTCCCAGAAAGCTAAGGTTTGCTTCAGTTTCTCTGCAGTTGATTAAGTGGCACTACATGTCATTCACCTAACACCACACACACACACACACACACACACACACACACACAAATAAATAAAGTATAAAGGAAAATGAAAAGGCGAAATAAATAAATTGTCTCTGGTTGTGAAGGTTATTTTAATTTTCAGTTGACAGATACCTCAAAATACTGAAAATCATGTAAATTAAAAACATCAGAGTTATTTACACAAACTATTTCTGTTTTATTTTTTATATCATGCACAGTGAAGATGAACACACAGAATGTTGACATTGACTGACTAACACTGTTTTTGTGCAAGGTGTACATTGTTCCATGAAATATCTCAATTATTTTCCTATTTCACTACAATATAACATATCATAATACAATAATATGATATTAGGTGGTATTAATTATTCTGAAAATACTGCTTCTTAAAACTCTATTGTATTTATAGAAAGGAAGCAAACCAAAACATTCTCAGAGTGCCTCCTGGCCATGTTATACGAAGCCTTTAAGAAGATTTCCTTTCTATCTAAAATGCGTTGATGAGAAGCCCAGCATTTAGAAGGTAGTCCTTTGAGCAAGAACATGTCAGCTGATGTGATGTAGTATGTCTTGGAACTAGGACCCCAGGAAGATTTCAAATGTGCCTTTCAGATTCTCCAGTCCTGGGAAAACATCATGTGAGTAAAACTACCATGTGCAATGCTTGGCTACATCTAGGTATGTGCCCAAAACATCTTGTTTAATGTTGGGGAACCAGTGGCTGCTTAATGCACACTGAGTTAAGAAAACACCTGAACTTTGAACACTGAAAAATTCAGAAGGAATCTGAGAATGAATACAGGATTCTATACATGCCCTTAGCATATGCTTTGATGTGATTGGTTTCCATGTTACCTGTGTTTTAGTTATGCTTGGGGCTCATGTGGATTACTTCAGTAATAATATATTTTTCTCATCTCACAAATATTTTTACTACTCTGGCCCCTTCATCTGTACTTTCGTAGTGGTTGTATCACCAGCATCAGATGGAATTGGGTTTAACATTCAAGGAATACTTTAAAAGTATAAGAAACAGTTTCTTTAGACATCAGGTTTACTTTCTTTCTCCATTCCTTTTTTCTTTCTTCATCATACTCTTCCTTTGATGATTATAAAAACCAACAAAAAACCTTACCTTTTAATTGATTTTTTCAGAAATAATTCGCAGAGTACAATTTTTACTTAACCTTCAAAGTACTGATCATTTCAAAGATTCTCACTTGAATTTTACCTGTGAGTATGTCTAATTCTTGTATCATTTGAATCTTGATCTATATATAACAGTAAAATGTGTATTTCCCTGTACATGATAGAAAATTAAAAATAAATAAATACATATTTCACCAGTAAGAAATAAACACCAAATAAAAACTTTTCCTCTTTAAACAAGAAGTAATAACACAATGCAGAGTTAGGATATAATTCTTCCCTTCCAATGGCAAGAAAAATTCCTGAAATCACTTGTGTGTTTTTGAAGCAGGTTTATTGTTTATCTCAAAGCATCATGATTGTTTTCACCATGTAATATCTTAAATAACATCTCAAAATACCAAACAAAGGGCAGAATAAATTATATAAAGTTCTAAAGGCATTACGTAAATTCTTGGAGTTCACATATGCAGCCACTGTAAAGGATGTGCAGCATTCACCAAGTGCCACAAAAGGTCTTGTTTCCCTTTTCATATGCTGTCAATCACTTCCTTCTAATTGGAGCTGTAGTTAAATACTTAGAATGCGCTTGAATTGTTTCTTTACTTTTAGGTCACTATACAATCATTTATGATTAAGTTAATTGCATGAAGTTTGAGTTTCCCTCCAAAATATTATCCTCATGTAATATATAGTGCAAAATACTGATAATTATAGGTCTCAAAAATGTTTTTTACAACACATTTCGGTTATTTAAATTTCACTTCAAAAAGTTTAACTCTTGGGTTTATTTACCAAAACTTGTTCTATGTTGTTGTTCATAAGTAAAAGTGATTTAAAGAGAAGGGAATTCCTAATATGTCATTGTAAAGATAAAATTACTAAGCATTTTAATTCATTATAAAGGAGGGTTCATTGAATGAATTGGAAAATTTTCCAAAATATAGTTTGTGGCAAAAATTGAAAGATTGAAAGGTAAAGGCTTTACCTTCAATCAATGGATACACTGATGTGAAGGTGCTACTTTTCTTTGAGATCACTTACTTTAAGTGGATTATTTTAAAAGTTATGGGATTTGGAATAGTGACAGTAGTGACATCAGACTTCTGAACACAGTTCTTCATGGTAATGAAGTTTTCATAATTAGCGATGACCTTTTCCATAACTCTTTGAGGATCAGCTATTTGTAGAAATAGCAAAAAATAACAAGGGCCACTGAGAAGGGCCACAATGCTCTCTCAGAAAATAAGTAAGATTTTTTAAAAATGAGATATAACACTGCTCTCCTTGGTTAATGTAAAGATTTTTAATATCTGTCAGATGCCTGGAACACTCTTGAGTGTTCCTCTAAGTTGACTGAAAATGGTACTAAAGATTAATAATAGAAAGAAGGTATTAAATAAAAACAATCCCTAAAGTCAATTTACCTGTAATATTTTTTGGTTCATATGAACATTCTGTTTCTAGAACAATGTGTAATTTTGGAAACTTGCCTAATGCTTCAATGTTTTCCTGAAAAGGCAATGCTTAAAAATGAATTATTCTGTTGTATTCTTCAGTAAATCCACAGTATGTATTTCAGGGGCTCAAGGGAAGTCATTACAATTCATCAGGATATATTTTTTTTCCTTCATTTATTCAATCAAGATAAATAAAATTTGAAGCTCTGAACCTTCAAAGTACCTTGATCTGTAAGTCAGTAATGAATGCTTGATAAAAATAAAAGTTTTGGTGGAGTTTCATAAAAACAAATCAAACACTGCATACATTGTTAATTCTGTGGTTGTTAAATCCCCACAGAGGAGTCTAAAACAGCATCTCATCGAATATTTGGTGTTCAAAAGCATGTAGGTTAAATTACTGAAATGAGAAGCCATTTGTTTATCCAACACATAGAACAAACAATTCCTGCTAAAATAAGTGGAAAAGGAAGAGGGAGTGAAGGGAAAGAGAGAAAAGAAGGAAAAAAGGGAGGGAGAGTAGGAGATAGAGATGGGGTGAGAGGAAAAGAGGAGAGGGAGAGATGGCGGGAAGGAGAAAGGAAGACAGATATTGAGAGAGATTGAACTAAAGGCTGCCTTACTAAGGGCTGCCTTACTAAGGGCAAGGAGATTCTTTGGTTCTTTATAGCAAAAGTGTGTGTGTTGGCTTCTATACTGCAGTAGCAGTTGGTACTTTCTGGTCTGTGACTACTAACGATAGGAAGTACAAGTGCTAAAGGCTGATACAAGAAAGGAGCCTAGTGTCCACATCACCAGTGATGACCTTGCAACCGGGAATGCTTGACATAGGATGTTGGGACATTATTTAAGCCATCTAGTTGTGTAGCAAATTTTGTAAGTGCTTTATGTGACTTATACATAGAATATCCCAACCTTTTGATAAATGTTATGCTTGGTTGATAAATAAGAAAAAAAATGTGCCCACATCACAGAATTAACTCTGAAGAAAGATACCCACTAAGCAAAAGACTCAGTTTTGGATTTTGCTTGATTAGACAAAGCAACTCTTACTGTGATTGATGCATTATAGATAAAATCAGAATTTTATTGAATAATACATGAAGATGTATTTGCAAAAGCGATTATTTTGATTTATAAATAGTTAGATGTTTTGCCCTAAATTATATAATAAATATACGGTACATATATATTTAATACATATGTTGCAGTGCTTGCACTGTGTCTGTGTTCCTGGTTGGGAACAGAATTTTTATAAAGCCTGAGTCTTTGTAGGGCTGGCACTTCACACATTTCTAAAAATAATTCTAAAATCAAGGCTTATTGTTCAATTATGGAAAGTAATTATTCATACTGAACTTTAATCTTGTTCTTTCACCCTATTTAGGACAGACACAATTAAGGACTTTTCTGTTTGATCCCTGTGATTATATGGTTCCCTTTTAGTGCTTCCTGTTATTTTTTTTATACCAGTGATGATAATAAAATTTACTATTAATTTGTAAATGTGAATAATATCTTACCTCCCTTAATGACTTTTGCATTGTTTTGTGGAATTTTGATTTTTTCATGTTACCAGTTATATAAGTCAATTTTCAGTCAAGTATGTATTATACTTAAGTATCTTTCCACAATCCATTATCCTACCCCTTCCTACCCATCCCTGACTGTGTTAGATTTCTTCGTTCCCCAGAATACAGGATTAGGCAAACATTTTCTGAAAAAGACTCTAGTTGTTTAGGAAATAGCCCCAGCAGTTCATAAGCGGGACTTCATGAAGTTAAAATGCTTCTATATAGCAAAGGAAGCAGTTGATTGAAAATACAGCCTACAGAATGGGAGAAAATCTCTGTTAGTTATACATTTGTCAGAGGGTTAATATTTAGAATATGAAACAATTAAAATGAAATAATAAATCTAATGACATAATCAATAAATGCACTAGATAAATTAATAAATGAATTCTGAAAAGATGAAGTTTAAATGGCAAAAAAAAAAAAAATGTAAAGAAAGTTGAACATCAGTAGCCATCAGAGAAGTTCATGTGATAGCTACACTGGGATTCAATTCTCGGTCCATTCATAATGATACTCATGAAAAAAAAATACTGGGAAGAATGCAGTAACAGTAGGATATTTATGTACTGCTATTGAGGACGTCAACTAGTACAGGTACTATGAAAATAGTATAGGGAGTTACTATGACCAAGCTTTACCTTGTCTCAATGTTTATCCCACAGACTCCGTATCAAGTAGGTTGAAACCATCCTAGTTGTCTAACAACTAAGGAATGACTGAAACAAAAGTGGTTTATATGAACAATGAATCTTTCTCAGCTGCAAAGAGATCTGAAGCTTTGTCATTTGTAGGAAAATGAGGGAAGTTGGAGGTATTGATATTAAATGAGTTCAGTCTCAAAAGGACAAATATCATTTATAAGTGCTAGACATAAGATATCTGTATGGATGGCATGAAAATAGAAGCAGAAATGCTTCCTGTTACTTGAAAATGGAGAAACAATTTGAGTTAATGGACTCAAGGGAAATAGATCATCTTGAACAGTAACTATTCTGATATTCAATCTTTGTGTGGGTCTCAACACAGTGAGCATCATTTCATAATGTTCTGCTGTTTCCTCATTAGATACATAGTGTTTCATATTTAAGATAATAAAGGATTTATTTAATGAAGGTCTCAAAAATAAATTTCTTTTTACCTTGGAATAAAGAATGATTTCAAGAAGATACTTGAAGAGCTAGGTTTGCTCTGCAATGGGTTTTACTAGAACCTAGATTCAGTTCCCAGTGTCTGCCTTGTGTAGCTCACAACTTCTCCTCTTTCCAGATACAGTGTGTATCATGTCTTTATGGCCTCACCTGTAGTCAGTTGCCCATATCACTGCATACACACACACATAAACACAAAATTAAAAATAAACTAATTTATTTATTTATTTATCTATTCCTGAGACAGATTTTCTCTGTTGTAACTCTGGCTGTCCAAGAATTCAATCTGTAGACTAGGGTGGCCTCGAACTCACAGAGATTCTCCTGCCTCTAACTCCTGAGTGCTGGGATTTAAGGTGTGTGCCACCATTACCTGGCATAATTAAAAAAAATTCAAGAGTTATCTTTCATGAGTTTGGATGTTTTGTAGAAAGTAATTGTAATTTATAACCTAGGGGCTTTGTCATCATCAATAAAGAAATAAAACTTTCTATAACTTTCCTTAAAAGTTATATATATATATATATATATATATATATATATATATATATATATATATATAGTAATATCAGTTACTTTTTAAATTCTATTCTTTGTTTTTTGAGGGCATTCATGTGTAAATGTACACATGCATGTGAATGAATGTGGAGGCTAGAGGTCAACCTCAAGTATTTTTCCTCAGGAATTGTCTACCTGTGTATGAGATAAGGTCTCTTATTGGTATCTGAGCTTACTGATTTTGAAGCCCTTACATGGCCAGTGAGCCTAAGGGATGCCCCTATGATTACAGGGTGAGGCCACTGCCCCTGGAATGTTTTTAAACCTGCATGCAAGGGATGAAATATATGTCTTCAGGCTTTGAATATCATATGGCAAGCACAGAGTATGACTAAGAACAGCCCCCATAGGCTCATATATTTGAAAGCATAGAAATCAAGCAGTGATACTATTTGAGAAAGATTAGTAGGTGTGGCCTTGATGGAGGAAGTGTCACTGGGAGTGAAGTTTAAGAATTCAGAAGCCCACCATAGGCTGAGGATCTCTTTCTGTCTCTTGGCCTGCTAATCAGGATGTAGCTCTCAGACTCTGCTCCAGTGTCATGTATGCCACTGTACTCCCTGCCATGATGATAATGGGTTAATCCTCTGAAACCATAAGCAAGCCTCTAATTAATAATTTCTTTTCAAAAGGTACCTTGGTCATGGAGTCTCTTTACAGAAGTGGAACAGTGACTAAGACAGCAAGCACTTTACTTATTGAACTCTTTCTCTAGGCAATTTATTTTCTTATTCATCTATTTCAGTAAGTAATAATAACTACATACATATATGTATTAAAGACATGGCTTCTGTTCATTACATTGCATTTTCCATATAGCATTATGAAAACACCCTGGTTGTGAAAGCCAGATTGAATTCTAGTCAGTTGTTTTTCATCAACTTCAAATGTCGTTTAGAACAGATTAAATACTAGTTGTTCCTTGTTGATATTGGCTGGCTAATTACAGAGATTTGTGAAATTTGTCTCTGAGCTTTTTATCAGCATGCTCAGCCATTTTATATATGTGTAGATCTACCTGCCACTTAAATTAATAATCCAGGATTTGAGCGTAAATATACATTGCACCACTAGCAGAAGGATATCCACAGGATACTTCACTGCAGTGAAGACCATGCAGTTTATTCTTGTGAGCTAAATGATACCTGTACTCTACTATGCCTGACTTTTCCCATGAGATTGAAAGGAGGAGAGAAATGATATGAGATAGGAGATTGAATGAACACTATCACATTTGGCTCCACATACAGGTGGCTATAAATGAAATTAGTGTATTTATGTGGAGTATCTTGGTACTAAATTTGCAACTACCTTTGATTCCATTCTTCACATACATTTGTATGTGAAATGCATGAGCAAGAAAAGTCTTGACGAAGAACCAGCCTCATATGATATATACTTTTAAATCTTAAAATCCATAGATTTGTAGAGCTTAAAGAATTAGGTACCACTCATTAATGAAGGAAACATAATGCTCAAAGTGACTTTTTGAAGATCAATGGCAAAGCAAATTGAATGGGGAAAAGACCAGAGCCCTCAACTCTACACAGAGAACTATAGACAACTTAGGAAAAACATGGAAGTGTGAAAGGTGGTCTTCCCCAGGGAAGAGCACACTAATTGGTTGTCCAATGCCAAACTGTTAGCCTTGAAACCATACATACAAGTAAGTAACATTATATAGACAGAACAGTTTATACTTAGGAAATATATATATATATACATATATATAGATATATATATACATATATGTGTGTGTGTGTGTTAATATATATATCATTCATATATATGTGTAACACACATATATATCATTCATATATATACATAATACGTATATATATGTGTATATATAATATATATATTCACATTTATATATTTACGTATATATATGTGTATATGTATATATATATATATGTATATATATAAAAATAATAATAATAAGTGAAAAAAAGAGGCCATAAAATTGGAGAAGAGCAGAGACAGGTATATGGGAAGGTTTGGAGGAGGAAAGGAAAGAGAGAAATGTAATTATATTATAATCTCAAAAATAAAATAAAACATTAAAACAGAACAATCAAACAATATGAGCAGTGGCAAACTTAGAACCAGAATCCACATAGATTGTATGTACTTTTGTTATTATCTTTTTAAATTTTCTTTTTTTTTATTAGTCCCATACAAATAAGCAGTTTTATTGCTTATTTTAATATTTTTAAATCCAAACATTTAACATATTCGTGCTGATGCTCTCTTTAGTTGGCCCCTATAGGAGCCGGTATTAGAAGAAACAGAAATGTAACATTTTGACTGCTACTGTGATTTGAATTTCTAACCATGAGAGCAAATGTTTATATCATCTACTGAAATTTGAGCTTCAAAAGCACATTCATTTATCTCATAAATAGTGAGGAGATTTGACTACCAGGAAAGGTGTGAGGCTCCTGATCCATGAGTCAATGAAGCCATGTTAACACTGTGGTAAAAATGGCCTGCTTTAAGCCTACACAAACATATGGAACAAAAAGTCACTTGAAAAGATCTATAATGCAACCTACTTTTTTTCAGTTATATAATCTATATTAATTAAAATATGTTTGTTTCCTTGTTTACTTTTACTTCTTTTAATAAGTGTTTGTAGTAGAGTAGAATAGATTTTTAACATTGTATTCTTTGATCCTTGTTGATGCTATTTAATGCAATGTTTTTTATCTGAATTTGAATTAGACATGGATTTGATTCATTAGTAGCACATGCCTAATGGTCAGAATCTAAATTATGTTGCTGCTGAGTTGAATTATTGTAAACAAGACAAAGCCAAATGTCAATTGATTATTCTGGCATAGTGAATATATTTAAAAAGGGGAATTTGAAGTTGGGTAACAGATTTTTTTATTCTTTGGTTAACGTAGATGAATATTTTACAAAACATTAATATAAAAATGCACTATCCTCAGATTAACATAGAGGTGAATCTTTAATACATAATGCTGCTCTAAATTTCAAAAACCATTAAATTGAATAACTGAAATTGTATGTAAACTGAGGAATTCTAAATTACTTTCCTTCTGATGAGGTCTGACCCATCACTAACTATGTCCCCTGTCAAAAATAAATAAGAAAACCACCCACCTATTGCTCATTATTTTTAATTATTTTCTTTCTTGTTGGACGTTTTAAATAACTGGTAATAAAAAATCTACACCATATAAAGAGTTTTTCTTTTCTTTTAAACCACACACACAAAGTATATCTTTAGTCTAATCTGAGAGTTAGAAAGAGTTGGAATTATTATGTTAAAACATGAGCTTCTAAATTTGTATTTGTATTTAACATTTAATTAAATATTGCTGATTTCACAGTGATCATTGAACTCTTTATACTTATAATCTGAAGCTATTAGAAAGAAAGATATTTTATACTACATACATAAATTTAATCAAACATTCTATCATCTAGTATATCCATCCCACCCTCCGTCCGTCCATCACAGTTTTCACCTAGCTAATTTTCTTTTGCCTATTTCTCTCTTTTACAATATTCCTTGCTGCATAGTAGAGATGTTAGAAGTCTTTACTCTTTAGCTATATTATCTTGTAAAAGGATAGTTGTAAAAGTATTTTTATTCATAGGTGCTCATAAGAGAATGAGATAAAATCTTCAAGATGCAAGCCTGGACCTAGAGGGCTTCAGCCTCTGAGACTGAATTGAACTCTGACTAGCTGCCTTCTCCACAGCCTCTTCTCCAAACACATGCTTCTTCAATATCCTGCTTCGGATTCTCTTGCTTTTCATGCAGCTTCTACCTCTGATTCTTCTCTCAGCTCTTCTGCTTCTGACTGTTTCCATTTATATCTTGAGAGTCAGAATTAGAGACATGTGCCTTTATGAGTTGGCTTACATAAAGGCATGTGCTAAGTTGCATTCAGGTACAAAGTCTTATTTTGCATTAATGATGAGAATCCTGTAACTCACTTCCCAAACGCCAGGCTAGTCAGCCTTGCTGCCACTAGGCAAAGGTCAGACTGAGAGACACAGGGTGTTCCTTGTATCTTCATGTTAGCTGCTGGGGAGGAACCAAAGAATTCTCTTTTATTTAGCATGAGCACAAACAGAGGACAGGATTAGCCTTACTAATATTCTTTCTAGAGCAGTCATGTTGCTGGATCAGAGATCAAATGTCTATAACAGGCTTTTGAAGGTGATCCTTTCCTAGAGCAGCCATGCTACTGGATCAAGGTCCAATTGTTCCTCTACAATGAGCAAAGATTTTAAACTCAACAATATATTTAGCCTTAAAGATGCTTTGCCACTAGACAATTGTGTTGTAATGTGGCAACTTCCAGATTCTGAAAACTAAAGGATTTTTTTTGAGGCAAGATATTTTTTTTTTTCTTGGTGCTAAATGATTACAATTCTAATACATAGTTTAGTTTCTGTCTTTTTTTTTTTTTTTATGAAAGAACCTATGTAAAATTGGTGGAGAAAGTTGTGCTTAACAAAAAACCATTTATCTACATACTTATTACCCAGTGGGTAGCATTCATTAGAGTTTTTTCTTCTTCAAGTATTCTCAATGCTTTATCATGGGAATTTAAATTCATGTAGGGAAACTTATGAGTTATGTACAGTACACCACTGATTCTAGCATTCATATATTTATCTTCATTGCCTGCTGCTTTTTAAGAAATTGTAGCATTCTATAGATGTGCACCTTTAAAAAAATTCATTTCTTTGTCAAAGAGTGTTTAGAAACTCTTTAAACTACCAAAAATAGTAAAAGCAAGAGGCAAACTTGAGCTGAGGAGTGAAGTGCTCCTATTTGCTGGTGAACAAGTGTTGGTCATGAGTGCCATCTGTTCTGTACAGCTACAAATTGAAAATTAGCCTTCTTGAAGGTACAGATGTAAGAAAAGATAGTGTTTATACACAAATAATTGCATTTTATGTTCTTCCTCCATGCTGTTTTTCCATTTTTTTCTTTGTTTGTTTTGTTTTGTTTTTTTATCATCAGGTTTAGAGAAGGTCTCTAGTTTGTAGTCTTTTATTTCAAAATAAATTAGCATGTACTGCCAGGCACAGGAGAAGAAAGTGGAACAGAAGCAGAGAATTCATGGAGCAGGTATGAAAAGCTGCTTTCGGACATAAAATATGATATTTCTTCTTCCAATTTTATCTATATTTATTTGAGTCTTATGTCTTTTATTTTTTGGTAAGAAATAAAGGTTTGTTGATTTTTCTTATATTATAAAAATGCCCATTCTTACAAACATCAACCATCTTATTGATTTCTAGCTTCAATTTCCTGTGTGTCTGTTCTGATCTTGTTTTTCTCTTCTTCATATTTGGACAATTTTGTGGTTTCTTTGAGTTTAGCATTATAATGTTTGTTTAGTATCTATTTATCTACTATCTTCCTTTATTCTCAGTGTACAATATCTATCCATTTGTCTGTCATTTTTTGGTATGCTGTATTTTCATTTTATTTATCTCAAAATTTTTCTTTGTATTTCCATTTTGATACTTCTTTGACTCATGGATTATAGCTGAGCATGCTGTTTCAGTTTTATGCTATGTAAATTTTCTAGATTCATCCATACTACTGTGATTAGAAAAAAATGTATTTCCCACAGGCATCTGGATATTTTGAAGAGACTTGGATGTCCATGACTCCTCAGAGTTCATGGAACCGGAGATGGTACATTGGTGCCTGGCCCAGTGACATAAACTATGAGAATCTGGAGTAGTTGGAAAGACATGGTGGTGGTGACAGATCTATATGGTGGAACAGATGGCATTTCAGGCCCACATGGCATGGAAGAGGCAAATGGGTATAGAAACCAGAACCCCTATTCAGAGACCCCCATAGATCCTATTTTGTGTATGATCACATGAAAACCTATCACACAGAAAGACATATCAGAGACCCTGTTTTGTGTATGTGCTCCAGGCCTCGACCTAAGCCTGACCTTGCTAACTCCCAATTTTAAGGGCAAATTATCTCATTTAGCCAGGTAGCCCTGAAGACTAAAGGCCATAAAACTATCCCATTGGACCAGGTAGACCTGAAGGCCATAAAACCAGATGTTTGATTCTAATGACTAACTTGCCAGGCATTGCCCCAAAAATGTAGCCACACCAGCACTTGGGAACTACACCTGTGCCCATTAATTAAAAACCAGACTCCCTCACCTATGTGGAAAACTCCTTTTCTTGTCAATTAAAGGAGCTGTAATTCTCTGTTCAGGGTCAGTCATCTCCATGATGTCTGACCCCGGCATGCCGTTTTCTCTGCAGAATAAAAGTGCCTTTGTTCGCTGGTCTTTTTGGGGGCAAATTTCACACCCAACAGTGGGGAGCAGAGGTTGAAAAAGCATCACCTCCACAGAGCAGGCCTAGTGCCACATTGCTGCCTGCAATGCAGGGGGCTCTTACTCCTCAGTCTGAGGATTCACTTCTTCAGCCTGCAGTTCCTGCTGGCAGCATGGAGGAATGATTGTCAGGGATGGGCAGGTGGGGCAGAAATCACAGTGGAAGAGATTCAGGAGCAGGTCTGCTGGGCGTCATGGCTGCCTGACAGGCTGAGGCCACACTCTGCCCACAGCTGCTGCCTGAGACATGGAGGAGGAAAGCCATTAGAGTGTCCAGTTTGTAGGATCAGAGCTACAGAGGGAACTCAAGATGACTGCAGACAGTGGGTGGACTCTGGTGGCTTTGGTGGCTGTGTATGACCTCACTCAGGTCACTCCAGCTCCTCACATATTGCTGGACAAGGAGAATGGCACTGATGCCTGATTGGGTGGGAGGAACTGGAGTGAATTAAAAGTGATGAGGCCACAGGCTCAGCCTAAATGGATGATACTGACCCAGAGACAAAGTTGCTAACAAGATGGAGGACAAGGGAGCTAGGCATACCTGAGAAGAAGGGGCACTTGGGATGCCATGAGGCTGAGGTCACAAATGGAATGCCTTATTGCAACCCACCAGGCTGGAGCTGCCATTCCCTGAATGAAGCAAGCACACTGAGAAGAGAGACAGATCCTGGGACTGGGCAAACAATGGAATGGCAGTCATTGTCACTAGGAGTCACATGGCTGGAGGCAGGGACAGGCAGGAGTGCATATCCAGAGCAGACAACAATGGATGGAAAGGACTTCAGACTGCCACCAGACCATCCTAGCCTCACCACTGTCTGCCAGGTCAATTCTGCTACTCCCATGGCCATATTGCTCTCCCTGATGTGTAAAGGGAGAGCATACCCTGAGAAGCCACCAGGGGTTGCAGGCACAAAAGCCAGATGATAAGAGCAGGGTAGAATGCAACCATATGGTGCTGGACTAGGTCATGCCCCCAAACTAACTGCCAAGCCACAGGATCACTCTGCCCCAGAACAATGGCAGATTAACCCAGCTGAAGAGTGTCTCATCTCCTGGACTAAGTATCCACTCAAGAGATCTGTCCTCTGGTGGCGAACAGACCTTCCTAGTCAGACCTGCCAGGCCAATTCTACTATTCCTGAGGCAGTAGCTGGGTTGGGGGAGACTATGGACTGTGGATCAAGGGTTGCAAACATAAAGGCCAAGGTAATAGGGTGGATGGTGATAAGGGGGCTGTGCGTGTAACAATCCCATCTTAGCCCAAGCACATAGTGACCCTGATCGCTCTGCCAGACCTCAGGATCACCCAGAACCTGAGCAGATGTCCCAGCTGAAGAATACTCCATACTAGGGTTTGGGCATCCTCCCTTTGAAAGAGATCTCAGAAACCTGAAAAAGCTCATGCGGACCAGAACAATTAGAGGTCTGTCTGCATCAGATTTCACTGGATGCTTGAGGCTGGCTCCATGAAGCAGTTGTTCTGGCAGGCTGTTTGATGCCTGCGTGAAGTTCGGGGTGCCTGTCTGTAGTCCGGCGGCCAACATGAAGTCCCAGTGCTTACATGACATAGGGGGGGCCTGTGAGATGACCGCATGCAAACAGGAGGACCAGATCCCTGTGGGATAGCTGGGTCCCTACAGGAGGGCCAGATGCAGGAAGGGGGCCCAAGGTAACTAGAGGACGTCTAGGAGCCCGTGGGAGGTTCTGATGCCTGTGAGTATCCTGTTACCTCTGGGATATCCCAGTATTAGTGAGATGTTCGGGTAAGAGTGGGTAGGCCCACTGCCAGAGTGATGCCCAGGCATCAACCAGATTCCCTGGAGCCCTGGGGGATGCCCGGTGTCCACAGGAGGACCTAGTGACTGCAGGATATCTGGATGCCTGTGGGAAGTCCAGGAACCTGTAGGGTCCTTGGTGCCTGCGGGAGGCTCAAGTGACTGCCAGATTTCTGGGTGCCTGTGCGGTGTCAGCAGTGGGTCCTGCCACGCACAGGAGGCCATGATGCCTATAGGATGTTGGAGTACCTGCAGGAACTGCAGGGAGAAATGGCAAGAGTGTACTATTGAGATACATTGTATGAAACTCAAATTATTAGCAAAAGTCTTATTAACAAAAGAAAACTTATTACTATTTCAATATTTGTTCAATTGGTTAACCGTTGTTTTGTGCCCTAACACTAATACTAAAAAATGTTTCCTATAAACTTGAAAACTACATGAATTCTGATGCCTAGATTTAATGTTCTATTTATGTCTGTTAGGGTCAATTGGTCTATAGTGGGGTTGCATATTTGCTAAGAAAGTGAAGCAGCATTGAACTATTTTTCCACAGGATGTAATACCATCTGCATTTTCATCTCTAACGTGTGAGGGAAATGGAAGGGATGTGGGAGGAACACATGCAGAACTTTATATTTCACTAAGGTTATATCTTATGTCGGCAGTGAATAAAAGAATGTCAATTTATAAATAAATATTTATAAATAAATATTCCTCTAATATATTTTTTTTGATGTTCCTTTGTATGAAGTATAATCTGGCCATTAGCTGTGCATTTAAAAATGTCATAAATTTTTCCAGTATTGTATTTATCCTTTCTTTAGAAATGTTTTAGGAGTTTTGAACAAATCTTACTGAATATGATCTGGCAAGGATTTTTCTGAACTGACTTGAATGCCTTGATATAATACGTACTTAAGGACTTTAAATATTGAATGCCTGAGGAATACTACAAAGAATAAAACAATGCTCCCAAGAAGCACAGAAAGAAACAGAATATGAATATTCACAGATATCTATATATTTACATCTATAGACATGCTTGGAAATTTAATGTGTCTGTTTTCAGCATACATGTATTCTATGTGTCTTACATTGTAAGTCAATATTTCTCCAAAGAAAAGCCACTCTTTCATTTGTTCTATATTGGCTTCCGTTGTGATGACAAAATGTGATGTGATCAGCTTTCACTCCTTATAAGTATCAGAGCTGACATGTCTGTATAAAAGGAAGGTTGTCAAGAAAAAATACAACAATTTTATTTCTTAAAAGTTTTGCATAACATATAAACTTAGGGAAACCTGCTTGTTTTAAGATTAGACACAAACTGGGTGGGGTAGCTCACCCAGCACTCTGGAGGCAGAGGCAGGTGGATCTCTGAGTTCCAGGCCAGCCTGGTCTATAGAGCAAGTTCTAGGATGACCATGGCTACACAGAGAAACTCTGACTGAGGGGGAAAAAAGAAAACAAATAAACAAAAACAAAAACAAACAAAAAACCCCCCCACAGCACAAAACAAAGCATGATAAGATTCAATGAACAATGGGTAGTTATATAGCAAAACAATTGGATAAAATTTAAGACTTATAATCTCATTGGTAAGGTGCCCAATGGGGTTTGTGTGGGCACTTGTTTCTGGCCTGTATGAGTACTTTTTATTCTTCTCAAGTGTAGGGCAGGACCACTGTGAAATGTGGATCTTAGCAGTTTGTGGATTGCTTTGAAAAAGAGAGGTTGTAGTTTCTATGACATACCTTTGAGTTTATTCTGGGTCCCGAGACTCAATTCAGGTGGCCAAAAGGGTAAAAAAGACAAGTGGAGGAAGGAATGAGAAAGAAACTCTGCTTTCTGGGCTGCCTCAAGGCCTTGCTACAGCTGCCAACATGCCCGGGACCTTGTTTCAGGGTCTCAGACTAGAACTGCAACCCTAGAGTTTCACATTTAAGTAGGAAAGGGCCTGACATGTTATTTTAATTAATTAGCATTTTAAGAGGAATCCTTTAGCTATCGGTTTAAATCAAAGTGTAAGTGTAAAACAAGATTGTCAAGGGCTATGGGGCCTTAAATACCAACAAAAACTTTAGTGACTTTTATTGTTTTGTTGGTCCTTTCCTGAGGAACCGTGTCAGATATTCTTGAGCAACAAAATTTACAGGGAAGATAATTATGCAATATGTGAAATTCTTTTTAATTCAAAAGACCAACACGAACATTGTTTGTCAGTGCCCTGTTCTGTAAACATCATTGCCCATCAGTAAATGGTAACATTTTCCCTTGAGTAGTCTAATCTCTGGGAATTTCTCTAAAAAGCATCCAGTACCACTTAAAGTTAGCAAAAAGGCTGTAAAGAGGAGAGAAAATGAGTTCCACATGTAAAACGAATGAAGATAGATTCATGATTTGCCTTCCTTTCTGATCCCTTTGAACACAACCAGAGGGTGTTTACTAGTAACAGAAGTGAATGAGGAATCCAGACCTGGGAAAACAGAGGAGAGCAGTATGGGCGCTGTGGACACTGGGCAGGGTGTTGGGGGCACGTGTTCTAAACTAGCTTTAAATATTATGGAATTTTCCCAACTTATGAAATTAAGGCATTCATTAATTAAGGCTTAACTGTATAAAGCTATAATTATTAATATCATGTTAGATACATGCATTATTGCCAATTTTGTCTCTATATGTGAGCAAACATACAATGTCTCTGAAGTAATTTTTTCCTGAAGAGTTTTTCCTTCCTTCTCTGAAGAATTACACCTTCCTGATTGTTTAGTGAGAAGCAGAAGGTACAATCCAGTGGTTATATAGTTTATATTTTCCTCTGGTAATCACTTGTAGAAAAGTGAAATGTCCACTCAGTCATTAATTCATTCAATGTCTGTCTGTGGGACCCTTCTATGTCTCAGGTGGAGTGAAGGCACAGGATAAGATGGTGCACAAGTCAACATGAGACCTCTTTGTCTAGTTTCCTTTCGTTTGGCATTAGAGGGCACTTTCTTTTGAAAACTATATTTTGACCATTTTTCTTCTCATTTTGGAGTTTATAGTATTGTTACATCATTTCTCTCCTCCCATTTTACCCTCCAAACTATTCCATACATCTCATCTTGCTTTCCTTCAAGTTCATGGCCATTTTTATTAATTATTGAAATATTTATGTATATATACATATATTTTAAATTATTTTAAATTAATATTTTATTTTATTATTTATTTTATTTTACATTTAATTTATTTTAATTTAAGTATTAAATATAATATTTTATTTAAATATTTAAAATTAATATTTTAAATTAAATAAATATATTTTAAATATATGTATATTTACATATATACATATTATTCCTAAACACATAAATATAACTTGCTCAGTTTGTATAATGTTTTTTGAATGTATATGTTTTCAGAGCTAACTATTGGTATTGGATAACCTATTGATGTATTCTTTCCTGGGGGGTGGGGGAAGAGCAATAGAAAAGTGAAAAGCAGGGCATTTCTTCTTTTTTAAAAAAATTATTTATCTTGATGTATGTATTTGAAATCTTTTAACATGATAAATTTATTTTCTTGTGTTATATAGAGGCAGGCAAAAGCAAAGCATTGTAGAAGTCATTCTATTTGCACTAATATGGTGTATCACCTACAGAAATGTGCTGTCGGCCATCATTTCTCAATATTTTGCTGTAGGGAATCTATGGAAAAACAAGATCTGTCAATTGATGATATTTATGATCAACTTTAAAGAAGGGAAATAGAACATCATGCCAGTTTAAAGAAGATCTCACATTTCCCCACATGCAACACAAGAATGATTTACACCTGTCATTATCTAAAGTCAAATGGCTTCCAGAATCTTATGGTGATTGAGTGTTACCACTGGAGACAACATAGAGACAAATGCCCACATCAAACCTTTAAGTGCTGTCAAACACACTAAGGATCCTTGGCAGATCTTGGTATATGAGCCAAGCTCACATATATTTAACTCCACTTGAAGTACCAAGACTCCCATCAAGAGATTATTTTAAATGTGAAATAGTTAGATACGGACGTTTAAAGTGTGCACCAGAAAGATTCACAGAAGGACAGAGGAAGAGAGAGAAGGAGGGAAATAAAAACAAGCAAAGTATGTGTGAAAATGCACAATGAACCTATTACTTGTATGATAACTGAAAAAACCCAATACAATAAGTAATAAAAATTCTATAATTATTATCACTTTCAAGTACAAAAAGTTACAGAAATAAATTCTTGGAGTCCAAACATCATCAAATTACTGACACACATTATACTGGGATTTATTGGTCTTAAGGAAATGCGAGGAAATTATGTGCTTATTGTTGGAAAAATTGTGTATTAAACAGCTCATCAGGCTATTCAAATACAGAAGAATGAAAACCATAAAACAATAAAGTACAAAGAAAAATGTACTACACCTAAATTCTCCTTAAAAAAAAAAAAACCCATCAAAACAGCTGAACATTTCTTATGCAGTTCACAGGCTAAAGAGACGAATTAGAATTGGTTGGCTTGAAGTGCAATAGCAAAATTCAGGAGAACTGGGGCTTTTAGAAGTGACATAAATCAATGAATGTACTTACTCAGGATTATCTATGGGCAGGAAACAATCAATGAGCTTGGCGGAATTGTTTTCTGAAAGCACAGCACCTTTCTTAATTTATACTATAATATCAGTGTCTTTGATAAAGGAGATTTTTAGACAAGACATTTTGGTCTCACCACGTCTTTCATTTTTGCTTTCTCTGAGAGAAGAGAAAATAGCAAATGGTTATTCCATTTCTAGATCCAAAATGTGTAAGGTGCAGAGAGACTTCAATAAAATCTTTGTCAAATCTTCCCTCCTTTCTTTTAAGTCTTTCGTTGTTGGATGATTTTTTTTTAACAGAAAATTGATTTTAGCTGACCTTGCTATGGAGTTAGGCCACTGAAGATAGGTCCCTGGGACTATAGGATTTCCAGAGGTAAGAAGGATTTAAAAAAAAAAATGACCACTAGAGAAAAAGCACTGCAAATATGGAGGTGCCGTATTTGACAGCACAGTGCTGATGCCAGGGTTTTCCTCAGTCCTTACATTTAACTTTCACCCTCCTGTCCAATACAGACCTCTGCATATGTCTGTGTGTTTGTGTGTTTGTGTATGTGTGGGAAGATGGTGTACTGAATCTTCATATTACCCATTGGAAGCACAGTATTTACAAGAAAATTTAGTCTCATTTAATAAGTCATTGTGAAAAGACAATAGTAACATTGTGAGTTTTGTGATTCATTGCTGTTCCAATTACATATTATTGCTCAACAGTTTGCCTCAGAACATACATGCTCAAATAAAAAAAAATATTTTGGAAATCAAGAATTGGGAAGGACTATATACAGAATTTAGTGTCTCTTTTAATAACATCATCTGGGTGACTGAGATACATGAGAATACTTTATCTTGCAGAGATGTATCTTGTATCTTGTCTCCATCTTGAGGTGGTGTTTTTCTGATTCTGTACTGTCCCTTCATGTTCTCCAGGGGTAGGGATTCTCACATCATCAACAGCTTAAGGGACAAACTTTCTCCATAGTGGTTAGATTCTCCAGAGTAAGCGTTTCAGAGACTTGGATGAGTGCTCCAAGATGTATTGTCCAGTTTGGGATGGTACACACAACATCCCATCAGTCTAAGGAGGCTCACATCCAACACATATGCCAGATAGAGGCAAGTAGCTTCTTATCTTAAGATGCAGGGTAGCCAAGAACCCACCCCAATCTTAATCTGCAACCCTACAATCTTGAACTCTTGCTCTTTTTGAAAAATATTCCAGTTTCCTAGCATGGAAATTTTAAAGCATGCAACTTTTGTTAGAAATAACTATGTAGACTTATTTTAGAGGGAAAGATAAATTGTATTCATATCCATATCTTTTTTAACTTGGATGCTTTGGAGAACTTAAACAAATGCTTATTAATTATAGATTTAATGTTCAGAGTTTGGTACCATAGCCAGGTTGAATCCAGTAGGCACAAGTCAGAAAAAGATGACCTGGAGGTAGACCATAGCTTGAATATCCAGACACAGTATACTTCAATAGATTCAATAGAGTACTACCAGTTAAACTTTTGAATATATACAAAGCCTGGACAGATGAAAGAAAGATGATAGATGACATACAGAGACAGATAATATGTACATTTTATAATATATACACATACATCTATAGGTGAGATATAGAAAAGATATTAAAGAATTAATGTGCTAGGGAAATTAAGTCACATGATTACAGACAAAGAAAAGTCCAAAAGTAGACTTTCAAGTTGAAAAAGCAGAAAGGCATATAGCACAGCTCAGTCTAAATCCAAGGGATCAGAACTAGAGAAGCAATTAGTGTAGTTGAGTGGATAAAGTCTGAATGCTGGAAAAACAGAGAGGTTGCTGTGAACCTGTGAGGTTGCTGAGCAGCTGGCACAAGCCTTGAAACACAAAAGCCAGAAAAGCCAGGATGTTGATGACTAAGAGCAAAGGAGGCTGTCCTAGCTCCATGAGAAACCACAGGAGACATTTCTCTGCCTTTTTTTTTTTTCTATTCATGCCTTCTCCCCATGGCATGGGAACTCTTCCCATGGCTCACTTACAGTTCAGGGCAACTCCTTCTTAGTCCAATTTGTTTTATCATTTCTTTATTTTTTGAAACAAGAGTGTCATTATGTAATTTCATTCTTGCTTCTCTTCCAAACAAATGCTCCCCAGTAGCTCTCTTACTCCTCTTCAATGTAATGGTCTCCATCTTCAATAATTATTGTTGCATGCATTTATACACTGCATACATACGTTTTGTGTGTGTGTGTGTGTGTGTGTGTGTGTGTGCATGTGCACATGTGCTCATTGAGACACTTTCTCAAAAATAAAATACCAACAAAATACCAATCCTAATCAATGGATGTGATATAACAATAACAAAATCACATTCACAACAATATATGTGATGTAACAAAAATGACACCAATATTTTCTGTTAACTTATCTACATAAAGATGTGGTAGTGCTTTTTAAAGATAATTGCATGCATTTTATACATTTTTTATAAATTCTATCATTAACCTTCTGGAGGCTCTTTTTATTTAAAAAGACTCCATTGGTTGAGTTAGCTTATCCACTTACTCAGTTCTATGCATCTACCCACAGCTTGTCTTAAATGCCCGCACTTGTGTTTTACTAAAACATTCTTGGATGCTTAAGGCTATCTCTGAAGAGAGACTGTTTAAGGTCATCTTATACTCAGAAGGTTGTCTAAGCTGATTGAATAAAGGATTCAATACCATTTTTCAAGGTGTTATATGCTGTATGTGTGGGTACAATGTGCATGTTTGGACAACTTCTAGGAAAATCATGGCTAACTAGACTACTTTTAGGATTGAGTATAGATGTAAATTACAGATGAAATGTGTCTTGTTTTGCAAAATCTATTTAAAAATTGACTTTGATGATTCTTAGTACTTAATAACTAATCAACTATGTATCATATTATTCAAGAACGACTTGAATATGCCTGTCATATTTTTCATTTTAGTCTTGTGTTACAGATGAGACATTAGGCAAGTTTAAATGACTTGGAGGAAGTACATAATATTATGATAGAACCAATTCAACAGTATAAATGTACTTTCACTTTTCCACTTTAAAACAGATTGTAAATCACTGGGAAGGTGTAATCAGTTTGTATTTGTTTTCACACATACCAACCCATTCTTTTATTTAAGCATTTCATGAAGGCTGTGAACATTAGAAAATGCATACAACTTTAAAAAAAATGTACAGCTTTGTTGTAAAAAAATTCTATATTGTATACCTTTTGCTTGGAATTTTAAGATATTTTAATTGAAATATCTCTATAACAGTTCATGAATACACTGCATTCCCACTCACACTTGTTCTCAAGTAAGTATTATGATATATTATTATTTTCAAAATTTCCATTGTTTGAAGAATGAATTATATCAGCAGTTCTTAAGTTGGAGTCTGTGGATCCCTGAGAGACTCTGAAACATTTTTATAATGTCAGAAAGCTCAAAGTCATTTTCATAATCTACTCTGAATTTCCTTTTCCTTTCCACTCTCATTTTCTTATGAGTGAGTTTTTCAAAGGCTACATGATGTGTGTGATATTGCAACAGATTGAATGCAGAAGCAAATCTGAGAATCTGGCTGTCTTCTATTAAGCTAAATATCAAAGAAACTCCATGAATATAAAACAAAATCAATTCTCTTACTAATTTTTGTTTACTTTGGAAAAAAATACATTTTTTTTGCATTAAAGTATGTTACTTATACCAACACATATTGGGTTTTATTTTATTTATATTATTTTTATATGGATTTCTAAATAAATATTACTTTTCTTATGCAATTTTAATTACTAGCAGGGTAAGTGTTCATAAATACTAACACATACTGGATTTATTAATGTATATTATCTTATATGGCTTTCTAAAGATTATCTCTGCTTATACAAAGTTTTCATGGATAGCAGGGTAAATATATATAAATATAGACCCTTTTGAGCCTTCAGTAATTAAGTACATTAGCAGTTCTTAGACTGGAATTTTATGTTAGTTTCTTAGACTTATTTCTCCTTTTCTTTTCTATTTAATGTTATTCTATTAAAGTTATTTCATCTTTGGTTTTGGAGTCACTTAATATTTTTCCATATTTGAACAGACTGCCTCTTAATAATTCACATGTTCAAGAAATACTAAATAACCAGCTAATTGCCCAAAGATTATAATTGTAAATAAAAAATTGTAAAAAAAATAATTATATCTTATTTAGGTGAAATATCTTTTAAAAAATCAGTTATGTTGTAAAATTCAACTATGGCAAGTGACAAAGGAAAATGATACATTTTCTTTTTTCCTGTCATGCTTTGATTTGATCATAGAGAGAAGGATGGGAAAGCTTCCCTTGGGAAATTATATTTGAGATGCAATGTGAAGTATACATCAGCATTCATGTTAGGGTGAGTGGAAAGAATATTATATATGGGGAAGATGGCATACAGGAGTTCTTTTGGAAGAAGGAACCATGGAAAAGGGTGATGGGCATGTAATATGAACAAAGGCAGGGATAACAGGTGGTTAGAATCAGAATAAGAGATTCAAAGGAAAATACAAGTGATGGCCAAACTATAAAGGACTGGATGCACATGGTAAAGTGTCATTTCTTGTTTTTAGGAGCGGCATGATATATTCAAGATGTATAAATGAGGAAACAGATCACCAGGACACCTTGTTTTGATGTTGTGATTTAATTTGAATGCACATAAGTGAGCTCAGCTGTGCAATGATGACTTTTAATTAGACTGAGAGCTTTCAAGAAATAGAAAAATTTAAGGGCAAAATTAGTGTAGCTTGTTGATGGATGATGTGTAAGTATTTATTAAAAGCATATGCATACACTTAGTAAGTTTAGGGAATATTTAAAAATTTCAGACACAATTACACTCAGAAGTTTTTGCTTGAATGGGTTGTTAGATGGTAGGACTTAGTTTGGGGTTACTGAGGCCTTCAAAGAGAATATCTTGCCCTCAGCCTTATTTTCCTTTCTGGCTAAATGTATTAAATTGGGGAAGTGGGAGAATCTAGGAGTGTTTGAGGGAGGGGAAACTGTTCAGAATATAATGTATAAAATGTTTTATTTCAATTATAATGTATATTATATTCCTTGTGTATTTATATAATAACTATTAGGGTAGCCTCTATGTTTATATATTATTTATATATTAGTCCTCTTTATGATTTTGATCTTGTTATGACCAGTGTGTGACATGATATGATATATATGATACTCCTGTTCTTTGATGGTGTATGATTAGAAGTCATTAGTGATTGAGGAATTCTCACTGTATATTCTTTACTGAATAATGTAAACCATTTTAGGCATTTTTCCATTTAAAAATTATATTTCCTATGAAAGTAAAAGAGATGATTTAATGATCTGATTAAAGATGTTTCTAATTATATGTCAATTACTTGGATTGAGGAGTATATTTTATTTTAAAATCACACATATCAGACATAGAAAAGCCAGTAAGAACATACATACTTTAATTTTATTAATTTTGTATAAAACTGTGAAACTAGATAGAGCTTTAGTCTTCTACTTATTTAGATAGTTGTGTTGACTTGAAACAATTACCACAAGCCTTTGTCTGTCCAAATTTTCTAGTTTTAAATTGATGGAAGCAATATTTTTAGAAATAGTATGTTGACTGACTTTTCCTTTGCAGTAAATGAAGCAAAGCATTATTTTTAGGGGAAGATGAAAGCAGCTGCAAAGGCCATTTAGAACTGAACTCCTATGCATGAAGGCCATCCAATTCAAGCCTATCAATCATATATGACTATCAGCCAATCTTTGTAGGCTGTAATTTCTCTAGCAAATGGTAAAGGCAGTGAGGCTCTCCACTGCTTTGATGAAACTTTTATGGAGGAAAATTTATACTAGTTGTATCTGATGCTCAGTCGGGAGCTGATTAAATGATTTATATTTTGCCTCATCAGAAAACCAGTCAGATTAAAAACTGTGGCAATTCTCCTTCAGAGTGTACATCCTTGTCTTCAGGTCATTGTTGAGCAAGATTGTCAATGTCATTCAAGGACAGCTCAGAGGATCTTAACTTTCCTTAGGAAAGTCATTATTTAAGTGATAGGTTGTATATTTTTAGGAGCAATATCTCTGCAAATGACTTTTTTTTCCCTGTAATTACATCTTTCCCTAATAAGATCATAATAAATTAGAGTTGTTTGGAATATACATTGAATTTACTTATATATCTTCCAAGTTTTATCTTTCAGTTGCAAGACACACATAACTTCAGATTAGGATTTTTAAGCATGTCAATACCTGGCTTAGAGACTGGAGAGGAACTGAAAATAAGAGCAGTGTATGTCTAACAAGTGGGGACTGGGGATACTGAGCGTGGTAGGGAAAGTCTATGTCTGCTCTGGAGACGCATCTTAGAAGATGTTCATGGGTAACTCTTTCAAATTGCCTATTTCCCATCCTGATACTTAGTAACATCATTTTATTAAATCATTTAAGTGACATTTGGTATATATATCGAATGGGCACCCACTCTTCACAAAATGAAGTCAATTAAGATATTTCATGGAATAAGTTGTAAAGAGATCTCAAATCTTTTCATTGTTGCCATATTCTTTTCACTAATCCTTAATTCTACCCAGGCTTCATCCACTACTATAACACATTTCTATGACAACTTATAGAATTGAGTCTAAAGTAGCGGTTGGAATGTAGTGGACCTGCCATAAACATTTGCTTTGTGATTATAGGGACAAACAAATAGAACAGTCATAACAGCTCTTTCTTGTCAGAAATCAGATATTTCCTCAGGGATATAAAACTCAATATTGAATGAAGGAAAGGAAGCTGGTGAAAAAAAAAGGATTCCACAAAATAATATAATATCATGTAGATATGTGTTGGATTTGCACACTTATAGGTATGCAATAGTGTATATTGCTATATTTGAAATGTCAGGAGTATTTTATAAGCCTTTAAAACTATTAATTTATTCAGTATTTCAGTGAGAGTAATATATTAAAATTTGTGCACATGTTAAAACAGAGCACTCAAGAAAATGAGAAATAAGTTTTCAAATAAAAAAGGATTTAATATATCACTGATTATTAATTCTTATCTTAGGTTACTTTGCTAGGTCTCTAAGGGTATAAGCTCACTCTTCTCAATCATTAGTCATATTTCATGTAACAAGTATTCACTTATATGACAACTACTATGAAAATATTGGTAAGGATTATACTCAGTGTGCTTATAGCATTTTGTATTCTGGGTAGATTAAGGTACAATGTCAGCATAAGTAGACATGAAAATTGGTTTGGAGATATTTAAGATAGACTCTTAGCACATCTCTCATGCTTTTCAAAGACAATTTGGGAAGTTGAAGGGTTTAATTTCATAGCTGATTTTTATTGTTTGCATGCTTGCTTTCCTCAGATAACTGGGTAGATAATTTTAAACACTGTTTATCAATCAATAAACATCCCCTCCTATTTTATCCTATGTTCTCATAAGCATTAAATCAATACTGGTAGTCTTGCAGACATACACTGTTCCTGTTACATCTCAATTATCTATGAGAAAGAAAGAGTGGATTAATACAGGAAATTATTCTCCAACATTAGTGTGGAATTGAGCAGAAAGCTATTTTGATGTTGAACAACCCAAAAGCAACTATGACAACTTTGTTTATTTATAATATAAATCATATGTGGGGAGATAAAGTAATTTACATATTACTTTATATATAAAGATTTATATATTAATATATATGTTTATATATATTAATATATATATTAATATATATGGGGTTAGAACAGATCTATTTCACAGAAATTAAATGATAAAATGCCCTATACATTCATAGCTCCTTCCAGGTGGACAGGTAATATCAACATTCAAGATGCTATTATGGTGGTTTGGATGAGATTATCCCCTATAGGCTCATGTATTTCGACTTAAGTTGGAAGCACTGTTTGTGAAGTGCAATCTTGCAAGAATATGACACTGGAGGAATTACTGGAAGGCAACTTTGAGGTTTGAAAGTGACATGCTATTCGCAGTGCTCCCTTTCCTTTGCACTTGGGATTCAAGATTGAGCAGCATTTTACTGTCATGTCACCTACTTGCTTTTCGCTGCCTCTGTCTTGCCATTATGGACTCTAATGCTCTGGAACTTTAATCCAAAAGAAACTCTTTCTTCTACAAGCTGCCTTGGTCACATTGTTTTTATCATAGCAACAGAAAAGTAACTGGTACAACTTAAGCATGCTCTGAAAGATATTGGAGTACCTAGAAACGAGAATAATATGAGAGTCATCTGTATCCTCAACACACAATGTTGGTTACTCTGCATACTGTTGTTCTTTTAAGGGTTCAACCAGGGTATTTAGAATGGAAATTAAGATGGCTTAAGTAGACACAGCAACAGTAAAGGATATAAGGCATTCATGATCCCAACATCTATCTGTATCTATGTTTATATCAATATATATATATATATATGCATACATATATATTAAATATACACACATATATTTATATAATTACTACTCCTTTGTTCATAATATATTGCACAGAAATATAGGATATACATTTTCATTTGAATATATTTACTTTTGCTTTTCTTTGATAATATATATGTCCGATTATAATGATGTCCAAGGTCATAGCAGGAATAAATTGACTTTGAATTCCAACAATTTACATAACTTTGAAAGTTATTCATAATCAATTAGGTGATAATTCTGTTCCTTTTCCCTTCCCCACTTCAAGTCTTTTGGAAGCCCATCACCAAACTCAAAGCAATGCAAAAGATACATGAGTTCCATGGTTTAAATGATTATCTTGTTCACAAAGGCAGGGTTTGAGTATGCTATGGAGAAAATTTTAAGTTGTAGTATTCAAGATTCAGCTTTCAAAAAGCTATCAAAGATGGCACTTGCATATTTTCCACATGACCTTCAAAACTTAAGAACTTAAAATCTTTTACTTCTTTTGTTTAGAAGACATTGAGTTAATTATGGCACACTTGAATCAGATTATGACTGACAAAGAAGTATGTTGGGAGTCACAGGAAAGAAACTTTCAATATGACTGCTCAATTATGGGAAAGGTTTTATCATGGGTAAGACAGAGAAAATATCCAGAGGCTTCTGGAAGAGTCCAGAGCATAGGGAAAGAAAGTAGACTAGATAGGGCCAGGTCTATTTGTAGGAGGGAGCAAAGAGAGTGAGAGATCAGAATAGAACATAGGAAGTTAGTGGTAGGGAGCTTTATAAATTAGCTGAGTACTTGGGGGTCAGTGACAACTTTTGGGGATGGAAAACCCTTTTCACAAGTTCCTGAGGAATGTTGGCTTTCATATAGCCACCGGAAATCCTATAGTCCAGCTTGAGCTCACTTCTAAACATATGGAGGGCCTGAGACCCAATAATAGGTAATCTTGGGACATGCTTATCACTGAATATATATCAGTCAGTGTTATAAAAATGAGACTGAGTATGAGAAGATTATGGTTTAATAAAATTTGACTGTAAATGTATGGTTTTAGTGATTAACATCACTAAAAGAGCAGCAGTGACTGCTGCTATTTCATATTTGAAATATTTGTGGTCAACTTTTGATTAGTTGTGTAGGGGACTTTACTCGTCATTGAAGATGAGTTTGCCTGTTTGTTACTCTTGGTTTAAATTTTGCTCCTTTTGATTTCCATATAAACTGCTTTAATGAAAGTTGACGTAATAAGTTTATTAAAAATTAAATGATCCAAGAACTTAATATAACTGCTTTGGGATTAACTATCCAAATGATGCATCACAGAAAAAAAAACTATAACTATGACTTAATTTATCTTGAAAGTTGAAATATGGTATATTTTGTAACATTTTAGGTAGAAGTGATATTTCTTTTTACAGATAGTTAAAACAATTATATCTGTTACATTTTCTAATCTTATTAACATTGTTCTTAGTATTAACTGCAGTCTCTTGCTTCTTATCTATCTATATTTTTCTAGTTCTAGTTAACCTTTATTGTCTATCTTATGAAAAAACGCTACTATGGTTTCCTAATGTGAAGTCCTTAATTGAATGTAAACCAATGTTTTAAGGTAGAATGATCACCTATGCAACATTTGCCTTTGCAAGTAAAATACTCATGAGCCCGTGAAAATAGTATTGTGAAGGATTCACACTTAAAGAGGCTTTCTTTAGACTCATGGCATGCATGATTCAGGATCTAGGGTGGTGGAGGACAATGTATAAGAGCATATACTTGGGCATGCGTGTGAGGATTTGTGTGAACATTCTGGGCCAACTCTTGAAGGCTTATCAAAGAAGAACCCTCTGCTGACATCTTTGGAAAGTGTAGACTTGGCCTGCGTGATACCAATTCACTGGTCAATCTCAAGGAAGACATAGTCACTGCTATATCTTTTCTTCTTTACCAGGGAAAGGGAAAAGTGGAGCTTGGCAAGTGAGGAGGAACAAGAAGGAAGGAAGATAATGGAAAGTAGAGGGCAAAGGAGAGCAATGAAGAAGAAAAATATAGAATGAGGAGAAAATACAATATTTATGTGTTTTTCCAGGACAGTTTTTATTCCTCTAAAGTTAAAAATTTCACCAAAAAGATTGTAATCTATTAATTAATACATGAACACCTTTTAAATTACTAGTTCAAACATAGGAACTTTAACAGCATCATATAACATCTAACATATATGGGAGCTAGTAAACTTTTTTTCTCTAAGTTCTAAATGGCAAATACATTTGACTCTGTGGGACCACTAGAGAATTTATAGCTGGTGGCCCTTTATACTGTCCCAGTCACATCTCAGTTACCTGGATAGTAGAAAGTGAAAAGCAAAGTTATTAAAGGGAATTATAAAAATTATGAAATTAATCAGAAACCAATTCTGTGACTTTTTGTGGAGTAAATGATCATTGTTTCAACTATGCCTTTGTCATGCAAAAGCAGCCACAAGCAATAATAAACTAATGAACTGTAATCTGGAGGCAGTTTCGGATTCCTTTTGTTGATGTTGTTAACTCAGATGTGGATATTAGCCTGGAAAGCATAGGTTTGATTTTATGTATATTATCTATTTTAGATTATCTGACAATGAATCTTCATTATATGCCTAAGTTTTGCCTTATCTCTGTCATTCATTTACTATTTGGCTCTAATTTGTTCTCTATATACAAGAAATAATGTATGTTACAAGGCAAGAGTATACTTAGTCACTCTATCATAGAGCTTCATCAAGTTGGATTTGATGCACATATCAGAGGCCCAAAAGATATAAGTGACTACATTTCCCTTAATTCCAAATGAAAACATCAGGATCTTCAGGTGTCTCCACACATTTCTTCACAGCCAAAGAAACCCTGCTCTGTGACATTGGCCACTAGTCTAGAGACTAGAGTTCTGAACTCTCGAAGTAGGAAAGCCATTTTCCCTCTTGAGGTAGACAAAAAGGAAATTCTAAGCAAGCCTTTCATGGTTGGGGAAGAGGGACAGTGGTAACAAAAATTGTCTCTTTCTTTTAAGAACTGCAATTAAGTTTCTCAAAAGGAAGAAAATTTAGATTCTGAAAATTAACTTCCAAATATGCTCATCAGGATTAGTGGAAGTCTAGAAACTGAACATGAATATACTATTTTAAAGTCTAGGACATAGTAATAAAACAGGTTAAAAGAAGTTATTTATTGTATAAAAGTTTCATAAATTTGAATGTCTTACAGAAGACAAAACAGAAATAAACACTTATAAGTCAGACTTCAAAAAGTTGGAAAATGAGATTCTCTATGGAAAATAATTTTGTTCACATCTTATTTTATAGCACAGTCAAAAATCTTCAAGTTTGTGTCATAATCAGTCATATTAACAATAACCAAAAGAAAATGGGTAGCATTGGTTGCTGACCTAATTGAATGTTGCTTAGAACTTGGCTATGGCAAGCCTGGTGTCTGTCTGATGGAGAGGACAAGCAGCAGTAAAATAGGCTTACTATTCCCTTTGGATTGCTATAAACAGAATCAATATGTACTAATGACTGCAGCGATAAATTTGGTCACACTTCATAGGGCAACACTCTACACTTACCAGTTGTTGGTTTGACATAGAGTAATAGGCTTTATCCTTTTTAAGTTGTAAATTACTATGAAAGTGCTGAGACTAACAGTAAAATGCATTTGGGGATGTTTTTAAGCTTAGAAATATTGGTAATACTTCCACTAAGCATACTATTAAAATAAATAAATAGTATTTATTGCTTGAATTCCAGCTTCAATTGGATGAAAAGCAATAGGAAAGGGGAAATAAGACATGCATTATTTATCAAACACACAAGGCTCATGTTTACTTAATTCACTTCTAAAGAAGTTGCTTTTACCAGAGAACAACAACAACAACAGTAGAGTTTTCTTTTTTACTACTAAAGTTCCTATTAAGTGAATACGGTATTAATGATGGTGGTGATAGCTACAGTTCTTGTACTAGTTTTGAAAAACCACTAGTCGTGAAAGATATCCCACGATATGACATTTTGTCAATCATATATTTGCTACTATTTGAAAATGCTTTTTCTGTGATTTTTAAGTTTAACCAGTTTCTAATGTTTTTACCTCAAAAGTAGAGAATTGATGTCCTACAATAAAGTAATTAATGTACATATTTAAGCCTACATGTACATTAATACTTGTACAGATACTCAATTAAACAAAATATGATGTGTAAAATATTAAACTTAATGAGGTTATGCATATCTTAAATTCCCATAAGTAAAGAATTTTTAAACTAAATTTCATTTGTTAAAAGTCACCTCTCTTACCTTTATGATATTTAGGAAACCTATGTGGTAAATAGGAAAATTAGTTTTTATGGATTGCAAATTCTACAAGCATGTCCATTCAATGACATACATGTGAATGTATGTGTAGTGCCTGTCTGTGTCTGTGTGTTGATAAACCGATGTATCACTGTTTTAAAGGTTAAAAAGGACTCTAATCCATTATGTTTCTTAACTGTGTCTATAATGGGGGTAGTAAAGGAAGTTGGCCTATAAAATAGAAAAAAATAAAGGCAACTTCATTGCTCTGTACTGTTGCACAATCCACTTGAGCAATTTCCATTTCAATATCTGTTTCTGCTACAAGTTCAAATGACACCATTTGTGACTTGCATTGTATGATATACCAATGACTTATAAAAATCCTGTGAGTTTCTTTAGGGACCAGGGAGATGTATCTTTTAAAATTTTCACGAATGCCTGGGAAAACTCAAAGAATTATGCTTGTAGAATACTAGCTAAAGTGAAATTAAAAAAAAAAAAACCTCGTGCAAATTTGTTTGGTTCTTGCTTTAGTCATAAGCCGTATTTAAAATATCCAAAACAGTCTCAGTTATAATGAATGGGATGCAAAATAATTTTGAATCATTTTCTTAATAAGAAACACTTTGCAGTTTCTTTCATATTCTGCCTGGTATATTTATTTTACAGTATTTTTTAATTTAATAGTCTGTATTTTATTAAATTTTGTTGATAACAAAAAGAACACCATAAACATACATACTATGGTTGGCATAGTGAGGAGGATAAACGTGAATTGTTTCTACTTTCAGAGAAGTCTGATAAAAAAAAAAAACAAAAACAACTTGTCATTCAGATGAAATTCAAAGAGGGCTATATTTTCTTACTAAACACTAGAAAGTCTATTAATAGTCAAGCATCTGGTGATGCAGGGATTCTCAGTTAACTGGGCAGAACAACTATTTTTTTCCTTATCCAATTCACTGATTACCTAAAGAAGAATTATTTCATCAATCTAGTCACTGTGCATCCCAAACAATGCTTTACAAGTCAACTGTGTTGATCTTTTCTCATTAGTAGAAAGTCATTTGAGGTTGAAATCACAGGTGGAGAGGTGTGTGCATGTGGAATTAAATGCTGATGGATTGTCTCTCTGTAATGGGAAAATGGATGAAAGACAATGCTACCAATTGAATTGGAAATGCAGATATGGCATCATTAAATGGCTTAAAACGGAAAGTGCCTGATCTGTCTAATTTTAGGAAATTCTTTTATGAATATGAGATTCTCAATTCTACTCTTTGAAATCATTTCAGTAAACATGTTGTCATATTTAACAGAAAAACCTTAATTTTTTTTGTCTGAAAACAAAAGCGTTTCAAATTTATTAACTCATGTACTTAAATACAATCACTGACCTTGTTCCCGATGGAAAATAGAACTAAAGAGCTTACACATGGAGGCAGAACTGTTTGCAAGTGATGCCATGTATTTTGAAACATGAGATTAAACATAACAGTTTATTAATATATAAAATTAAGTCTTGGTCTCTAATTATACCAAGCTATTGAGATATATTAGTTAACTCAGGGTTATATTGAGGCAGCACTATATCTTTCTGTTACGACTTGAATAACTAAGGGTCTAGAATGTTTTAAGAAATGAGTTTTACTTGTTGCCTACAGTAACTTTCCCTATTCAGTACCATATGCATACTTCAGTCTCAATATTAATACAAAATGTTCATGACATACTTCATTTATTCTAACCCACTGTAGAACACCTATCAGAGTGGCATGGAAAGAATATTAAAACTGCCAGGTTTTCACTTCTTATTTGTATAATATTAGGAGATTCAATTAAACTATTTCTGCACAATATTCTTTCCTCCAAAGCTAAGATAATAATATGTATTAACATACTTGTAAAATTTTGAAGAGTCTGTAAAAAATGCACCACGATGTAACTACGACACACTGTACAAATTAAAGATGTCAAGATATTATTTACACACAGAAGTGAGTAACCACCTGATAAATTACAAGTGGCTTTTGGTGGTCAGCAGAGTTCTGCAGATTGGAAATCTCTGCTGACTTAACCATTTTCAATATTGAGGCTAAAATATGTAATGGCACCTCAACTTGATTATAGTGTTATATGGGTCCTACGTATTTGACACCCTGGTAAATGGCATTTCTATTTCAACTGGTGGAGACTGTCAGACAACAAAGCCAAATCTATGCCCACAGCAACTCACAGCAATGAATTAATGGTATGTCTATAGTACTAGCACAGAGTCTATTTAAATTGGATAGATGGCTGCTTTTCCTGAAGCCCATCTGCAGCAGTCTATAAAGGAATGTAATTCAACCGAAGAACATAAATCTCCCTGCACTGAGACCCTGTGTTCAAGTAAGTTGGTTTTCTTGCTGGAGGCTGGCTGTTAGACAATGCAATCTATCATTCATGTTTATTCATTTCTTAATGCTATCTATGTGCTTGCATTAAATATCAAAGTGAAAATGAATCCTCAATATCATACATTTTTGTAATAAGAGAAATACATTACTTGCACAGGACATTTCTTCCACTGTGTGAAATCTAGAAAATCATCTTACGTAAGCTTTGAAAGGATCACAGAGCTGTCATGGCAGCCTCGTTCAAAAAGGCTGGAGATATTTGGTTGGTCTCTTTTGTTTTCTTCTTTTTCATACAATATATTTTGATTACGTTTGATCTGTATATATTTTTTGAAGAACAACAAATTTCCTCCTACAAAGATAAGACAAACTATTATTGCAATCCACAATAAATCCACTGATAATTCAAAGTTGAAGCTTATGATTCTTGCAGAAGATCATGCATAGACAACAAAGTTTCTGAGTATTTGAAAGATTTCTGTTTCCTCTTTGGCTTCTGACTTCTCATATCCAGTGTATCCACATGTGGAATAGGCTTTCCAGGAGGGTTGAATTGGGGGATCATAGTTTGACAGAACATCTCAACTTCAAATCCTAGATAATTTGTTCACCAGTGTGAACCAGATCCTAGTGACTCAATATCTGTTTCTCACTTTCTTTATTAATAAACTAATAAGTGGTAAAACATCAACTATTTTAAAATTTAAATACTTACAAGGTATTCTTTCTTTCTTTCATTCTTTTTTTTTTTTTTTTTTTTTTTACAAACAGCATATTCAGACAAAAAAAAATCAGTGGTGACTGAGTGTCAAAGGGGAGGCAATTATTTTAGGAGACAGTAACATTAGAAGCTTATTAATATAAAAATCTAATTCTCTAAAGAAAAACTTTTGACAAAGACTTATTTTTTATACTATAGAGATCATTACAGCTTGAATGTGAATTGTCTTACAAAGATCCCTGTTGCTTGTACCCATCCATAGGACCCTTCAGGTGAGGGAGCAGAGTTGGCGGGGAGCCAAGACTCACAGGTTCCAGGAATCATGTGAGTGGCAAAAGGCAGACTCAGTTTATTACAGGGGGGAGGAGCCTATTATACCCTCCACCCGGCCCAGTCTCCTGTTGGCTGCCAGACTGCAGCTGCTGCTCCCTGGGCGTGTCCAGGTAGTTCTGTCTCTGGGCATGCCCAGGCAGGTCTATCTTTGGCTACGTCTACACAGGTCTCAGGCCTTGTTCTGTCCAGTGGTAGGTCCAGTTTTCTCCTACAGATCCCTGTAATAAAAGTTAAGACCCTGTCTTGGTCTCCTGGAAGGTATTCAAGACTTTGAGAAGTGAGCTATTGGGAGGTCCCTGGGGCCTTGCTTTTGAACAGGATAGAGACTCCACCCATTCTTCTTTGATGAGTCTCAGCTGTGAGGAACTGCAAACTGAAATCCCTGAGCCCAGGAGCCATGATAAGCTTCTCTTGGCTCAAATCAGTTATGTCAGGGGTTTAAATTTTGTGATGGAAATTTGAGTAGAGCAATGATCTTATTTTTGAAGTTTAGCATGTAAGCTTTTCCCTAAAATTAGTAATTTAAAAAAATGACTGAATTTTAACATATGATCTACTTACGTGTGTTGCTTCTAAAGCTTAAATACACCAAATAATTGTCAGACTCTTCCCAATATGATGTGGTATATATTTTCACCATGATAAACTTTCATATAGTGTGTATGGAAAGGTTTGTGAGGCCATCTATGGGAAAATTGTATGTTGTATGTTTTCTTCACATATAGAATTACTCTAAAACTTTATGTGTGTCACACAATGCTATATTTTTAAAATTCAATTAAGTGAGTATACGTATAAAGTCAGAGGGCAAATAAATATTTTAATATACCTTTTTTACCCAATTAGGAAAAAAAAAAAAAAAAAACCAACAATATGACTGTCAACTACCAAACTGGGCAGCTGGACACATTTTCAAATTGCTGAGACCTGTAGTCAGACTGTTGCTAAATGGCACTTAAAACTCAGTCGATGATTTTTATGGGTAATTTCCACATTCAGTAGAGGTGAAGAGGATACGAATCATATCCCAGTTATATTTCTTACTTTCCCTCTCCCATGACCTTTAGTAATTTCTGCACAATAGAACATAGTAAGGATTCTTATTACTCCTAAACTAAGAAGTGTCACTGAGTGTCTTTTAAAAATTATTTTACTTTATGGGTATGAGTGTCTGGCAGCATATGTGTAAGTGCATTGTGTGCATACATGGTGCCCACAGATACCAGAAGAGGGCATCAATCTCCTGGAACTGAAATTACAGGCAGTTATGAGACAACCATGTGGGTGCTGGGAACTGACTTGGGTCCTCCACAAGAACAGTAAGTGCACTTAGTCTGTGGACTTGTCTTTCCAGTCCAATATATTTTTTGAAATCTGTATTCAGCTGTGCTAGAGAATGATCTCAATCCCAGGGCCTGGGAGACAGAAGCAGGAGGAATGGGAGTGCTAGGCCAGCTTAGACTACAAAAGCAAATCTTTCCTCCAAAGAAACAAAACAAATACCCTATATGGAGATGACATTTAAACCCAACCAAATTATAGCCAACAGCATTGAGCCTTCCAAATTAAACTGATAATCATCCACCACACCTGGGATGGGAACAGAAACCTAGTCCAAAAGCCATTTTGTGTTTTTAAGTTTTTAAATAAACCCAAATATCTTGAGTGATGTCACATGTCTTTAATCCCAGCACTCCAAGGCAGAGGCAGGAGGAACTCTGTGAGTTCCAGGCCAGCCTGGTCTACAGAGTGAGTTCTAGGACAGCCAGAGTTCCTTGTCTCAAACCCCAAACTCCCTGAAAGAAACCAAAATAGCAAAAAACTTCTTCCAAGCATTCCACTACAACTATAATCTATCAATAATCTATCATCTATCTGTTTACTCATTTATCTATCATATCTCTATAATCATTTTCCTTCTTTCTCTTATGTCTATATCCTACATATGATCTGTCAAACTCCCACATTAATATGTATAGGCATGTTATACATTCAAGGTATGAAGGATGAAGGCTCAGAGATAATTTGTTGTCCTGAAATCACCTTCAGCAAGGTCAAAATATTACAGTACAGACCATACCCCAGATGAGCATAACACAACTAATCAAAAAAGTGTATGTAATCTTCAACCTAAGTGTGTGTGTGTCTGTCTGTGTGTTTTAGGGAATTTCAGCACACAATAGCAACAGTGTTACTTCATAAGAAATGAAACGATGGAATAGAAGGAATATTTGAAGTAGCTATGACAGAAGTTTTCAAAATTAGTAAGACACTGAACCATAGATTGAAAATGCTTGAAGAACATAAAAAAAGAAGTCTGCTCAGATATGTGTATTTCTTCCCTCTTTGCCCCAATTCTTCTATACAAACCTAAACCTCATTTTAATAACCAGAAGGTGAACATAGGGTCACTGAATGTGTGTATGTGTTCTTTTACAAATGTGGAAATGTCAACTAGATCTCCTTTCTCTAATTTTCACTGGTACCCCTCCTTTATTTGGAATATTGTGACAAGCAGACAAGCCTAGTTTGTTCGGATACCCAGAGCTAGGACTTTGGCCTCAAAACACTGATAATGATATCAACAAACATGAATATTTACAGCATGAGAAAGGCCCGTTTCATGTGTAAGTCACTCCATATGGAGAGAAGAAGACAAAAAGATAGTTTGTTTCATGTGTAAGTTACTGTTTATGGGCAGTGTAAAACTTAAAAAATATAATAATTTCAGTTTTCTTTGAGAATTTCATACATTGTATACAAAGTATTTCAACCATATTCCAACTCTCTATTCCCAAAACTGTATCTAGATTTCCAACTCTTCCTAGATTTCCCTCTATGTTCTCTCTCTCTCTCTCTCTCTTTTTAAATAGCTCCTTAAGTCAAATTTGTGCTGCCTATATATAAACAGATGTGCAACCATCCACTGGAGGGTGACTAATTTACCAGGCATCATACTACTAAAAAAAACTGACTTTCCTTCCACTAATAGCCATCAATTGACAGTAGATCCTCAGCTAGGGTTGGAGACTCATGTACTACTCTACATCCATACTGAAATATTAACTGGAAATTCTTTTATTCAGGCAACCACAGCTATTGTAAGTTCATAAATGTAGCATTTCTGTCATATCTACAAGAAAATCCTACCACAAGTCTTCCCCAGTCTTTGGCTCTTTCAATCCTTTTGTTCTCTCTTCTGCAATGGTCTCTGAGCCTCGGGAGAGGGTGTTAAATAGAAGTCCCATTAATAGCTTAGCATTCCATCAATACTGTTCTCTGTACTTTGGCAATCTATGATGATTTTCTGATTAGGATTGAGAACTTCACTAATCTACAGATATAGAAACAGGTACACAGAAGGCAGTATGGTACTAAATCTATTTGCAAAGTAATGGTACTAAATTCTGCTCTAGCAAGTGTTCCTGGCTAGATTTAGATTATGGATTACAGACATGAGTTTCCTCATGTAGAATGGGTGTTAAGTTCAATAAGAAAGTGGTTGGATGCTCCCATTATTATGTGAGTGGATTCTATTTGTACAATACCTTCCACATTCAAATATGATTATTTGATTATTATAAACATCAATAATTGAAAATATAAGTGGCAAATTTTACTTAATGCCACTTTAATCAGTGAAATTAAAGATAGAATGTAGGCATAGCTAAATATAGAGTTTAAATTATTAATTCAATTTTATATGTAGGCAAGAAAGAACTTCTCAGATTATACTGGTTTTAAAGATAACAGAACAAATGAAATACTCTGGAACAGAAGTTACTGCAGTTAAAGAAACAAAGAAATGGACAGGTATATCATAACATTTTAGTTTAACTAAAGAAGGGAAAAATGATAATATTTTTTAAATCTATCATTTTTTTAATTACAAAAGCTATTCTTATGGCTTTCATGAATTTAAAGTTAATATTTGTACAATGTCAAGTTCACAAAAATCATTTTTATATTTAGCCACATGTAGTCCTTACAATTGTCTTGGGAGACATACATGAGAAGTTTCTCACACATGGATGTTGGGCAAATTTAACATTGTGATATAACAAATGAATTTCCATTTGGAATAGAGTTTCAACTTCCTTCACACCAATCTTTTGAACTGCTCATAACTTTGTTTTTCTTATCTATCACTCAGAGTTAGATATCCAAACTGTGATATTTCCAAAAATCTCTCATTTATTTTCCACCTAAGAAGTTTGAATTTATTTTTACTATGCATTAGTCATCCTGTTTTGCTTTTGTACTATTATTATATGTGTATTCCCCACCTTTACTTAAAAAGATGATTAATTAATTGAAAATGTAAAATCTTAGTTCATAAAGTAATCAGTTGCCAAGGTTCAGTTATTGCTCCAACTCTTCTCTCCTGTGACTTTGAAGAATGAGATTATGTTTATTTTTTATTTTTGTTCTTATGTATCACATTTTCAGGTTCTTTGCAAAGAGGAATGTGCAAAAGTCTTGAGCAACATTGTCTTTCTCTGCATGGAACTAACACAAAATATTAAAGCACAGACTGATTCCCATTCTAGAAAAACAAATAGTAAAGTATTGGTATATATATATATATATATATATATATATATATATATATATATATATATCTTAGTTTTAAGATATAATTTAGGAATATATAAAATCATCACCAAAGAAATATAAATTAATGAATTATTAATCAATTTGGCAAACAGCAGCAGGATGTTAAGAACAGATCACAGAAGTTATTATAGATATTTGTATTTTTTACTCTGTTTTTCATTGTAATCAGGAGCAATCATTTGTATTATTCTACTAATAGTCTGGTAAACAGAAAATCAATGTAAGATATGTATCCTTTAAGAATGAATAATATCTAGAAAATGCTATGGATTCCAATGAAAGGATGTTATTATACTCTCTTGACAATATTTAGCTCCTGAATTATAGTGTAAAAATTACAACTAAAGTTTTTATTTTCAAACAAATATTTCCAGGTGCACTCCCAAGAACAATAAATAGATGTTTTGTCCACATTAGCACAGCTTTCAGGCACACTGTAAGATGCTTTCCCAGAAAGAGAGGAATATGGACACAGGACTTCGAAGCCTGATGCATCTCAAGAAGCAATCACAGCTCACCAGTTTAAATAACAGCTTTATTTTTTCTTTAACAAATTGAAAAATGATTAGTTCTGTTCTTAGACAAAACTATGAACTTTGCATAACTATATTCTGAAAAATATTCTAAGAACTATAGTGCTGAAGTTGAATATTCTCAAAAGCAACCTGAGAGTCTGAGAGTTAGTTGGAGGCTGCAAAAGAAATTATTTTAGTCCTAAAAGAGACTCAGTATCATTTCTCACAGAGGTACTTCAAGCCATCTGTGACTTAGTTCTAAATAGTATTGATCTATATTATTAATCTTTGAATGTCAAAGAGGAAATTAGGATTAAACACCTCCCAACTGCAAACTTTTCTTTAATCATTGTCAGATGTTTATAAGATAAACTTTATGAAAACCTGTTTGCTTTGTTTTTGTCATGGACTTTTGCTCATCACACTGCTCTGTAAAAAGCATACTGTCTAATGTCATGATGAAGCATTCACTTATTGGACAGACACATTCCTACACTGTGTCATTTGACTTAAGGGACTCTGGTCATATATACTTCCACAGAACCTCCCATAAGGGCTGATTGAAGTTGAGGCTTGGGAGCTGAATGGCATGGTGAAGGGTTGTATGTGAGCTCATACCATTATGGCATTCACTCTAAACACGCATCTAGTGTTCCTGTGCGATCAGTTTAGTAAGCAGGCACAGACATTTAGAAAGGACAGACATTTAGAGGACTGGTTAAGATTTACACACAATCTGATTAGGAAGTAGCTTTCTATTTCAAAACTTTAAAGTGAAGTACAGCTTTTGGTATTGAAAAAGATTGAATACCAAGTAACTCTTGGATTTGATGTTTAGAAGACCACTTAAAATTTGTCGAATGGGGCTGGAGAGACTATACAGATGTTAAGAGAGCTTGGTGAACTTGCAGAGAATTTGAGTTTTGGTCTTAGCACCCATACTGTGTGGTTCAAAACTGTCTACAACTCCAGCTTTCAGAGGAATCTGACATGGTCTGTTGCTTCTGTGGCATATAAATGTGGCACGTACACATACATGAGCACACGTTAAGTAGAAATCAATAAGTCTTTGAAAAATAGGTTGAGTTAGTGAGCACTCACTGTACATTTTCTTTTGAAAATGTTTTTTGTTTGTGTTTGTTTTACTTGTGGTATGTCTGTGGCACCTGGTGCCCTCTGAGGTCACAGGAGGGCATCAGATCCCATGAAAATGGAGTTATATATGTTTGTGGCTGCCATGTTGTTTCATGGAGGTGAATCCAGGTCCTCTGCAAAAATATCTAGTGATCTTAATTGCTGAGCCTCCTCTCCAACCTTTCCATTCTCCTTATTTTTTACTCTAAATGTTATTAGTAACAGAAAAAAATATAAGAAATTCCAAGTACATGCATGTCAAAATGTCAGCCATTCTATTTGGAAATAGGAGTTGAAACCTGTAATTTCCATTACATTAGGTACTAAATAAATTAACAGGAGATTTCTTTCCTTCTGCTTCATAAAATCTCAGCTTTAAAAAGTAGCTTATTTAAAGATATCTTTGTAAAGCTGCTGTGATAGGCAATATATAATATATTTCCAAATATTAGAAAGTACTTGAATTTTTTGTTTTTCATATTTCTTTGTCAGCAGAGTGCTAATAATCATGTCTATTACATATTTTGACTGTGAGTGAATGATTTTTATTCTTTCTAGATAGTATACTAATTTGTAGCTCTGCACAAATATGATTGTTTAGTAATGCTACAGATGCAAATGCAATTTTAGACTGTCTTAGGCCAGGTTTCCATGTAGTAGTCAAAATTTAATTATGTTGGTATACACACACACACATATGCATATATCAAATCTGTTTATGGTGGTTGTATTCAGCAAAGTGGCAATTAATATTACTTTAGCAAATATTAAACCCATTGTGTAGGCACACACATATCCCACCTATTCACTCTGGCAGATACTATTTTCTATTTTACAAAAGAGAAAGCAAGGTTCGGAAGTTTTATGTGACTTAATTGAGGCTGCCAACCTAATAGGTCCATATTCACATCTCTCCTATTGGCCTCAGAGTTGAGACTTTATTCTCCCACTGTTCCATTCACTGGTAATCTCTGGTGTTTGAGACAGAGAATGGCAACACTGGATGACACTTTTGAACGTTGATTGGGTATATGTATATCAGGTAATATAAAATTTTCCATTGCAGAGCCAATTTGAGAATAACCTGAAAGTACTGAGAACATTGACTTTAAGTTCACAAATAAAGTTTAATGAATTAGTGATTCACACACACACACACAAAACTACATAAGAAAACAATTGCATATATGAAAATTGGATTCATTTAAATTATCATCACTGAAAAATGAATATTTTCATGCAGATATAGTTTCACTTGGTCCAATTCTACATGGCTTTCTGCAATAAAATTTCATAATTGTTTTATGAAGCATGAGTAATCTATTTGATTCTATCATCCATGCTCCACAGATACATTTATGCTCTTTTCTTAATTACACTTCTAAAAGACATTCATTTGTTAAATCTAGTATCCATAATAATATACAAAGCACACTTAGTGACTCAGAATTTTAGTTATTTCTTTGCCCTCTTATTAATTTATAATATAGTGTTTGATAATCCTTATTAAGTATTCCCATTATTTATATAAATTACCAGAATAAAAATAATTGCAAAATACTTAGAAGCATATTAAGTGTAAGCACTGGCTTCTTCCAATGATAATTTTATTTCAGCATATGAAATATAGATCTGTTCTAAATGTTATTAAAACCAAGAAAAATGTTTTAAGCTTTATGGATTTCCTACCACATATCATTTCTCAGAAGTTTCAAAAGAAATAAGCAGATAATCATATTTACTTTTTTAAAAAGAATATAAATATGTACATATAGACTTTTTTTGTATTCCCAGTAATCTACTACATTTTAAAACAGTATTTTAAAAGTAAAGATACTTTCAATTTTCATTAAAAATTGTCACAAGTTTCCTATATTTAATATATAAATAAAACCAAATATGTGACGTATTTAAGAGCACAATTCAACTATACCAAACAAAATTAATTAGAAATATTCTATTCTCTCAAACATGATGAATCTATTTTGTGTTCTGAAATGAGAATAGACTAATAATTTAGTGATACTTTTTTGCCACAGCTACTACTGATATTTTTGCCATTGGCCTTTTCATTGAGTTTATTTATTTTTAAATATCTACTTTAACTTTTAACTATATATTTGAATGTGTGTCTGTGTGGGCATATGTGCATTCAGATGCAGCTGACTGGAGAACCCCTAAAGGGGGAGTGATAGATCTGAAGCTGGAGTTACAGGCTACAGTGAGCCTACCATAAGGGAGTTGAACCAGGGTTCTTTAAAAGAGCAGCTTGTACTTTGACTATTGATCCATCTTTCCAGCCCCAGGCTTAATCTGTTGAGCCCAGGCATTAGCATGTTGTAAGTGTCCCCTCCCCAGAAATGAATAACTGCCAGTAGGCTGTGAAACTAAAATACTTCATCAAGGTCTCCACGGCTATGTGGAAAAATTGACTAAAGACTAGAATCAGAAGACTTGTTGAGGCATAAGTCTCTGTGCTCATTTCTCTACTGTAATATTTATGATAAGTGTAGGCTCAATCCAAAGGTATGGGACCTCGTCCCAGTGAGCCTGGGTCCAGTTCTCTGTCTCTAAATGAACCCTAGGGATCTAGCCTTAACAGCTCACACAACTTCCTGCAGGTTCCAGACAGGAGTTAACCTGCTGAAAAGGATATCAGAACAGTTGTGGAAGCTGGATGCTTCCAGAGGATCGTACTCTTCTTTCTTGCTGTAGACATCGTGGGACCAGGAATTCTATGGGCACTGCGCTTGGAATGCAGGCAACTTGGTCAAAGAGAAATCATTAATTTTTTATTACAAGCTTTTGTTTGTAATGTGAAGCTTTTCAAAATTCTTCATGGAGTGTCTCAGTCTCACTCCCTAGTTCTAAGAATTTCAGATGGTATTATTGCTTGTAGAACTTTGTTAGGCTTCTATTGGAGGAATAAGTCAGATAATTCTTATTCCATCATCTTGCTGAAGTTCTTACCAAGTACAGTTTGAAATATATATTTTTAAATTCTCATACAGATTTTAAATCATATACTTTTACATTTTTAAAAAAATTTTTAATTACATTTCAAGAATTCATCCCAAGTTGTAAGGATAATTCAAATAAAGGTTGATAGCAAATAACTATTCAAAGCCACTAAAGGCAGTCCAAGATAATTGTGCCTCTGGATCTTCAACATTCCATCTTATTAAAGTTACTCTGCAGACCCTTCTGTGTAGTTATGGTTTCTTCAGAGGACCCCCAGTTCACACTCTACTCCTCCTGTCACATGATGCTTCACTGTTACAGAGGCTGTAATATGTCTGCATTTGTCAGTCCCAAATTTCTTCCTATGTGTCTCTTTAGCTAGTTCTCCTTTGAGGCCTTGTTGTGAAAGTTTATTTTTAGTTGTGTTTAAAATAATTATTTTTGTGAACTGTTGGAAAAAGAGATGCATAGACTTTGGAATTTTGTGTTGTTTGCAGGTATTAGATTTCTGTGGGGGATGTTTGATTGCTTATGATCTGCACCTGAGGAGTTCTGAATGACTAAAAACACCTGAGCTCAGATGCTTGGGGTTCCACTGTTGAGTATGGCATTGGCCATGACTGTGATTCACTCTGCTGAGGTCTGGGAAAGTTTAAAAATATGAAATACGCCTCCTCGTCTTCTTTGGTGAGTCACCACTGCAGTGAACTACTACAATGCCTTCCAGTGTAAGATCACAATTACATGCACAGTTATTTTATGAGTTGTTTGTATTTTCTAGTGAATTATTGAAATGAGAGTGATATAAGACCCCTCAAATTTATTTTCAGTAGTTTAAAAATGAGCAGGGTCGTGGATTCCTCTGATCTTGTTCCATATGTTTAAAGTGAAGAGAATCTTATGGAAGACTACTTCCTTAATATCATGTTCAATTGGCCAACTTTAGGAAAGAGCTTTCCTAGTGTTATCTTCACCTATAGATTGTTCTTTTATTTTTTTATATAAATGATATAATCTTCATAAAAGTTGCTGGAAACAATAATTATCTATAACTTTCCCTTCCCAAAATGAATTCTATTGAACTTCTGTAATTCTGTTTAGTGAATGCATTTTCATATATAAAATAAATAAATTTTTGTTTTGCATAATCAGTATTTTTTAGATATGTCCATTATTGTTTTATTACTCATTGTTATTTCTATACATGGAGCTTTAGAATTAGTTTTCATCGACATGTTTAAATAAGCCAGTGAATGTTATAAAACTTAAAGGACAATAGATGGAAGGGAAGAAAACAAATAATTCACATGAAAGACTAGAAAGTATATAAGTGTCAGAAGAAACTGACACTACAAAATAATTCAGTGGGAAACAATACCAGAACATCAGTGCAAATGTAAACAGATTCCTTATTAGGTAAAGATTTACAGTATGTTTAAATGTTGCTGCATCTAAACTAAAGACCACAGAAAGATGGAAAGAAAAAATAGTATAAATGTTTGGTAAAGTCAACACTGAACAAATTGGATGTAAATACATATTAGATAAATTAGATTTTTAGAACAAGACAAAATAAGCATTAAAAAGAAAAACTGCAAGATGATACCAGATAATTGTAAAATAGCTAATTAAGAGTAAAAATACTAACATTGTAAACTTAATTGACATAATATAGTTTCAGATTATTTATTGTAAATACTGGCACATGGCAAGTTTTAAGGACATGGATTTGAATAACGCAGTGAGGAAATTAAACTATGAAGCAATAATTACAAAAAATACATTGTTTTCAAGGACACATAGGCCCTGACAATGACACTAAAGCAGGCATTTTCACTACTGTATGTACAGGCTATAAACTGTTTTCCTAGAGTGCTTTATGAAGAAGTGAGAGATATCAAATGGTATTGTAGAAGAATAAAGAGGACTCAGGTCTGAAATCAAACTCTCAATTATAAGAAAGATATTAAAAATGTATACATGTTTTATTTTTAAAAGTAAATAATATCTGATAAAAAGGAAAACCTTTTAAAAATTAGCACAAGTATAAAAATATCTCCCTATAATATAAAGTCCAATTAAAAAGAGTTACAGGAATATATATATATATATATATATATATATATATATATATATATATATACTATAGAAAGTTAAAAAACTCAAAGAATCAAATTTCAGAGATATAAATATATCTAGCAAGGAAACAAAATCAACTTTTGTCATTGTAAAATTTAAGAAAATGATCACAGCAATAACAAATAGTTTCACAGAGAATTGAAAGAACTCTGCTAATTTTCTTCAGTTACCTCCCTTTCCCCTTAAATATAGCCTCTAAACAATTGCACCAAATCACTATATAGTAAAAGTAACATTTAAACAAGGGATATCAGCAATTCCCAGGGTAGGTATCCATGCCTTATTAACAACTATAACAATGTGCCATTTATGCAGGATGTATGCAGAGATTTATCTTCTCAGTAATGTGTTAAATTGGGGCTGTGATGTGAGAGACATAGACTAATGCACCGTGTCTCTCCTCTCATTAGATCTGGGACTCCATCATAAGATAAATTGGTTCTATGATCTCTCTTTAGCCTTATGTAGGTAAAATGAGTTTCCTTTACCAACTCATTGTCAGTTCCCATCTCAAGCTTAGATTCATGATGATGCTATTTTCTCTCGCTGTTTCTGCAACAGCAGAGAACAAAAAAACTGTAATACGTATACTTGGACCAACCTAATGGAAGAAAATTTACCGTTTTAACATATTGGTACCCAGGAAAAACTATATCGCTCTCCTTCATTTCAACACAATTACAGAGATAGAGACAAAATCCAGCATTATAGCCAAACACTTCCCCACCTTTTCAAATCACTTTTGGAAAAGAATATTGAATAACATGTGGTTGTTTTCAGAACTACCAAAAATACACAATACACAAAGCATCATAAGAAAAAATATTATTATTGATATTTCAAGGTATTTCTTTCTGATGCCCTATGTGTTATATCTTTTCTATTTTTAGAATAGTGTGCTGACCCAAACAGCATCAAAGATACAACCAAATATTAATTTAAACACAGCCTCCTTTATTTTTTTAGACACATTTAAGGAGTTACTCGTGCTATCTTTGTGTGTTAGTAAAACCCATCCTTTTCTCTGCCCACTCATTCTCTGAGCACTCAGGTTCCTCTATATTTTCTCCATGTTCTTCCAACTCTGCACCAATAAAATAAGACAGAATTGATGTAGTGAACTAGGACCATAGGAAGAAGGAGGTAAGTTAAAATATAACAAAATAAACTGAGGAAATACAGTGTGTATATATATATTTTGGGGTGGGGGGGAGATGAGTAGATGAAAGGGTTAGGAATACCCCAATGCTCCCAAGCTCATATTTTCTCTGCCAGTCAAATAAAGTAATCAATAGAATGTTCAACAACATTGGATTCAATTGCTACATCCATAATTAGGTCATCAATTAAGTAAATTATAAATCATTCATGTAGAGGATATACTACAGCAATTTAACATCATGTATTTGACGTATAATCCATGGTATCAGAAAAGTTTAATCATAAAAAGAAGCACAGTAGAAAACACATTGCTTTATGACACCATTTTTATAGTGAGAAAAAGGAATATACTTTTAATCTGTTTGATGGAAGAATGCCTGCATCCATGATTAATACAACATGGATTAACATATAAAATATTTGTAAATTTGATAGATATCTAGTACCTTGCTTTGTTTCCTAATGTTTTTTAATCTTGAATGATTTATGTTATTTTCCTTATTTCAATGGCAATATGAGAGTGAGCTATCCAGAGTAATTGGTGGTTCATGAATATTCATTTATGTATATAATTGTATGTCTCAGAATTTATTGAATGCAAACAAGAGATGCTGTATCTGTGACTCAGCATTTGTGGGATCAGATCAGTGTGGATTGAAAATGTTTTAAAAAAATGTTTCTGTATGTGCTGTATGTATTCAATTTTCTTTTCATTAATCCCTGAACAATACAACATAATATGCATTTCTATAATTTTTATAATACATTAGGTTTGATTAACAATCTGGAGATGATTTAAAATATACAAAGGAATGTACATAGGTTATATGCAAATACTGTATCATTTGGTATAAGGAATTTGAACATAAGAAGATTGGGGCATTCTTTTGAATTCCTAGAACCAATCCTCATTGAAATACAACCATTGTATGTGTGTATTGACTAGCTTGAAATATAGCTGTTATAAGTAATTGCTCTTCATGTCAACTAAAATACCTGAACAGACAACTTAAGAAAGGAAAGATTTGTTTTGATTTTAGATTTCAGTAGACTCAGTTCCTGGTTACTACCTGAACCCGTGAATTGGTAGAACATAAGGTAATGGGAATTTGTGGGAAGCAAATTATTGACTTCACACCCAACAGGGAAGGCCAGGTCTGGGGTACAATATGAAACCAAGGAAAGATAACCCAAGGACATGTTTCCACTGGTCTACTCTTAGTAGTTCTCAATCAGATCAGCAAGTAACAAGAAGATAAACTACCACAGATATCTTAAAACTTCATGTATTTAATCTAATTGATCTTTTAAAAATATTTTTAGAAATTTCCCCTTTTATTGAAAATAGATTTTTTTCTCATACAATATAATCTGATTACAGTTTTCCCTTTCCTCTACTACCCCTGGTTCACCTCCACCTCTCCAGCCATCCAGATCCACTCCTTTTCTGTGTCATTTTAGAAAAGAACAGGCTTCTAAAATATAACAAAATATAAACCAAAAACAAAATATAATAAGATAAAACAAAACCATCACATTGATGCCAGACAAGGCAAATTAACAGAAAGAAAAGAACCCAAGAGAAGACACAAGAATCAGAAACCCACTAGTTCACACACTTGGGAGTTCTATAAAAATACTGAATTAAAAGCCATACTATTTACATAGAAGAATTGGTATAGACAAAGCTTGTAGGAGTAACTAACCAACTAATGATTTGACTTAAGGCTCCTCCGTGTGACGGAAGTGGTATCTGACACTACTTGGATGATCAAGAACTAGAGGATAGGTAGTCCAGTTACCAAGGGTAAAACCAAAAATAAATTTTTTAGTTTTTGAGAATTTCATGCAGTGGACTTTGATCATATTTATTCCCCTCTTCAAATATTTCACAGAACCACCCTCTTCAACCTCATTTCCTACCCATTCAACTTTGAAGTTTCCCTTTTTGAAATCCATTGAGATCAGTTTGTGTTGTCCATCTTGGGAGTAGGACCTGCCATGGAGAGTGACCCACCTACTAGAGTCTCACAATTAAATGATATTGATTTTCTCCCAAGAGTTATCAGATGCGAGTAGCTCCTCAGCTAGTGGTCAGATTTCTTGAATGACTCTATGCTTCCTTGCCAGGATTTTGTCTGGCTTGAGGTTGCACAGGTCTTCTAAATGCTGACACAATGGTTGTGTCATATGTAGAGTACATATGTAGAGCTTCCCTGTTGTGTTCAGAAAACACTGTTTCCTTGAAGTAAACCACCTATATCTCTAACAATCTTTCCATTTACCACTTCTTAAAAGACCCCTGAACCTTTGAGTCAAGAATATAATCTCTATTTTCCATTTAGGACGGATTACTCCAGACTTCATTATTCTTTTCACATTGACCAGTTGAAAGTCTCTGTCAATTCTATCTTGATCCAGTTAACAGTGCTAGGTATGGGTTCCATATCATGGAGTGTGCCTTTGATCCAGTCAGAAGGAGTTTGGTTATACTTATATATAGCACTAGTATTACTATTGCACCAGTCCATATTTATTGTAGCCTGTGAAATTCACAGCTATGAAATATTAATAATAATTCTTTTGGTAGTTTACACACCCCCTTCCAGCACTATGAAAGCTATCTAGAAGGGATGAAATTTCCATCTTAGTACCTGCTTGATCTCTTCATATTTTGTGATTCAAGTATGTGGTATTTTCAGCAGTAGATTTTTAATAAGAAATTCTGAAATAAACCAAAAGTGTTGATAGTAGCCTATAATGTTTGAGTGCTTGTGTGGGGTCTTTGTGACTATGAGGGCCAGCAGAGTAATGATCCAGATGAGACAAGAAGGAAATCCAGTTCAATACAATTTATTTAGTATTATATATCGTATATATTATATAATATATATATTATATTAAAACACTGGACAGTTTATTGTAAGCATATTTAAGGACAGTATAATATAGAAAAGAGTTTCCTGGTGTAATACAATCCCCTGTGCACAAAGAGGCATACTTACATCAAAACTCTTCTCAAAGTACACATCACTTCTCCCATGAAGATGGGTTCTAGAGATAGGCTACATGTATTATCTTAAGGTCCTAGGAAAGGATCTGGCTATCTTGGTCATACAGCTAGCTAATAAACAATTCCGATTCTGGCTGTTAGAACTTAGGAAAGTCTAACCATACTGATAGGGCAAAGGTTGTTTTGGACTATTAACTACCTTTATTCCCAGCCTTCTGGGTGCAAACACAGGATATACACCTCTTTTGTTCCAGGCACAACTCTGTGTTTTACATTCCTTGTTCCCTAGGTTCTTATGTGTGAGCCCAAGGACCTTTGTGCTTTAAACAAGTGTTTATGATATTTATCCTTTATAAATTAAGTCCTATTATATACTATGCATCTCGTTACATATTCTGAAAGTTTAACAAATATCTACAAGTTAAAATGCTACAGTTTGTTTATTTGTTTAGTTTGCTTGAAAGTTATTTAAGGACAAGGTTTGTGAAGGAATTTAGTATTTATTTTAAGTGTCCTTATGTAACATATCAGTTATGCTTACTGTTATTAGTGATACTAGCTTTTATGTATACCATTGTCAATATATGTTTGTTCTGTAATTAATCTTATTTCTAAAGTTTTTTAATAGTGGTAAACTTAATTTTTTAACATGGAAGAAAACATCTCATTAATTGTCACTTAAAATATCTTTGCTATTGTTATATTTTCTTCACATAGCTTTGCAAAAATATACAAATTCCATATTTGGATTTGTGTCAGAATAAATCTCTAATTTAAATGAAATCTCTAATTTAATTTGGAATTCATTTTGTTTCCACTTATCAAATATTTTAAAGGTTTCAGTGAATGGTAGGTCTTAATATACATGTCTGCTAGCTGACTCTGTGATGGGTGCCATGAATATAGCATGAACTGACAATACCTGCATTTCAAGGCACTGATGATAAATGCCTTGTATTCATGGGGTGATAGAAAGAGAGCAGGGTATATATTAGTTGCTGATGAATCTTAAAAATAAATCATTCTGTAGATTGAGGACAAACTGGGTGACAACAAACTTCAAACAAACACATCTAAAGCTTCACTGGGACAAATCGATAGATATGTTTTTGGAATAACTTATCGTTATTTGTTACACACTAAAAATACATTTTAATTTTAAGAAATCTTATTGAAATAATCTTATGAAATCTAAGACAGGAGGCATTTTCTGCATGATTATATGTCCTGCATATTTTTGGTATTAGATGCACATATTTGAGTTTGAATTTATTATAAATGAAGAAAAAAAACCACATGATCTTTTCATGCATACAAAACCAGTTCTCTGCTACTGTGCTATCAGTTCTGCTCATATCATTGCTTCCAAACTATTTTGTTGTTGGCCGTGTTCTGTAGAAAAAACATCAATAAAAAAGAAAGGAAAGATAATGATTCACAGAGTAGATCCACTTTATCTTTTGGATAGGAAGATAGTATCACCATGTCTGGGGATAATTTTAGCCTTTCTTCATAGAATATATTGGTAAAAGCATAGACCTCATTTGACACTTTTCTGATTACAATGTGTATGTTTTATGTCATCTTGGTATCTTCTATTATTTCTGCAAATATACTTGAAAAACAATTTCATAAAGTTTTCATTTCTTTCAAGCTTAATTTCATTTCACTTCTATTGACTTTTATAGACACTCCAGAATCAGAAAGATAAAATTTCTAAAATAATTGCATGCATTGGTAAGGCATTTGAAATTATTTTTATTGACAATGCCTTTGGATTCAATTATTTTTGTTCTTTATTGCTTCTTAAATCTTCATTGATAAAAGAGTTTAAGTACTTATTGTCATCAAAAACAATCATTTCAAATGTATATACTCTCAGAGTTGACATGCATTACTGGCAAGTTAAATAAAAGTGTTTTTGTTGTCGTTAGTTTGCTTGTTAATTTTGTCAAAATTCAGCAGACCTTTAATTGAGTACCTCCTATTATATATCTAATTTTTAATCAGTAGTTAATGGAAAAATTTATCTCTACTAACACTTGTATTCACCATTAAATTTCCTCATATCTTTTCTACAAAATAAACATGAATATTGAAACAAAACACTTATATTACTAAGAATAAAATGAGCCCTAATGCTGAGGATATACTAAAAAAAATGTATATCTAAAGCTAAAAATATGCCTGCAATACAATGTTTGTCTTTCTGAGTCTGGGTTATCTCATTAGATAGATCTTGTGCCTATGGGAAAAGGTACTATTACTATTCTGAGAAATGAACATAGTAATAAAATGACTTATAGTGACATATTTATATACCCTTCTATCAGTGCACTGCTCAATGCTCAGTAGCGAAGATTTTAGCAGTAGATGATAATTAACACAGTTAGCTACTACTGAACAATGTGCAGAGAGTACATGAGTAAGTCTGTATCATTCAAGCTTAAATGGGCTTTATCCCACCCTTACCCTCAAGTCTCAGGGCTCTAGGGAGAAGAAGAAGTGGAAAATTGTAAGAAGCAGAGGTGGTGGACAATGCCAAGAGAACAGTAATTTCTAGACACAATAGGGCTGATACGCATATGAACTCAAAGAGACTATGGCAACATGGCAACATGGACAAGACCTGCACAGGTTCAAATCAGAGAAATTCCAAGCACAGAAAAGTCAAAGTAGCAGGAACAAAGTCCCACCTCTAACTCAGAAACCCTTTTCCATCGATAGTGTCTAGAAGAAGAAAATATGTTCAAAGAAATAATATTGGTACATCAACCACAATCCAAGGCAAGCCTCATGCTCAGGAAGAGTTGCCCAACACAAAATGGACTCCAGGTTTCTCCTTCTTCTTCCATGTAAAGGACTACATTTTTTAAATCCTTTAACCCAGCAGCATGGCTGTGCTAGGATGGAAAATATGTTGGTATACACCTTGAATCCCAGTATTCAGGAAGCAGTGATAACTGCCTTTAAATGCCTTTAAATCCACAGGAGAAGTAGAGACAGAAAACAGAACTCAGAAAGAATCAGAGTCAGACAGGAAGTGACATCTGAGATGAGTCAGAGTAAAGGGTAGGTAAAGAGACAAATCAGAGGAAAAATTAGCAGAATGAGTCAGAATGAGGACATGCCCACCTCTCACGATAGAAAGGCAGGCTCTCAGTTCAGTCTTAAGCACACAGAGGCAAAGACACAGAGGTAGTTCATGAGAAGTTCACTATCAATGGAAAGAGTGAGTCAGTTTGAAGCTGAGTGTAGTTTGAAGTGTTGTCAGAGTTCAAGGAGTCAGAGTCTGCCAGTGTCAGAAGAGTTCAGTCAGAGACAGTCAGCCGGCTCAGAAGGTCAGTTTAAACCAGCTTGGAGAAGTCTGAGCAGAACATCAAGAGAGTTAATCAGCACAGCTCTGTGTTCAGAAGAAGCTAGTTGGGATGACTCAGTCAGCAGAGGAGACTTAAATGTTCTAGATTGTATGAAATCTGAGGCTAAAGCCTTCTTGTTCTTAGACTACACTGAAGACTAGATTGTACAGAAGCCAAAATGCGCCAGGGCTTCAGGGATATGGCAGGAGTTGAATTAGGCAAAGGATAAACAGCCTTTGAACCTGACTCAACCTCTACATTTTTCTTTTGAAAACAGATTTTTTTTTTCACACTTATATTCTTATTAGGGTTTCCCTTTCCTCTAATCCTCCCAGTTCTAAAATCTCCCCTCTCGTCTGGATCCACGTCCTTTCTGGTTTTTGTTAGAAAACAAACAGGCATCTAAGAAATAATAAATAATAAATAAATAATAATTAATAAATAAAATAATAAAAAATGATAATAAATAAATAATAAAATAAAACACATTAAGATAAAACAAAGAAAAAATCAAAATAGGACAGAATAACCAAACAAGAAAAAGAGTCAAAGAAAAGGTAGAAGAAATTAATATAGATTCAGAAACACATGTCATTACACACAGGGATCTCATAAAAACAAAACCAGAACCCATTATACAAACTAAAAGGACTTTTAACGTTTAAAAAATGTGCAGACAACATTATGAGACAAAGAATCCTCAAAGAATCTGTTGAGTTTGTTTTTTGTTGGTTATTTATTGCTGGACATTCTGTTTACCATCAAGAATAGTTTGCTTCCCCAGTGAGTCTTCTTAGAAGAGTGGTTTTCAACCTTTTTAATGCTATGAGCATTTAATGCAGTTCCTCACGTTGTAGTGAGCCCCACTACAAAATTATTTTTGTTGATACTTCATAATTGTAATTTTGCTACTGTTATGACTCCTAATGTAAATATCTTTTATGCAGATGGTCTTAGGTGACCCCTATGAAAAGGTTGTTCAAACCCCAAAGTCGTTGTGATCATCCACAGGTTGAGAACCACTACAATTTTTCATTTGCAAGTGACTATCAATTGGGGATAGCGTCTGGTTAGGGACAGGGATTTGTATATACTTTTCCTTTCAGATCTAGGACTTCACGAGCATTGAGTAGTTAGGTAGGTTTCCAGTAAAAAGATGATTTCACTCTTGCTGAGTAGGTCTTAAGTCCACTGAAAGAGTTGTTGGTTACCATCAAGGTATGTGTGCCTCTACTATAGTATCAATATTATTGTGTCATGCTGCTCATTGATTCTCCTACTTAGCTTTAGTTGTATACTTTTCTTACTACTTTTGAGATGAGTTCCTTATATAGGTTGTATATTAATCACTTTATAAAATACAAAGTTAGTCAATATTTTCTCCCATTTGTAGATTGTTCATCTGTCTTTAATCTATTGCTTGTTTCTTTGGTTCTGCAGAAGCCTGGTGGTTTGATATAGCACCATTGCCTATTTTGATTTGCTTCTTATTCTTATAGGTTCCCTCCAAATTAATTGCCCAGACTGATGTCATGATTCTCTTAAGTTTCAGAACTATTATTTAGTCTGTACTTGAGTTTTGAGTCCATTTTGGTTCATGCTTTGAGATAAAGATCTATGTTTTAAACTGAGAGTACGACAATAGGATTATATCTGTTATATGCCTATAGTTCCAAGACTTGAGTTGAAGAAGCAGGTTTGTTGTTGTGGTATGTTTTTAATTGTGATGTTTAAAATGATATTTTAGTTAAGATCCGCTTTTTACTTGTTTACACCTCTGTGCCATTCCCAGCTGCCCCCCCCCCCCAGGAGGTTCCTGTTATTTATTTATTGAGGGTCTGTGTAAAAACAGGGAGAAAAACACCTGGAGGCTTGATGGGTGGAGCAAGGAGGGAGGAGGGAGGAAGAGGTGGAGCAGGAGATTGAGGGAATTAGAGGAGGAGAACCAGGAGGAGAGGATGGGATAAAGAAGCCTTGGAGTGAGCTCTATGCCTAAGCCGCCCGGGTATTGGACCCCTGAGATTTGTAATATAATGTGTTAATAAATAGCTTTAATATGAACAACAATGGATGATTATTAACAGTTTGTGAGTTCTATTCCAGCCCCATTTAAAAAAATCAAACCTAAACCAGGTGGTGGTGGCACACCACACGCCTTTAATCCCAGCACTCAGGAGGCAGAGGCAGGTGGATCTCTTTGAGTTTGAGGTCAGCCTAGTCTACAGATTGAGTTACAGGACAGCCAGAGTTACAACAGAGAAACCCTGTTTCAAAAAACTAAAAAAATAAAAAAAAACAAAAAACAAAACCAAATTCTAAAAGAGTACTGATCAAAGAAAAGAAAGCTAACATCTTATCTGACCCCACTAACTGCATGCACAATCTGGAATAAATAACCCTCTTAGAACTTTGTGACTTTATTTGGAGAACAAATTTTTCAGTAATAAAAATTACAGTTTTCATAGCGAGCATGGTAATAAGCCTATGGACATCATCAGTCAGCAAAAAAAATCTGTTTTGAATTCTTCCCTGTTTTCTGGAAAGCTATTTCTTAAGTGTGTGCTTTCTTCTTCTGAAAATGTATACTTTAAATAAAACCTAAACTGAGCTCCTAAGAGCTCATTTTATTATTTATCAGGCAATATAATATAAGCATTTGAATTGATCTTATGATAGTAAATATATTAAAATGTGACAAAATTAGTGTGAAAATATCTCTTTGTCTCTTACATATGTTCTTACCAAATTCATATATTAATAAAGAAGCAAGGAAACTGGTCAGTGGAGGGGATGGTTTAATTTCTTTAAGCTTTACCGAAATATGTAAGTAATTGAAATGTGTTCTCAACACTGAACTCAATTTATATATTTAAGGCAGTCTTACATAATTCACAGATTCCCAGGCCAAAAAAAAAAAACCAAAAAACATGTTTTCAACTAAATATGCCCTTTAATTTGGAGCATTGGCAGGCAAATATCAAGAGATGAAAGGAAAGGGAAAGTTGAGGAGGCATTCTCAGTGTGTTTCAAGATTTGGACTGAATGTGGGAGTGACAAAGAAACTCCACTAGTCTCAGACAGGAAACAAGGGGCAATGAGGGCCACTTCAACAGGAAATCACTTGTTCAGTTTACAGTGTGGCTACAGTTCACTCAAACCTAGATGGTCCAAGAGAGGTTGTCCAAGTTGATTCTGATGAACTTTGGCTTCTAGCTTCTGCATTCAAAATCTGAGCAAGCTCAGGAGCTGCCATAAACAAAAAGGACCTATTGTTCTTTAAAATGGTGAATGCCTCTCTAGTTTCATCCAGAATTTTGCCTTCATTAGTCAACTTTGGCTATGTTTACTATTTCTATTTAATAGAGGAACCTCTGTGACTTTCAATGACACATCAAATTATACATTTGTAATACTGTTTTTGACCATCTAAGAATTTTTCTTTTTTCTTCATTTTCTCTTCCTTCCACCACCAAATTTGTTTGTGTGTATGTGTATGTGTTTATGTATGTGTACATACACATATGTGTGTATGTAAACACACACATAGATACAAATGTATATATACATATATAAACACACATATATTTGCATACACATATAATAGGTTCAAAATATATAGATATTTTAGACATTATAGTTTATGTCTTTTCACTTATAGTTAGTTTTGGAAGATAAAAAATATTACCAATGAACCACAATAATCTGTAGTCTCTTTCTTTTCTTAGGAAATCTTAGGTGTATACGTGTGTTTGTATGTGAAAATCTTTTTATTAGATTTCAAATAAATGCTGGTTAAGTGGGAGGAAAATTATGGCAGTGGCAATATATTCTGTGTAAGATCTGTTCTGATTATTTGGATGTATGTGCTGGGGTGTTTTTTTCCCTTTGAAGCATGCCTTCATTTGTTTTTGTGTATATATATTAGCTGAGGACAGAGAAGACTCTACTATGCAAATAATCATCAATTACAACATAGAATCCTTAACAGATATTTGAGAATAGGAAAAAGTAAAATATGAAAGACACTGTTAAAAAATCAATGAAATGATTTCGAATAATATTCTGTTATACTCATAGATTGGTGCCTACCCCAATCATCATCAGAGAGGCTTCCTCTAGCAGATGATGGGAGCAGATGCACACACCACAGCCAAACAGAGAAGTCTTAGGAACCCCATGAAAGAGAGGGAGAGGGAGGAAGGATTATAGGAGCCCGAAGGGTAGCGGGCACCAGGTGAACATGGCTAACAGAATCAACTAAGCAGGGTTGATAGGGGCTCACAGAGACTATCATGGAGCTAACAATCATGGAGCCTGCCTGGGTCTGCCCTAGATCCTCTGCACATATGGTATTGTTGTTAGCTTGGTGTTTTGTGAGACTCCTAACTCTGTGACTGGGGGTGTCTCTTTTGCTCTATTTTGCCTGCTCTTGGGATCCTTTTTCTCTCACTGGGTTGCCTCATCCAGCCTTGATATAACAAAGTATATTCCTAATCTTGTTATGTGCTGTTCAGTTGATAGTCTTGGGAGGCCTGTTCTTTTCAGAAAGAAAAAAAGAGGAGGAATGGATTTGAGGAGAGAAGTGTGCGTGTGTAGGGGGACTGAAAGGATTCTAGGGAGGTGAAACTGTGGTTGGGATACATTGTTTGAGAGAAGAATAAATAAATAAAATGTTTTTAAAAAATAACACCTCTTGGGACTATTTTTTTCAGGAAGAGATATAATGTGATTGGCTCATATACCTGCTGGACTCACTATTGGCAAATACATAGATAAACCCCCATTTCCATTATTAACAAAAGATCTCTCTCTCTCCCTCTCTTTTTCTCTCTCTCCCTCTCCTGTGCTCTCTCTCTTATTGTACATATTTCAAATATTATTTAGCATTTTCTGTTCACTTTTGTGTTTGCATATTTCTGTGTCAAGAGTATGTACACAATTTTAGAGGAAGTGACTATTATGCTCTCTGTAGAAGTTCAAATTAAGCACAGTCTTAGGATCAGTGGAGTTTATCACAATGCTTTCCTCTTTTTACAAAATCATTGCCCCATTACTTCACAGATTAATAGTCGAAGTCCAATTCATGAGAGTGTTACCATGTACAATTGATAATATTCTGCTGTGTGCCAAATAACACTTCTTAATATTGCTGATACATTGCTCAAGTAAGTGCATTTATATGATCTCACTATGGCGCCACCCACTTATGAGGAGCAGTTGATATTTATGTGTGATTGCACAGTGAGTAATACAGCATCTCAATTCATAGTCATAATTGGTATTTGAGTTTTGCTTTTCTAAGACTTCATTACTCACACTCACTGCCTGCTAGTAATTTTTTCTTTTTTTATTGTCTTTTCTGCCCTGACAAAGATCATTTATTGTGACATAGAAATACTATTAACATATGGGTTTGAGACTATGTGAACTTTAAAGCTTTATATAAAATCAGGTAGAGTGGGTGAATTAAAAATAATTCGGTCTTATTTTTCACAATTACCCTTTTAGGAGGGTTTTGGCAAGTAAAAATAAAATAACTATTGATTAGCTGAGTTTTTGTCCATATTTTAAAATCTTTTACTTATTTCTGATACATGTTTTATGCAGATAGAAGTGTAGATGGAAAAGTAAATTTTGAATGCCACTGCAAAAGGACTAGCATGATTTTAAAAGTATACATTTTATTGAAAAAATGTTCATACAATATATTCTTATCACCATTTTCTGTCCCCCAACTCCACTCAGATACTCCCCACCTCCTCATCTACTTGGTTGGAAGTTTTTTTCTCTCTCTTTTTAGAAAACGATCAGGCAAGCATCAATGCAGATAGCCACAGAGGTTAGGTATGGAGTAAGAGACTAGTGTGGTGAGGGGTATCTCCCGAGGAAAGGGACATTGAATAGATAGTTATGAAGTGACAGGGGAGAGACTGAAACTGGTGTATTAAATTGGGAGGGGGAATGGAAGAGAAGATAAGGAGGGAAATACAGGAAGGAGCAACTGACACTAAGGTCCATTTGAGGAGGTCACATAGAAACTTATTACTGTAGAAGCTTCTTAAAATCTATCTATCTATCTATCTATCTATCTATCTATCTATCTATCTATGCATGAAATCTAAATGGTACCACAAAATAACAGGGGAGATAATTCCTTCTCATCCATTTAAAAAGATAAATGGGAGTAATTAGTGTAGCTGGGTGGTGTGCCATGTACTTAGAATGTGTGAGAACCTAATTAAAGCCCTATCATATCGATGGAGAAATATATAGATATATAGGTAGATAGGTGAATAGATAGATAAATATATGTAGGCAAAACCAATACAATAATATTGGGGGGAAAAACTATCCACTAGAGTTAGATTCAGTGAAATAAGAGTTTCTCCTAGTAGCTATTTTTTATCTAATTCCTTAGAAACATTAGTGATAAACATTTATTTCATTCTAACAACTTCTTACCCATGCAATCACATTACATCCGGGTGTTAGGAAAGATGAGATGAAAAAAGTAGATAAAACATCTAATGAGGTTTTAAAGGATCATGGCAACACATTTCATTTCTCATCACCCAGCTTTAATTTGTTAGTAGGGTTTCTATCTGTTAGCACGTGCAAAGGGATGTTCTGTACATTATGCATTTTAAAAAAGAAGAGGAGATGACGTAAAACAGAGAAGAGTATTGAACTTCTGTCATTAAGCATAGTTTGTTTGGATTATTAAGTGGCAATCTGAATGTCTATAAGCAATGAGCAAGAAAAAAATCATTTGTTTCAAAACAAAGTCTGAGTTTTTCTCATTTAATGAAATATAAAATACAATTTTCAAAACTGGTTAATTCTTCATTTGTAAATGTAGTGTCTGTAAAGATGAAGGTGCTGGAAGAGGAATAATCATTCTAATGACATACCTGTGGAATCGGTATTTTGGATTTTAGTGAGGGTGTCTACTTATCCAAATTTTACAATTTTTGGTGTATGAGAAAATTCTAATTGATATCTAAACATCTCTGAAATGGCCTTCACTTTAAAGGTTGTGCCTAATGTGTGCCATTCCTGGTTGAACAAGGGTGCTCCAATATCTTCAACTCTGTACAAATAATATGTAAAACAAATCTTAATAGATTGAATCTTTGTAAATTATTTGTAAATCCAGTGAAAACAACCAATTATACATCTCAGAGAGATCTTGAATTAATAACATCTAGAGTGTGTGTGGTAAGTATGAATTGGATCTAGAAGGACAAAAATTAATTTAAATGAGAAAGCATTTCTTCTGGGTAAAAGCCGATTATTTGTTATATTTAATGACTGCATAGCTCTGAAACATCCATACCATGATAAGGATTCCAATCTCTGACAAATGCATCAGAAAAAGTATTTAATACAAAAATTATGTGTTTTATAAAATACGATATTCCAGTTTGTCTTTGGGGGCCATTTATTGGAATGATGAGTGTGAAAACTAAACTTTAAGTCAATGTGAGATAATTTACCCATGAATTGCTTCCAAGATTAAGGTTACTTTGGCTTTAATTTTCTAGTTTATGCTGTCTGTTTTTATAATGTAGATATGATAAAAACTAATAGGTGTTTTAATATCCATTGACATTTTCCTCTGTTTCACAGTTTGAATTCTAGCAGATTTCAATTTTATTCATCATGTCTGACTTATGAAAGGATAGAGTAATAAGACACTTTCTTCAGAGGAGGGCATTTCACTACTTTGAAAGTTAAATAGGTTGAGCTATGAACATGGCTTAGTGGGTATGAGTGCTAACTCAGCAAACATGAGGATCTGAGTTCATATCCCCACAACCCACATAAATCATCAGGCAATTTGGCCCTGAAATGATCATCTATATCAACCCCACAAGAGTCAAGGAACATCTTAAAAGAGGTCACAGAAAGAATGAAGAATAGGAAGATGTGGAGGTGTGATGAAGAAAGACTACTTATTGGACACGACATAGCTGTTGCTTTCTTGAACTCATTTCATCTGTAGATACCAATATAAAACCAACAAAAGATCTGGTCTGTCAATATTTCATCATGGAAGGTGGGAGGGTCATAAAGCCTCACTCCTTCTTGAGAGAATATTAACACTGGCTGAGGAAGAGTGTTTGTTTCTTTAATAATGTATTCACTGAGATATTGTCCATGATTGAGAAGATAACCTCCCATGCATGTTCTTGTAAGCATTTCTATTTAAATTCAGTAACTGACACATACACACAAGTAGATAAAAATAGGAGACTTGCCGAGAAGAGTCTCAGGAGTAGTAGCAAGGAGGATGATACAGACTCATGGATAGTGGAGATGGCTGAAATTCATGGCATACATGCATGTGATTGTGAAAGTTTGTCTGTAACTCTAGCATTGGGTAGCAGAGAAGGCAGATCTGAACTATCCCAGTGAAAACCTTCCAGTTTAGTGATATAATTTTTTTCAAAACAGGAAGGTTGAGAACAGCAGTGGAAGAAAAAGGAAGTCATGTTGTGGCTACTGCATGCACCTGCATGTTTATACCTACTTAACACTCGTGTTCATATACCACATTTATAATGCCACCACCCCTAAACACACATTATACCCCCCACATACACATGTGCATGTACACAGACACAGAGAGGGAGAGATAGATAGATAGATAGATAGATAGATAGAGATATATAGATAGATAAAGATAGAGATGGAAAGATACATGAAGAGAGAGAGAGAGAGAGAGAGAGAGATATTCTCAGGTACGTTTGTTGTATGGTCCTTGTTCTGAGTGGTGAAAGGTATGATTTACTATCCTTCCCTATGACCAGCTTTAAACCTGCTTGTAATAACACATGAATCTTTTCCCATTTCGAGTGATATTTGTAGTCCAAATAATTGCATACCCTTGGAAAATACTTGATTTTATGTCTGACTAAAATTCTCATGAAAGTTAAAACTTTTCACAAAAGAGTGAGAATTCGCATTTCAATGCTCAAACATTTACCAAACCCTGGTCTTCTTTCAGAAGGAATACTATCAATACACAACACTAGAGGGGTGGTATAAAAGAACCATTTTGAGTTTATTTAAGGTACTTAAAAGTTAAGTTTAATAAGTTAAAAATTCTAGTTTCTGAATGCATGTAGGTGCTCATATCCACTGAGAGTCTGTTTTCTTTATTTGTCAGGATTATGAGGGCTCACTGGGGCTGAGGATGTGAATTAGTGGTAAAGTTCTTTTCTAGAGTACATAGGACCCTGGGTTCAATACCCAATGCCATATACATAGAGTCATACATATTAACTTTAAAAAGAAGTAGGAGAAATAATTAGTATGATGAATCATTACATCACATGCCTAAAATGTACTGTCTAGTTGCCATCAGTATTTTGAAGGAACAGCATAAGAGACAATTCACCTACAATCATTTGTATCTAACATCTTATCTTTATAGGTTATTGCTTAGACAACAGACAGTGACATTTTTTTCTGAGCCTGTCAGAATAAACAACCTCTTTTGGGTTTAATATTTCATTTGATTCATCTGAAGACAGTTTTATTGATATTTTAATCTAAGATGCTTTCTTTTTCCATTTTCAAATACTAGAGATATATTACCTAGAGTCTGTGAAGTAAATTTAGGTTGATTTATTATTCTTTCTGAAATATAAATGATGCGTTTCTGTTCACTGGAGAGACAAATAATATGAATATTATTTTGATTTCACTTTGAGATTTTACTGATTTATAAATCTAAATACAACTTAATTAAGATATATATACATATATATACACACACATATATATATATGTATATATATATATATATAATCAGTTTCTTTATATGCCAAGCAGAGACAATCTATTTACCTTCCAGTTTTTAGTGTGTGATATGTGATCACATTTCATAAAATGGTTTGTCAGAAAAATGATATGTAATATGAATTTCCTATGCTACCAACCATCATTTTAAGTGGTGAAATATTTCACTTTCATAGTAAATTTCCATTCTTAAAATCAATAGACCAAGTAATGAGTTATATGGAATATTTCATATGAAAAGGATTTGCTAGGACAGAGACCTTGAAGCAGGTATCCTAGCTGCAGAATTCATCACGAGCTACTGTAGTGTGCTTGATTTTGGGAGTGGTTGCTCTAACTGACCACCAATGTCATAGGTACTTTCATTCATGCTAACTATCCTAATTTGCTAACATTTAGGCTACTGACAATAGAGAAGTACATGCATATGTATTGCTGTACTAAGTAGAAGCAGTACTCCTTGACAAGTGCAATGCATTGCACTCAATTGGTAACTCCTGCAGCTGAGAAGCCTTCTAGTGCAAAGAAAACCACTTCTGTTAGGAGTCTGGAGCTAAGTGGCTCTTTGACAGAACTGGAACTCTGCTATCCCAAAGGTTGCAAGAATCAAGTAATTTCCATATGCCTAACACTGTGCTCCTGTCCTTCCCTCTTCTATCAATTGTACATGGTCTTTAGAACAAGTGGAGGGAGTGCCTTTTGATTTCTATAACATATAACAGATTAAGACATGTATCTGGAACTCATTCAAATAGTCCTTTGAATGAGGTAGATACTTTTTGAATTCTTTTTATTTCCCTGTAGCAAGTTTCATAATAATTTTAACTCACACTTGCCAACGTCAAAATTGTCTTGAATGGCTTTGGAAAACATGGTGGGGACAAATTAGAATTCAAGTAGAGTATGCCTTCAAACACTAAAGCATAATGGAAAATAAATTGTTTATTGCATATTTACTATCCAGTTTTATTTGCTAAAAGGAATATAAATCTCACTTCTTTCTCACTCAAAACTGCCCAAAATATAAAAGAAAGTTCCAGTGTATAAGAACCAATGGCAGTTTTAGTTGGAACATAAATTAAATTAGTGGGAAATATGCCCACTTGTTCAAAAACATTTACCTCTTCCTTGCACACTACAAAAATCATGAAACTTTTAACAATTCAGAACTAAAATTCTAAATCTCATACTACCTAGTAAAGGAAACCATTTGTATTTTATGCTAACTATTTTCTTAAAAATAAACAAGTTGGGGAAAAGAATGATTTTAGTCACAGGAGAATGAAATGATAGGATTTTTGATATTTCAGAATTCTTAAATTTTTTAAAAAATAAATGAGGAAGTCAGGGAAGGATCTAGGATGAGTTGGGGGAAGGAAAATCATAATCAGAGTATATTGTATGAAAAATAAAAAACCCTCTACTTTCAATTTAAAGCGTGTGTTAAAGAATGGAGGAAAAGGAATGTCTTCAGGAAACCACATTTATAAACCTAAAATTCTACTTTAAGATTGTGGAAGATGAATTTGTGGGGGTTAGTTTTATGTATTGCTCAAATATTTGGTAAAGTACCATTCTAGACAGTATTTTACAGATATTTCTATAACAATGTTACAGTTCTGGGAGTAGATTTTCAAACCAAGGATGGTGGTACACACCTGTAATCCAGGACTCCAGAGCAAAGTCAGAGGTGGTGGCTTGAATTCTAAAGCCAACTTAGCCTACATGACAGAAGCATGTCTCAATAATACAAAATTTGTTACACTGAAGAATTATGACACTATTCAGCCAATAAGTTACAGAACTCTTGAGTGAAACAAGCAAACAAAAATAACCAGAGGTCACCCTAGGAAGTTTAAATTCTGTGTGTTTCAGGTGAGCTTCAGATTCCAGTTGCAACAACGTCCTGTTCCCCAGCCTGTGAGCCCATTCTGAGCATTTGGAGCTTGGCAGCCTTAATCACTGTGTGATTGAATTCCTTAACCCGTCCCAACACACATACATACACATATACATACATATACATGCATGTACATCTATAAATGTTGACACATACATATATCCATATATATATACACACATATAAATGCATACACACACGTGTATACATGCACACAAATGCATACACAGATACACACACACACACACACACACATATATATACATATGCACACAAACATATATATATATATATATATATATACAGAAGCACATGTACACATGCACACATACACTTTTGACCTTGTCTCTATGATTAATAATGAATACAGAATACAGTTCATTTCTCTCCATAATTTTTTGCCCCCATCAGCACAGAGCAGGTTCTCAGGATTTGAAGCAATGGGCAGAGTGCTGTGGAGATGACTTCTAGGAACAAAACTTCCTCACAGAAAAAAGTGCCAAGGGCACATTTATTTATTATTATTTTTCCAGGCACTTACTTAGGAGAAACCCTCACTGGATTGCCTTCTTTGTTTATAAACGGAACTGTAGACATTTATGCTTCTTTTTAAAAATAACTTTTATATCTAAACTGTTAAGTGTTTTAGCATTTAATGGAATGAAGCATAACCATTTTCAACCTCTGACCTTTTCTATTTTTTCCTACCATTTAACATCAAAGGGCATTTGGCACAGTCTTGCATACCTCTTTTGAAATCTATGAACTATGAAATCATGTAATCATGGGTAGTTGTATAAATGAGTTAGTACAGTGTCAGTACACTCATGTTACTTTGCTTTCTCTCCCACCCACATCAGATTTCCCTTTTGGATAAACACAGTCATGGTTGCAACTAACCAAAGGCAATTAGCTTTCAAAACTCTGACATAGAAGTCTCCTTATACTTACTCAGAATAAGAAATGGTGTGTGTGTAAAAGCTTTGTGAGTATTCACCACCATCTGCTCTCAGGACTGTCAGCACTGCACCTGCCCTTGTCTGTCTCCCACCCTACCCCTATGCACTGTGGAGGTATCCTATGTTATCCTTTGAACAGCCATCATCTGACAGTTATTACAACACATGTGCATGTAACATGTTTTAAGCATCCCAGAGCCCACCAAGGAACTGAGAATTCCACTAAACAAAGAAGAACTCCTTGATTCTTGCATGAGAAGTGTTTTCAATAAACTGAGCCTTTAAAAATGTTTTCCTAAAACAACATGCTCCTTCCAGTGTCAAAGCCTAGACTTAATTTGAGTTATGTGGAGCACTGATGCCTAGGACATGGAAAACTATCTCAGTGGGATGGCTTACACAGCCCTTCTCACTTAAAGCTAACACTTTGGTATCAGACATAAAAGACTTATACATTTGTCTAATAGATCACCTGGAGCTTAAAACATTGCACAGAACACCTACAAAATGGGGAGAGAAGTCATTAGCAGTTTCCTGAAGGATGACAGATGGATTAGAAAAGGCCATGTGAGGAGTATGAATGTTGCCATATATATTCACAGAATCTTCAGAGTGGAAGGTTAAATAAGCACTAATTCTGTGGTTATCCCAGGAATGAAAAATAAAGAAACAAAATCCCAACTCACTGTGTTTTGAAGCAGCAAGAACAATGCAACAATGTGAGGCACATGCTGAAAGCAGTTCATGCCTGTAGCATAGCTGAGACAGACGTGCTGTGTTGGATGGTGCTGAATGAGATGAGAGAAAAAAAAAGTGTGTGTGAAGATGTGCACTGTGACTTTCTGAGAACAGGAGCAGTGGATGGCAATGATCCCCATTCATATGTTTCTGAAGCCCAACAGGGTGATTTGCTTGTACTGTAAGGTGTCAGAGGAAACTGTTATCACAGTGTACTAAGATATGAAAGCTTTCTAATGTGAAAATGTCTTATCAAGTAGAAATAGTCTGAAGGCAAAACACCCTTTTGAAAATTGCTTATCACTTTACTTTTGAATGTCTTTGTTTTTGTATTTTAGTGTCTGAGCAGCATAAGGTGTAAAAAAATCCTTAGTATGCTAGGGAAAATCAGTTTGGGAATAAGACTCTCAAATATATTTCATTCAGAATTTCATTAATATGTTTTGGGAAAATATTTAAGAAAGAAAATAACTAAAATACGGTAAACCATTGCTTTTTTGTCTATTATTTTTATAATGCAGTGTTGGATATTTCAACATTTTTATTATTGGAGTTCCATGTAGAGAATTATATGATTTTGTGTAATAAATATAATCAATATGTTTCTATTTAGTTTGAAATTTTCTCATTAAAAGTGTAAGGGGGAAATTTTATTAAATAAATCTTCCTCATAGTTTTGTTTTAAAATTTTAATCTTTAGTTAATTCACTTACAAATTAGATGCTAAGAAATTGAGGAACCAACATTTACATTTGACATTTTGTTTCTCCCTTTCTCTGTATCCTCTGGGCCCTTGCAGTAGTTAAATGTTAATCTTGGCTATCAACTTAAAATATTTCAGAGCTTTATCTATTTGTAGACATACTATCAGGTTCTTCACTGCTTCTGAATTCAATTGCACTAATGGAATTTAGATGTTTAAGATAAAACTTAAACAAGATAATTTTTTGAGGAAAGGTATACATGAAATGTAATTAAGTACAGGCATGTATATGGGATTCTTGTGAGAGAGACAGGTATGTGTTAGGGATACAAAATGAATGTTTCTTATTCAGAGAGTGAAATGTGCCAAAATGAGAATTCCCAAAGAATCTTTTCAGGGTAGGCAATCCTATCGTATTTGGAATGGAAGAACTGAGATACATGCAACATAACATTGTTTAAGGCATATAAACAAGAAAAGTGGAAGAGGAGAGTCTCAGAGAACTGTATATTAATAGTACAAAGGAATAAGGTTCAGCTTTGCCAATGAGAAGAGCAAAGTCCCGAACACGGTGTGTTTTTGCTGGGGTGTGTGTGATGTGTGTGTGTGTGTATTCAGAGGACGGGCAAAGGAGCTGAAGGATTTGTTAAGTTTATGGCAGGGTATTTTTGGTATAAATAAAATGATGCTGGAGTAAATGTGAAATGAGGGAGTCAAATAATTTTCAAGTAGCTGAGGAGGCTTGGGAGTGGTCCTTGAGAGTTCAAGGACATTTTGACTTGATTTTGACTTTTTACTTCTTTGACAAATATGTTAATTACATTTCATCCTTATGTTTTGCATCAGAATTTCTGATAAAAGAAGTGAGAATGTTCTGAATTAGTTTTATCTTTAACACCAAAGCTGTATAAATTCCACATAAAGGCTTTAACGTCCACAGCTAAAATCTAACATGTAGCAGTTTAATTGGTAACCACAACTTTTCATTGACAGTTTCTAAAGCCTGCGAACAGGTAGCCCAGAGCATGCATTTGCTCATTTAAATTTTTGGTTTATACATCTCTAATATGAAACCTAGCAATTCAGAAAATGAACGCTTCTGTGTGCAAGCCTCAGGAAGGAAGACACAGACTAGAAGAAAACACGGGCAAGGCCCTCCTGTTTTCTGATTCCTTGTGAATATTTCCAGATTTTTTTCTTTTTTGGAACTATTTACTTCATTTTATCTCATTTAAATGTATTTGTGTAAGCCTGCAAAACTCTATGTGTACCACAAAAGAATCTGCACAGACCAGAAGAGGGCATTGAACACCCTGAAATTAAAAGTGGCTGTGAGCTGCCAGGACCCAAACTTAGGTCCTCTGTCAGAGTAGCAAGTGCTCTTAACCACTGATCCATGGCTGCAGTGCTTTACTTTGTTTCTTTTCTTTTGCTTTACATCCACAAGAGGTGCTCTCATTCTGTGGCTTCCAACTGTGTCTTTTCTTTTCTTCTTGTGTTAGGATTATGTCATTTTATGCAATATTCCACTATAACTTGGATTCTCGGGAATGGATTTATAATTTATTTTTTAGAGCATTAATTTTTTCCTTGCTTTCTTGTCAAATTCATGAGAAATCAATTGTCAGGAAGAACAGCAAGATAATTCTTCAGTAGTTTTGTGCTATGTTTGTATGTGATTTGTGTGCTACTCCATAGTTTTTGTGTCAGAAACACAAAATGCACCTCATGCAGTGATGTTGGCAGGTGGTGGGACCATTCAGAGGTGAAGCAGAGTTTGATGGGAGCATCATTATTGTTGTAGGATCCTAGTTAGCTCTTTTATGGCTTTGGTAACATTTATAATCAGTTCAGCATATGGAGTCCACTTTTGTTTAGTTTCCTTTCTACTACTTCAGTTAGCGTGATTATTTTGTTACACTGATGTATAGTCTCATTTCAGGATTACCTTCTTCAACCAGAACACTTCATCCAACAATGGAGAAGGAAGGTAGCATGAAGGAATAGCAGGCATACAGAGCTCCTACTAAGAGAGTGGTGTACAGTGTGGTGTAGTAATGACTGCCTACAGTCTCAAAGCAGTTGGACCTGGACTTACATAGTCTACAGCTGTCTATACTAGAAGACCCAGATTGGAACAATGATTCTGGAACTTAGTCAAGATGCAGAGGTCAGGGATGAAAGATACAAGAAAACTGGGAGTTGAGCAGTGGTGGTCCATGCCTGTAATCTCATCAGTCTGAAGGCAAAGGCAAGTAGATCTCTGAGTTCAAGGTCAGGCTGGTCTACAGAGTAAGTTCCAGTACAGCCAGGGCTACACAGAGAAACAGAAAAACTGTAATCAAGCTTTTAAACTGAGTAAGAGATAAGATATTAAAATACTTTGATGCACCTGACAGGATTCTAATATCTTTTAGAATACTAACTAACAAAGGACCAAATCCCAGATACTTTGTGTGTTCGGATTAAAATGAAGATTCTGATTCAGTAAGCACAAAATTTGGTTTTATTGAAACTCTTGGTTTTGATAAGTAGATATCATTTCCCCTCTTTCTTGGTGACCTTCACACATATGCTATTAATCTTCTCTAACAATTAAACCAAAAGTCCTGAAAATACTCCTATACCACATGTATGTATGCATGTATATTCGTGTGTGTGTATACACACATATGGATACCAACTGAGTTTTCTAAGAGGATACCAGTCTGTAATTACTAGTAAATACTAGACATTCTACTATTTGGCAGTTACATGAGATTTTTTTCCCCTGAAAGTCAGTACGAGTTTATTCTTAAATATAACAGTAATAGAAGAATAGATATTGAGGAAATGTCTAGATACTTGTGCTATATTTTATGCTCTGAATATAACTGGTTGCACTAAACTAATGATCCCTAATCATTCTTTCAACTTGGTATTTCAAAGCCAGTGAGCATCAGGCAGACCGAACAGTTTAGACTGTCATTCATTAGTATTTTGTGACTGAATAATAAATGCCTATCTTCATTCAGGTCTCCTTGCTAAGACTTGTTTCTAGTGAAAAGGAATTTCTTTGAGTTTGCTTTAAATCCTAAAGGTTTTTAATTCATCCTAAAATTTATTTTCTTTTCAACCTATAATTTAGTAGTTTTAAAATAGGAGAAAGCACACCCACAGAACCCCGATGATCAATTATTTCCTTTGCCTGTTTTTGTTGTTGTTATGCAACCCAGTTAGGTTGTTGTGCCATGGAGAGGTTCACAAGATAAATTGCCTCCCTTTGGCTATGTCGTTTTCTTCAATTACACAAACAGCAGCTGGAAAATCTGGAGGAGATGAGAACTACAAGGATTCTGGGAGATGCTAACGATTAATGCCTGCATTATTACTCTCTGGAGGTTCTTCAAACTCAGAGTCCCTCATGGCATTGTAAGAATAAAAAGTGACACAAAAGTAGTCTGCAGTCGGACATCCTCTACCTGCCAGGATAATGCCTTCCCAGTGCCCCTAGAGTCCCATGACATGCCTGGTATCAATAGACACTGTGTGTCCATGATAGGTTTAAATAGATCTAATCATTCTGGAAGGCAGAGAGCTGTGAAAAATCTTGTTACCCTGGGAAGGAAGCCTATCTTTCTCTAATAAAACAGAATGTAGTTACTGTACTCTTCATTTCCTAAAGCACTCTCCATTGTGTTATTAATTTTTTGAAAGTGCAAGTTTGAGAAAGTCTTTAGAGACACTGAGCTTATCAACTCTATTCATCTTCTGGTGAAAAAAATCCTTTATCAAAATAATGCTCTTGAAACACTATTTTGCTTGTGGTCCTCCAAGGACAGCAAGTTCTGCCTATGTGTCTATTTGACTCCATTAAGAGTAAAGCTCTTAATGATATGGTTGCCGTAAAAGAAAAAAGAAAGGAAAAGAAAAAACTAAAGACAAAGAAACTAATGACTGAGGACTGGTGATCTGCCAATAAAAACTTTAGAAAAATGTTTATTTATTATATTTTATGCCCATTATTGTTTTGTTTGCATTTATATTTGTGCACCATGTACATATTGGAGGCCATAAAAGGTTGTGTGATACCCCAGGACTGGAGTTACAAAGGTTATAGACAGCCTTGAGGGTGCCGGGAACCTGGGTGGAATAGCAGTCAGTGCTCTTATCCACTGAGCAATCTCTCTAGTCATACCTTTCATACTCGTGTACCCATGCTTTTGTACCTTTTGCCTTGAAAGAACTTTCTAGAAGTACACAATTTTCTCTTAGAGAAAAGTGGCTGTTTACTAACAGTATTTAGGTAATGAACAGAAGAGTATATATATCGCTGAGTTTCGCTTTTATATATATAGGAAACAAAGGTAGGAAAGCAGAAGCTAGAATTGGTGTCATACTCGAGATGTAAAGATCTCACAGAAGTTTATGGAAATGTCATGGTCTTAGGAATTGGTCTCATCAACCTCAAAGTGCTTGTCTGCCCAATGGCCTTGAACACAATTATTTCTACTTCTATTTATAAAATATTTAACAATATTTCCTTTTGTGAAAGATCATGGAAAGATTCAAATTAATTCAGTTTAACATATAAGTTGATGTCCTATGCTATAATATCTACTGAATAAATGTTAGTTTTTCTAAAAGTCTTCTAAATTGAGTCAATTATCCTTCTTTGTTCTATCCCAATGGTAGTTTCTATTCTGTGATGATTTTTATGACATTTCACTGAAAGAAAAAAATCTATGTAGTTCTTGATTTTCTCCTATCTGTACAGATGGGCCCAGCAATCCATGATGTAGGTGCTTCTGATGTGCACTACAAATTCGCTATCACTGTTTAAGTAAAAATTTCTCACATAAGGACTTATGTACAAGTGCTTACCCTCAATGTGTATCCTACTTTTTTTCTACTTGAACAATTATCAACTTAATAGAGTACAATAAACCAATCTTATTTGCCAGCACTAAGATAATTTATTTTTACATTATTGCACAAATAACTACATTTTCTCATTTTCCTTGCTCAAAAATCTTTTTTATTAAGATACTCAGGACAAAAAAGAAGCTTCTGAAGCCTGAAATGGAATCTTGGCAGCCATGTTACCTTCCTGCTTCTTTCGCACAGAGTTCTTTTGTATCCAGCCTCCATGCTGATCCAAGAGAGTAGCTGCAGAAAGCACAGCGGGCTCCCTTTTGCAGGTTTTCTGTATTTTCATTTTATTTCCTTCACTCTCTATATTCAAAAATAATGAGAAAAATTTCTTTGCCCTGGACTGTTTTTTTTTATCCTAGCTAAAGGAAAGAGAAAACCTTCATTAAAATAATGAAGCATTTCCAACTTGATTAATTGTGTCCCAAAGCCATTGATGTCCACAGGTAATGGAAACACTCAACTGCTCTAAGCTCAGGCTGTGAGATAAAGTCAGTCGCCCACTTTTCAGTGACTGTTCTGTGGAGGAGGGAACAACCTTTGGCATAGCCAAACGTAGATGAATGATCTGTTTCATCTTGTGCTGCAGCTGGATCAATTTGGTCACCAGGAGTAGACAGATTTCATCTGAGCCTTCTGACAGAAATTCATTTGGCACAGAGAAATCATTGAGGGCTTTGCAATGCTTGTTGTCAAGGAAATGAATTTAAACATGGGAAAGGAGAAAATCTTTTACTTAGGCAAGCATGATGGAAGGAAAGAAAATGAAGGCTCATCCGGACACTTAAACTATTCTGTCAAGTAAATGTATTTGATGAGCACTTGAGCACTGTCATTGGCTATTACATACACTTACCTGGTAAGCTTGGCCAGCTCCTTGTTTCTCAAGAAAGGACCTTAAATATATAAATCTACACTATTAGTGTAATTGTTTTTTATTAAAATAAATAAATATATAAGTTATCTGGACACATTGTCTGTTTATCCTGATTCTTTTATTTTTCCTTACTAGACTGTGTCTACAGTGAAGGTGATTGCTTATAGTATTGCAATCTGAGTAAATATCTGAATTTCATGAATCATTGTGAAGAGGATTGATGAACTACTGGATAAAATCTAAGGTGAAACAGCAAATGCTTGGATTTGTTTGGAAGTGTAAAACAGTTTATTGTGCTAAAAGAAGCAGCTCTACAGGCACTGGCAGTGATGAAGACTCTGAACATAACTTCTTATGAAGTGAAACACACAAATAAATAAGTTATTAGAAGAAACTGAGAAATATGGATTGACTGTAAATGGAGTTTACAGTTTGATATATGTCAATTGAGTTGCAATGCCAATAACACGAATGCTCAACCATAATAGGGTTCCTAAGAGAGTGGGTGGTTATAGGCCTCAAAAGCCATAATAGCAACCCCCCTCTCTCTAATGGCTAATCTTTCTCCAATCATGTTCTGTAGATAACGCTGTGGATGAGATTTAGTCATTTAATTACGTGGCTAGAGGAAAAAGGGCCATAAACTAAAGCTCCTGCTGCTCAAATAGAAATAAAATGTGACTGCCTTAAATCTCTCTCATTGTGATAAAGGCAGTGGTTGCTAGGAAACACAGATGCATTTGCATGCTTGTATCTGAAGAACTGCCAACTCATCTTTGATATGTTAAAGGTGGATCTTCCTGCTGTTTCATAGTGTTTCATGAATTGTCTTTATGTTTACAGAACTATATGTATCATGTCCTTCAGTGCAATGGGTTTATTTACTAAGTACTGCCCATGTGAAGGTAGCAGAGGCATAACTCCTGCTGTATGAGCACTTTGATCAAACTGTTGTTAAATAGCCAAAGCAGTTTGAGATTTTTTTTATTTTTTCCTTTGTTTTCTAAACATCCTACATCCTTGCTCCTACATCCACAGGGTTAAAAAAAAATCTTGCTTTATACTATCTCTAACCCAAGTGTATGCACTTCTCAAATTTTAGTACAGTTTGTCTCAGTCCCAGTCAGATATTAGAAAAACTCTCAGAAGTTCTTTTTTAAATAATCTTATGATTAGCGAGTTTACACGTAAGATATATGTATGTGTGTGGGTTGGTATACATGTTCCATGACACCTGTATAGAGTTGAGAAGACAGCTTTTGGGAAGCAATTCTCTTCTACTCTATGATCAAACTCAGATTATAAGGCTTCAGCAGCAAGTGCTTTTATCCACTGAGCCAGAGAGATGGGTCTTCATAAGTTTTAAAGGACAGTAATGACTGAGTCTTACTATAGGGCAATTAAACTAGACTCACTTGCTTTAGTTCCCAGGTATCCTACTTTTAATTTCCAAGTGATTTTAGTGCACATTCGTGATTAGGAGCCATTATTTTTCTGATTCTGCACAGAGAAAGGAATGTGCATCTCTTTACTCTTGCTTATTTAGCTCCTCGAAGCTGAAAATGAATGATGACTGGTGTTTAGAAATTTGTCTCATAGATTAAAAAATTGTATTCCTTATGACTCTTATCTGTAGCCAAATGTAGTTTCATTGATTAACCTATAAGTGAAATGATTATCATTTTGGATTCTAGCTTGAATTCTATAATCATTCATTCAAGTAAATCAATGAATGGGAGAGGAATCTGTACTTGACAAATATGAATAATGCCAAAAATAAAGCACAATACCAGTTTGTTACTATTTTTGTAACTTCTATATATTTTTTAGTTCATTTTCTTTTTTGTCATCTTTCTTGGTTCTTTAATACTGGAACAGCTACGTTTTGAAATTATGTGTGTGTGTGTTGTTCACATGTGCACATGTGAATGGGGAATATACTTGGACAGAGGCCAGAGGAAGATTGTGGATATCCTCTCTCATTCTCTTTATTCTCTTGAGACAAGGTACATTATTGATCCTAAGCTAGGTTGAGAGCAAGCTAGCTTCAGTAATCTTTGTGTTTCTGCCTCTCAAAGTGCTTGGTTTAAATATGTATATATAACTTTTATTAAGAATATTTTTTTCATACAATCTGGTCAAGCTTTCCCCTTACCCAACTCCTTCCAGATCCTTTCCATGTTCCTACTCACCTAACTTCATATTATTTCTCTCTCTGTTTCTTTAGAAAACAAAAACAGGCAACAGACATACAAACAAAGAAGAATTTTTAAAAATCAGGAAAAGCACAAGAAATGTGGGAGCTGAGGATCTGAACTTTGGTCTTTATGCTAGAATGGCAAACAATTTTACCCACTGACTCATCTCTCCAGCTGTTCCATTATCTTTTAACTGAATATTTTCTATAGAAGTTAACTTATTTTTCTTTCATATTTTAACATGATAGAGAAGGTTAGCTGGGTGTTGGTGGTGCATGCCTTTAATTTCAGGACAAAAGAGGCAGAGGCAGACAGATCTCTATAAGTTCAAGGCCAGCCTGGTATCCAGAGTAAGTTCTAGGACAGTCAGAGTTACAACAAAGAAACCCTGTCTTGTAAAAAAACAATAAAAGAAAAAGAAAAGGTTTAAGTCTTTGGAAGTTACATAAAGAAAAATGTATTAGTGCCCACTTACCCACCACTCTATTTAGGAATTCTATTCTTTACTGGATTGTAAAATATAGGAAGCTTACTAGTAAAATATGAAATTTGAGTTAAAAACCAAAACTATTTAGCTGTCCCATCAATTGGGATAAATGTTATAAACTATAAAATGAAGATGACAATAATAGAAGTAATAACATGAAGGGAAAAATATCCTTTGGCCTCAGTCCTAGAGGAAGAACTACATACAGACCATTAAGGATTACTAAGAGTAGGAAAAATAGTCTTCATGAGGAGGAGCCCCCATATGTCAAACAATTTAGTGTCAAATGATCAGCACTTAAGTCATACATATACAAGTAATATATAGATTTAGCCAGTTGTATTTATAGATTTATAATTATATATTTTTAAACACACACACACACACACACACACACACACTACACACACACAAAGAGAAGCAATGAATTCGAAGGAGATCAAAGTGGATACATGAGAATAGTTGGAGGAAGGAAAGGAACTGGGGAATGATGTAATATATTTTTAATTCAAAAAGGAAAACATGTATTTAATAAGTCATATTAGTCATCAAAAATTCAAGTTTTACTGTGCCTATACTTTTCTGGCAGTTTTATTTCCTCATGGAGTCTCTACTACCTTTGTAATAAGTTAGTAAAATGATAACATAAATCTTAATGTCTATTATATTTGTTTCCAAATTCAGTAATTAATTTTTAAATTTTTCATGTAGCTTATGCAGCTCTTGCTAATTTATTTTCAGTGACACATAATATTCCTTTGAATATTGCAAATTAGACACATAACATTTTTGTGAATATTAAAGATACACCAAGATTTTCACAATGGTACAAAATGTCCCTTTGTCCACTGAGGTATTCAATCATTTCTCCAGCATTGTACCACAGAGTAACATTGCTATATTTTTGGCTTGGCTGTAGTTTGTCTCATTGTTTAGTAATACTTAAAATGTAAGGGAAACCTTCACACTTCCACTAATTGACAGATTTTTCTTTTCTGAGAAGGGACTATGAAAAACGATGCTCACAATGACTCTAGTTTTGACAGTTAATGTTTTTTTGATTATCTTCTTGTTTGACCCATACTGCGCTTGAAGGAAGTGTAGCTGTTGTTTCAGGGCAAAAGGTGTTGTATTTTTTTTTTTTTTTGACTGATTCAAACACCAGTCCTGGAGCCCTGGAGGGTTTCAGCCTCCATATATTCTAATTTTAAGGCTAGAACTGGGAAGCTTCAGTCTCAGTCTCTCTACAATCTAGAACATTTAAACCTCCGTACAATCTATGTCCAAAACTTACTGCTGACTGAACCACTCTGAAGAGCTCCTTCTGAATTCTGACTCTTTTGGTTCAACTCACTTGTTTTTCCTTCACAAACTCTTCTTCAAGCTGATTGGTTTAAACTAATCTTCTAAGCTGACTGACTGTTTCTGACTCCCACAACTTTCTCTGACTGAACCGCTCTGCTCAACTTCAAACTGGTTGACTCTTCCAAACTGCCAAACTGCCTCTGTGTCTCTGCTTCAGATTCCTCAGACTGCTTCTGCAATTCTCTGAGTTCTCATTGACCCATACTGCCTCAATCAATGTCTCTATTCCTCTGCCATTTTCTCAGTCAGACTGCTTCATTGTCTCTGTGTCTTGTCCTCCTACTCCATGAGCAGATAGTTTGTTTTATTTCATGAGAGTTGGGTATGCCCTCACCTGACTCCTCTGCTACCTCTTCCTCTGATTTGCCCTTCACTCAAACTCATCTGTCTGACACCGATTCCGTCTGAGCTCTGCTTTCCCAAGTGCTTCTTTCTTGGGGAATTAATGGTGTGCACTACCACTGCCTTCTGAATACTGACATTAAAGGTGTGTGCTTACACTCCTTTCTGAATACTAGGATTAAAGGTGTGTACCAACATTCTCTCTGCCCTATAGCAGCCATGCTGATGGATTAAAAGATTAAACATTCTTCTACAAGGAAGAAGTACTAATATTACTAGTATTAATATTTCTCATCTGAGAATACAGAGTTAGATAGGTTACTTGATTATTTTAGCTCTCTAAATGCCTAATAGATTAACAGTTGAAATTTAAATATTCAGAATTAAAAACCCAGACTTCCTCTTCTAATTTATAATGTTATGGTAATAATTAGTGAAGAAAATGTGAACTTGTCGGGAAGAGTGGTTACTCACATCTTTATGTGCAAACAAATAAAAAGGCTTGTTTTCAGTTTCATGTGTTACTTTATGGTGTTGAGAATTTCTGAAGATCCCAATGGGAAAATAAATACACAGAAGCTTTATAGGGAGGTTAACATTTAGAATCACCCCTAATATCTATCATTTGTTGAGTATGACAAACAGGTAACCATGCAATAGAATCTTTCGGAGAAATTAAGTTATAAACTATGGACTAAATATGAAGAGAGATATGATTTAAATATCAAAAATCAGTCATTTTAACTCAAAGAGATGACACACAAATGGCAATGCAAGTGTGTATCCATTTACAGGCTATTCTGGAAAAGGCAAAGAAAAAAGGAAAGAAATTATATCAACACTTTCAGAGACTAGAGGGTATAGTGGATCTTTTCCTAGGATAGTGATAGTGATGGCTTTGTTCGGGGAAATTAAAGAATTATACATATTAATGTTGTCATAGCAGCAGTTTAGTAATTCAGTATGTTTGTCCAGATTACTGAACCTTATCCTAAGAGAGGATGAATTTTATAATGTGTAAATCGTGTATTGGAAAGCCTGAATAACATTTAGAAAGAGATGGTGAGAGAGAGAAGAGAGAGTGAGAGGAAAGTGAGGAGAAGGCAGGGCAAGAAAGCAGAACATTCTCATACAATTTAGGAAGCATGGAGCTAGCTAATGAACTTCCAAGGAAAGGCCAAAACTCTTCCTCTTAAGTCCTGAGTACTAATTAAGTCATAAAACCCCAGGGAAAAATTCACTCATGAGATTGAGAGGACTCAGCACCCTTCCAATTTTTAAACTATGTCCTACAAGAGCCATAGATTTCAGGTCATTGTGTTCTTAGGATAGAAACTATCCTGTCCCAATTCATCTTCCCTCAAATGAAATTTAAGATCACAGAATACTGTTAAGGATGCCCAGAAGTCATTTTTTCCTGTAGTGAATTCACCCACTTTTGAAGCAGGAACATTTATAGTTCATTCCGTACCCCAAGAGTTCCCAGAATCAGAAAAGTTCTTATCAGAAAATGGAGAACAAATTTCTCTCCAGTTTAATTAAATATTAACTGATATTTAAAACCAAATAGTTACTTGTTAAGTTGTAAAAAATACTCTTCACATATTCACTATTCACATATATCTCAAGTGAAGTATTCTGTTTAGTGACTTTTGATTAAAAAAAATTACCCAGTCGATGTGTATAAAACATGCAGAAAAACTTCAAATTCTTCATTTCATTCCCCAACACTATCTTATTTATATGACAATGGTGGGCTCACAGTACTTAAATGAGGCATTGATCTAAACTCTACATAGTTTTTCTAAACCAGATACTGAGAATCTGGGTATTAGTGTGTATAGCCATACAAAAGTGACACTTGCTGATGTCTTAAGTTGGTTAGGAAAATGAGCATTTGTAGACCTTCCCTAGGGCAATGTGCTTTTTCTTGAGTTGTAAAAGAGTTATAAAGTTGCAGATATTGATGAGAAAAATGCATTATTATAGATTCTGAAAGTAACTTTAACAGCAATGTAAGTGATACAACAGTAAATTCTGCTTTAGTCATAACTGGAATTGGCTATGGTGGCCAGGAAGTCTTTGAAAGCCCACATGAGCAGTGGTGAGAAGTGTAAACAGAGATAAGACAGGTAGACCTGTAGGAACTTTGAAGATAAATTGAATACATAAGATTTAAAAATGATTGTAAAAATTTCAAGATATTCTCCAGTTCTTTAAATGACTAGCAGGTTGGTTTCTGAGTATATCAATATACATTGAATCCTGTGGAGGTGTGCCATTGAACATCCATCAACACATGACATTTAGATTTTCCTGAGAATTCTATTTCAAAAGACATCACTTGTTTACCTGGTTCTTCATTTCCATGGACTATAACATGCTTTCTACTCATTTCATATAATTCCATTTTCTGGAATGATTCACTATATATGTAAAATCGACAATTCTTGTAGGATAAAAACCATTAATCTTGATATCACCTTTTATCTGAATGGGAACTCTTTTCACTGAGGGTTGTCAATTTGTGCTCCACACTTCCTATTGCTATATAGTTTTCTAAATACATTTTTTGCTAAGTTATATTGATCAAAAGGAAAATAAACATATCTTAAAATAAGTTGCTTGATTCCACAACTTCACACTTCTTTCAGAGACTATATCTGCAGGAAGTGTTGATGACTTTATCTGTAATTAAACTTAAAGGTTCTTACAGATACCTATTCATATACTTTATGATATCCTTGGGGATCATTTAACTGACTAATTTGGACAGCATATACAACAAATTGAGGGTCTGAACTCCTCTCTTTTAATAGCTCCGTAAACATAATCCCAAATTGATTTGTCACTAATGCATAAGAATCAAATGAAAAATTAATTAGATTGTCTACAACCCTGGGGTGTGCATTTTATTGCTTTCCTGCTTTATCTATTTGATTCTTTTTCTTTTGATTTATCAATAAAGTAGTCCATGTGGAAAAATAATATAAGAAAGGTAAGAGCAAGCACCAAACTAATCCAAAGAATAAATCTAAGCAGCATCAGCACAGTGTAAGATTTAGAGCTGCTCTCTAGGCATTAGCTTCACTATCAACAATACATTCAGATGAAATCAATTTTCCTCATTTATTAAATTTATGATCTTTTTCTTGTGTGTTCATTAAAAAAGTCTTTGTAAAAGAAATAATTTCTGTTAATATGCTTATTTCTCCATTTCACTTGTAACTAAATTTTTATTGAAAAACTGACTTTGAAGCAATTACAATAATTGAAAAATGGAACCCGAAGGGTACATGCAATACAATCCCCTTATATTATGTATCATGATTGTCTGAGTCTTGAGGGCTAATGACAGTACAGGGCAACTTTGATCCTCATTTCCTTGTTTTGCAATTTAACTTAGAATTTCAATAATCATCATTAGCTCAGGATGCTGACAAAAGTGTAAATTTTCATGAAACTAAAATATGCTTCCATGGGTTTGATATAATTTTTTTTAAATATAACCTTGGTCAATATAAAACTAGATTACCAGTAGAATTATATTATGCTTAAATTTTTAAACAAGTATTATGTTTAATTCTTATGCATAAGATCAGATCTATAGAAAAAAATATATACATAGCAAATATAAAGTGAATATAAACATTATCTATACAAATGAAATACTCAGTAGATATTTACTTAACTAGTAGAAAATATAATATTCATTAGATATCATATAACATTTTTGCTTTGCTGCCATTTTATAAAAAATTAATATATCAGGAAATATGTAATACTAATCGTTTTAGCTAAAGTTCAAAATAAATAAAACTACAATTATCTATCAAGATGAAACTATTAACTGATTGCTAAAAGCACACATTAAAATATATTTTATTAATTGAACTAGATCCTCAGTAGTTCAAATAGTTTAAAGTTCAAAATAAACTTTTGGTAAAATATCAATTATTGACCTCCACTTGTCCAATAGACCAACCTTTGGAATCTGTGAGTTATAAATACAATCAAAATTAAGGATTTTACAATAAAGAGATGATTCTATATTCTCCTGGTTAGACATAATCCCATGACTGTTAAAAGTGACACTGAGCCAGTGAAATGACTTCCTGGATAAAAATGTTACTGTCAAGCTTGTTTTTGGTGTCTTCATAGTATAATGAGAGTACTGACCCCATAGTTATTCTCTGACCTCTACATGCCTGCCATAGTATGAATGATGCTGCCATGATTAATAAAATGTAATAAAAATGTAAAAAATAAAAAAAATAGTAGAGTTAAGCAGAAAACCTACTCAGAGATGCTAAATGGTAAGAGGAAACAGGACCCTCAATGCACCATTCCAGCTTTGAAGATGGAGAAAGGAGCTACACAAGAATAAACAGATTCTAGAAAGTAAAAATAGCTCTTAGGTGGTAGCCAGCAAGGTAAATGGGAACTTTTCCTAGCACTGCAAAGAACTTAGTTGTTTGCAGCTTGCGCACACAAGTAACTGGACTCTCAGAGTTTTTATGAGTGAGCAAGCCTTGTTGACAAATTTGTTTAATCAGTAAGTCACATGTCAGACATTTAACAAAGCTTAAGACCGTTATCTTGTATGGATTTTGTTTACTAACTTTGGGGTCATGTGTTTTGGCAAGAGTTAAAAGTTACTATTAAATCCTGTAAATGTGAAAAAAATCCCAGAGGTTTTAGAAGTTTATGAACAGGACAGTGTCAATTTTTCTGTGTACACGTGCACTTTCAACTTAGATTCTTGGAGGGGCTTCTGTGGTATTATGCCTATGGAGCAGCTCACCAAACAGGATAAGGAAGCATTTTCATAGGCTCAAACCCTGCCAGACTTTAGCAGAGGGAACCGTCCTGGCTAGAACCATCTTCGACAGAGGAATCCAGAGCGTCTGAGCTAACGTGCTTTTATTGATTCAGAACCACTCATATGTAGATCATAAGTAATCACACATCCCCCACAGAAATCCAACACTTGCAGATAATACAAAATGCCAAGGCCTAGAGATTCCCTCACCCAACACTGCATAAAACAATTATTTTATACATAATAAATATCCACAACGTTTTCCCTTTTCTGTATATAAGAAGAATTGCTTTACCTTTACAGCACAATTTATCACTACCCCAACAAAACCATTTACATGGTGAACAATTATTAGGCTTCTAATGCACATGACCAAATGATACCAAACATCTATCAAACCCTATACAATGTTTTTGGATAGTCCAGTTATATGGAATTCACTCACAATTTTCTAGGCTCCTCCAAAGGGCTTAGGTCACTTCTCTGGCTCTGCCTTCTGAAGCACACATAGTTTGTCCTTCATGGTCTAGCTGACTCACACCACTGCTGCTGACTCATACCATACCACACCACTATTCTTGGAGATCATCCCCTAGTATTGGCAACTCAAAAACTTCTGGGGCTCCTTGCTGCACCTGGGCTATGCTTTCACCAATAGCCTCTCATAGGCTTTCTTCATGGTGCCAAGCCTCAACTTCTTTACATGATCGCCTCATTCTGGGGCTTCATCTGTCAATGAGGATGTATCTTCACCAATGTCCTCTTCTGGCCTCTCACAGTACTAAGCCGCAGCTGCTCTCCAAAGACCACTTCATGCCTTCAAAATCAGCACCATCTGGGTAACTCTTTCAGTAACACGTTTGCTGCCAACAGGAGATACAACCTAGGCCAATTCTGTAAGACAGTTTCTGTTTTCTGACCCTGAGGAATCACTTTCCAGGTTTTAAGATAGAGTCTGGTTTGCTAGAAAAATAACTGGCCATTTTGTCTGCAATCAGGGTCCCCTTGTTGATGGAGTTCTCATCACCATCACCAGTATCTGGATAGCTTGCCTTTCTCTTAGTCAGGTTTGCAGAAAAAGAAAGCCAAAAAAAAAAAAAAAAAAAAAAAAAAAGACCAAAACCAAAAAAAACCAAAAAAAAACAAACCACCAAAATCCCCCAAACAAACAAATAAACAAAAAACTGGTCTTTAACTTTAACTAAGTGGCTTTGTGGCTCCAAGCTGCAGCTTTCACAACAGCAGGGGTCCTGGGCTGGTGGGAAGAATTTTGAGTTGATACATTCTGGAGGTTTGGTGGACTTCCTCATCACTGCTAAGGGGAAGCATTCATTCTTCTTCATAGACCTCAAACAGAACACCCACTTGGGCTTCACACACATGCAAAGCCAACAAGAAAATTAGTTTATAGAACAGTATGTTCTGGTTTCCGTTTTTCCAGCTGTGGCTGCCACCTGGGGCATGTGGGAGAGTCAGCTCCATGATCAGGAGAAGCTGTTAAAACCTTGCTTCTTTCCTGCTCCCAGCTGAATTTTTTGTTTTTACCATGAAAATGTCTTTGTCTAAAGGCCTCTATTCTGTGGTTCTCACCTCAGAACTTTCTGTCTCATTTATTATTTATTTATTTATTTATTTATTTATTTATTTATTTATTTCACAGCCTTTTCTCTTCATAGAGGCTTATTTCCTTTCTCTCTCTCTCCTCTCCCGTCAGGCGCCTTCATTATTTTTGCATATATACAATTTCTGTCCTCAGGAGCCGCCATGAGCATACTTTACCAGACTGTGAGGTTTGGAGTTTTTTTTTTCTTTCTTCGTTATCTCCACGTTGAATTAGCTGGTGTGATGCCCTGTCCCATGTTGGTGCACCACTTGTAGTAGTATGCCTATGGGGCAGCTCACCAAACAGGACAAGGAGGCATTTCCATAGGCTCAAATTGTCAGACCTCAGCAGACAGAACCACTGTCCTGGTCAGCATCATCCTCAACAGTGGAACCCCAAGCAACTGAGCTAAGGTGTTTTTATTGATTCAGAACTCCTCAGGTGTAGATCTCCCCCACAGAAATCCAATACCTAAAGACAATACAAAATGCCAAGGCCTAGAGAGCCCTTACCCAATACCACATAAAACAATTATTTTATACAGAAATAAAAATAAACCTCCACAACAGACTTCTTGCCTTAAAACTTTACTGAAGTGATGGAATTGTTCTGGACCTTTAAAATTTTTGTCCAACATTTTTTGTTGTAAAGTATAAAATTTCTACAAGAATTATATAAAATTATCCATAAGGAAGTTTTCTAGAGTTCTGCCTTTATCGAGACAAATCTAGTTGGAATCAATTTATTGTCTTTTGTATCATTATTAATTATTCTTTTTATTATATTTGGTATCCATCTTCATTTCTGAATTCTGAGTCTTCAATAATAACACTGTAATTAGTACTTTTATAAAGTTCCTTTTACTAAGAGTCAGGATAAAACTACAAAAATTATTTACATTTGTGTCTGTGTCTGTCTGTCTATTTGCCTCTATCTCTGTGTGTGTGCATATGTATGAAAGTCTCTCTCTCTCTCTCGCTCTCTGTGTGTGTGTGTGTGTGTGTGTGTGTGTGTGTGTGTGTGTGTATGCATTTTTACAGGTGCAGGTAAGGAATTTTTCCGAAATGGAAATGGAAAGGTGCAGGCAATGCTTAAAATTTAAAGTGTGCAAAAAATGTTTTAAAAAGATAGAACTTCTCAGCAGAATTACATTATATATTTATCTGTATGTATATTTATCTTTATATTACATGTATAGATAAGAATAATGAGTAAATAGGGCCTGAAATTTATGTAATTATATGTTAATTAAAGCTAAAATAAATTTTAAGGATAATACACATATATATGAGTTAACTGTAATGGATTTTTGAAAATTCCTAAGGTCAATGTTAGAGGTACTGACATAAAACTCAAACCCAATTTTCTACTCAGAACAAGAACATTTTGTGTTTATAAAAATTTGGCTTAGTTGACAAGGATTTGATCTTTTGTCCTTCTAATGTCTGGGTTATTGGAAATGTGGTGATTAGATTTCATCCAAATTCCTTGGAAGCAAAGATATAAATATGTCTTGTGCTAAATTTTCATGTTTGCCCACTGGTTAAATGCCTTCCCTTGTCAGAAAGCTACCACCTTAGCAGTAGGAAAATTTATATTAAAATAATTATTCCTACTTAAGCACTCCCAAAAATTACATAGTGATTCTGAAACTCACTGTAAAAGAAAAATATTTAAACCTATTTGAGAATGTAGCCTATTGTACAGACTTTCCACTGTTCCTACATTCTTCAGTCCTCTGGATTGATGGTTAAATGAACAAATGGCACTACAGTTGTCAAAATTGCCTAAAGCTTTCAGCTTCTTTAAGTAGACACATTCGTATTTATTCTTCAGAATCTTAGGTCTATCTAATTTGGAAAACTGTGAGAGTTCAGCAAGTCACCTTTCTGCATTAATGCTGAAAGAACTGAAACCAGGGGACTCAAGACAGCTGGTCATTTGAGTGCAATGTGCACAACAAGGCTTATGTTTATTATTACAAGTCCCTTGATAACAGAGTTATGAGTTTACAGTTCAGCAGAGAAACCTTCTTCACAGGCCAGCATGTTCAAGGCTGTATAAAGCAAACACTGTTAATTTTCATCAGATAAACACCTGAGGTGTGGGGACAACATTCACCCTAACTATTCTCTAGAAATTGAAGAAGGCCACAGGCATTTCTGAGCTTCTTCCCACATTTGTTGGCATTCCAAATTCCTTCAGTGAGCAACATCATTAACATTACATACCCCTATGCCCATGTCACAAATTCAATATATCCTCATATAACCTTAATTTTAACCCCAACATAAAAACATTTATTATCATCTTATAAAAGAATTGCTGGGTCATTAATAATGTGTTTATTATAACTGCTCCTAATTTGGGCTTCCATCTTTACTTTTAAATAATTCATCTTTACTTTTAAAGATGAGAGTGTTCAGAGGCTAAGAATTCATATTTCCCCTGGAGGGTAATCAAGTTTCATTGCAAACAACATGCTGGATCACAACTAACTATGATCCACTTCAGGGGGATCAGAATTATGATGTTGCAGATCCAGAGCCAATGATAGCCTACTTTTTCTATGTGCCTACTTTTCGTATGCAGTCTAACAAATATCAGATAAAACATTTGGAATATATTTTAGAACTCTCTTTCCCCACAAACCGAAAGCTAAGGAAGTCAATCAACAACATTATAGATATATAATAGAGTTTTCCCTATATTCACCAACTACCTGATGCTGCTACCATTATATTTGGTAGTAAAGGAATTAATTTGTTACTATCTTTTGTTCTGTGACTAAATTCATGTATTCCTTTCCATTGTGTAGCATGTTATTTGGGAAATGGTAGCCCCTACACCTAGAACCTCATTCCTAATACCTGACATGGCAAAAAGTATCATCTCTAATTCCCTTGGAAATGATAGCTGTGTTCTATGTCAACACTGCCAAGAATTGTGAAACTAAATTGAATAAAATAAGATGGTTAGAGAGCATTCTGAAAGGAAGAAGACAGATGCATATGCCAATTAGCACTTAAAGAAACGAATGTAAGGATCTAGAGGTCTGAACAGACATGACTGCTTTAGAAAAGGAATTGAGTGTAGTGAAATGGTTTCAAATCACGAACTGGTGTCTGACTCAACAGGTGGACTGCTGTTCTGACTAGCTTAGTGTCAATTTGATACAAATTGGAGTTGTTTTAGAAGAGGGAATCTCGTTTGAGAAAATGTTTCCACCAAATTGGCCTTTAGGCAAGACTGAGGTACATTTTCTTGATTAATGATTGATTAATCATTATTTAATGATTAATGCCCATCTTACTTTGGGCAGTGCCATCTTTGGTTCCCTGTCCTGGGTCCTATAAAAAATTAGACTGAGCAAGAGCAAGGCCTTAAATAGCATTTCTTCCCATGACCTCTGCTTGAGTTCCTGACTCCAGACTCCAGCTTGCTTCAGTTCCTTCTCAGACTTCTCTCCATGGTGGACTGTTAACCTAGAAGTATCAGATAAAATAAAGTCTTTTCTCCTATAGTTCCTTTGCTCATAAGCTTTATCCCAGCATTATAAACTCTAATACATGTTTTATGGTCAATTAGGCCTTGGTTTCTTGAAGCATTCTGTGGCTCTGGTATTGGTAATCTAATGCAGGAAAAATAAAAGACATGGTGTATGTTGGAGGATTTTGTAATGATCAATATATAAAACATTCGTGCTTTTTTTTGCTAAAGTGGATTTATATGAAGATTTAAAAGAGTACATATGGTTTAAGTGCTTTGGGAAAGGAAAATTAATAGCAATTAACAATTGATTAGATGTATAGTTGAGAGAAAAGCAAAAGTTGAAGAGTATTTTTCTTTTCTAAATGCAGTCATGAATGAATGATGATATTCTTCCCTAGTATAGCAAATGGATAAAGAAGAAAAGTTTTTTGCATACTTTTTTTTCCCAGTTTGACTAGGGTTCTCTGGCTCTGTTTTTGCACATCACAGATAGGCATAACTCAACTCCCTTATTTCCAACTCCAATCTTAGAGAGTAAAAGACTCTAGTGTAAAGCACTGGGCAAGTGTCGCTATTAAGGGTGTGAGGAAGGCCAGCTTCTAAAACTGTAGCTTTTCATTAACATTAGTTACTCCTGGTGGCTTTATAGAACAGTTCTAGTGACTAGAATGCAAAGTCCAGTTGATCCTGACTTTTTGTAGCCCTTTGTTTTCAGTAGCCTCAAATTTCTGTTTTACTGGATTTTATTCCCAATCCTTATGAACATATTGATCAATAGTCTACTTAGCATTTATTTAACTTCTCCTTGTATCGCCCTCAAACTGCCTCCATCTTCTGGTTGTTCCCTTTGCTATACTTAGGACTCTATGATATCTGCTCATTCTACTCTATTCCTGGAAAAGACTAGAGTACACAATAAAATACTAAAATGAAAATATCTTTGGGTCCAAGTACCAGGTAAAGTACCAAATCTTCCAGTAAGAGACCAACATTGACTCCCAGTACAAGGTGATGAGGCAGGCAGAAAAACAAACAACACAGATTCTTCAGAAATGAATACATGGGCCACTTCTCTAGGTAAAGAGCCAAGACTTGTTGAGGATAGAGGGAATATGGAGTGGGTCATAAAAGAAATTATTTATAAATACCAGCTAAGGGTATGTGACAAGTTTCAGATCTAAGGATTGTTAATTATTATAAATGCTTCTGTCCTATTTTAAGAATGTGTGTACATGTACACCCATATATTAATCAGGTTATTTGTTCCTTTTTTCTGTTTCTTTACTACATAGTATAATATTAAATGAAATAACACAGTGTTGGTATTCATTATTGTACTTAATTTATTGGTAACTAAACATCTAAGCATTATCCAAAGGGTTTTGCCATTTAGTCTTGGGGAAGAACAGTACGTTTTCAGTTGTATATGGGATAGTAATATCTTTAAGTGGGTTTCTTGTATTATTTCTTCATTTTGAAATTAAGCATGACATATATTGATGGCTAATATTGAATATCCAAGTGACAAGACACTAGATCAGCTAGAAAACAAGGCTACAGACATACTTTTGAGAGTTATCTATATTAAGTTATCCTCTGAACATGCTTTTGAGAGATTATCTATGCTAGATTAACTGTGGTTAGAAGAGACCTTAACTGTGAGAGAGATACCATCTCATGGCCTGGAGTCCTGTTACTGATTAAAAAGGAGAAATCTAGTTGAGCACTAGCATTCATCTCTCTGCTTCCCAACTGTTAGATATCATGTGACCAACTGCTTTCTAAAGTTCCTCTTACCATGACTTTCTGGCCATGAAAAACTGTACCTTCATATTCTAAACCAGACCAAGCCATCCCTTCATTAACTTGTTTTTCTCTTGTACTTTTCCAGACAATGAGGAAAGTAGCTAATACTCATAAGTTGGAAGCCTCTTTGTCAAGATATGGACTTGTAAAGGTTAATCTTGATTATCAGTTAGATTGGGTCTGGAGTCAAACAAATGCCATACCATTGGTTGGTCCTGTGAGGTTCTTTTCAGGAAGGTATAACTGATGGAGGAAGACCCTCTTATAGAGTGAACAGTACTTTCTTGAAGCAACAAAGATATAAAGAGGCCTAAGGAAAAATATGCTGCTTTTCCTGTCCACTCTAGTCATTTTTGTGGAATGCAAATACCATTTTTTCTGCTTTTGCTGCTATTGCAATTCTTCACTGATATTGGAAACTGTCTTCTGTGGCCTGAGAACATGTATTAAAGACCAGGGACTGTCCAGGAATCTGCCAGACCTTTAGTGTCCTGTTGGGACTGATGAGACTTCAAGCCTTGAGAATAGAACAACTACCAGGTTTTCAGCCTCTATGGTGTTCTAACATTCACTGGGAACTATCCAATCCCTCTTGTATAACTAATGTAATAAACCACTTTCCAGAGAACACTGACTAATATACATGTTCACTACTTTTCCAGAAAAAAAATACCTCCCACTTAATACGTGTCACAGGATCCAGCACAAATCTGTCCTTACTCATGTCTCCTGGTTCATACATTACCATTATTTACAGCAACCTTTCCCCTAGCCTTATTCTAAATCCACAGTCACGAATGCCTCTTTAAGCATTCTGATATGTTTATTTCTTTTATTGTTTGTTGATTCAACTCATTATATTTTTCTTACATCTTTGAGTTTTCACTCATAATGATGGCTTCTAGAAAATAGCGTTTTTCAATTTTAATAAACTAAAGCTTTCTAGTCTTCGGAGTTCCATTTACATGTTATATGCTGATATATATTGCTAGCACCTTTTTCTCATACAATCCTCCTGTCCTCCTATAAACTCCCAGGTCCCACAGTACTATTCTTACTATATCATGATTTAAGAATGAAAGCATACCTGTGTTTACCACTTCCTAAAAGCTACAAATATGTGTTCAATTCTTGTTTATTTTACTCTCCACACTTCTTCTAACCATTTTGATCAATGAACAAAAATATATTTTAATGAATAATAATTAGCAAACAAGAAGGAAGAAGGATTAAAAAGAGACAGAAAAGGAACAAATTTTAATATGTAAAGGGAAATATCAAAGAAAGGACAGAGAAGAATTAAAAGCAAGGAATTTTGCAGGATCCAAGAATGGAAAGCTTATAAGGGAGGAAGAGGCTAGTGAAGACCATTTCAGATGGCACATTTAAAAAGAATAGGAATTACTTTTCAGGTGTTGAAAATTAAAGGCTGACTATGGTACACATGTGTATTAGATGTCCTCTTAATTCAGTAAATTTTAATGATTTTTTCCTTCTGAATGAATCTTTCCTATTCCTTCTGAATAGGTCTTCAGATTAATATACAGTAAGATATTTTCTTCCCAAAACAGTTAAAAGAAATGGGTATCCACTGTTAATATATTATTAGCTTGGAATTTTACTTTTTAAACACCTACTAAAATTTTTAGTTGTTTCACGTACCAGACTCAGAAAGATCCTTCTAGGCTCATGAAGTAAAAATACAGTATCTGTAGTATACTTAAATTCTAAATATGTTGAGAATAGATAAGAATCAAATAACTTCTAAAAGTTTCAAAATGATTTTTAATGGTCCTAAAAATTAATAAATTATTCAACATTAAATGTTTCATTATTTTTCAATTTACTGTTTAAAGACAAATACATTGTCTTATAAGATATTTATCCCTCTGAAATGTATTATCTTAAAGTCTCACGTGGTGGCCTGGGAAGATGGCTTTATGGGTAAAATGTTTGCTACACAGCATAAGAACTTGGGTTTGGATTCCCATAACTCACATAAAAAACTAGATATGGGGTTATGTACCTGTAATTCCTGTGCTCAGTGGCAGAAACAGGAGGATCATTCTGGACAGCCCACTTTGTGGAAGAGCATACTCCAGGTACAGTAAAAAAATGATGTCCTGAAATATAAGGTTGAATGTGATAGCAGAAGAAACCTAAAATCAACCTCTGGCTCCATACAACATGTGTGAGTGCAATACCTTACCACATGCACACACAGGAAAATATCACACACATACACCTGTACACCTAAGCTTCACACAGGGTATACAGAATTGAAGGCTATGAAACACTATTGTCATTACCAATAGTATCTGATTACAAACGCAGAATGCATGTTTGTGAGTTGTGTATTGTTATTCTGTTGAATTTAGTTTATAGTTAAGGATATTTTCTAATATCTGCTCCTCCTATAAAGCTTAAAAAGTAAAAGTTCAGGATAAACACTCTTGATCAGATTTGTGTATTTAAATAAAGGAAAAAGTACGGTTTAGATTCTTGTGGATATAACTCATCATCAAGGTGTTTTAAAGCTCATAGTAGTCAGTCAAAATAAAACTATTATAAAAATAAATCCTGTGAGAATGTCCTCCTCTACCACATATGATAGCATAAATGAAGACAAGAGTAGTATAATGAATATGAATGTTAGAAACTGGGAAGTTGTAAATATGTTGCAAATGTGAATTTACAACTGGAAAATGCATGAGGAAGATTAAAATGTTTTGATTAAAATATCTCAACTGCTATGAGATGTTACTGAAGTATATAATACATTTCTTCTTAATATATTTACAGCATTTATAAGAATAAAAAGCAATCTACCTTTTATATAGCATCCTTCTTTGCAAAACCTAGTTATAGATCCTTAGAAGAGAAAATTTTTGCAGGTTATAATGCATCTTTCTGTCAGTATCAAAATGTTCAAGTTTGCTCTACATTGTTTTTCTTTAGCAGAGGTGTATTAACTGCCGGTTGGTGCAGTTGAGAATGAAATTGCTTTGTTTCCTTTTATCTGCAGGCATATAGTAGGTTTCAATAATGTTTTGGAAAATGTGTACATTATGAAAATATAGATTAAAGGCAAAACAATCACTCTCTGATATTTTCCTTCATTTTATAATGGAAGTCATTATAAATTGTAATTTATAATGTAAATGGAAAATTGGAAAAATGGCAAAATGGAAATTGCTTTATTGTGAAGAGAGGAGGTCTAGATTTAGTTTGAGACCCATGTTTGCATGAACTCTGCATGCTCTGTGGCATTTGTTGGAAGTGGAGGATTTGACAGTGTGAGGAGGTATTTGACTTATCATTGCCACTCAGGAAGTCAGTGTAAGGCTGAATCCTCATTTGTGGGCATTTGGGAGAGCACATATCTATCTCTCTCTGCAAGAACATCTGAGAAAATTTTAGCAAACTCCATGAAGCCAATTGTAAGTGGAATAATACAAGCATAATAATAAAGGCTGTGCTTGAGCCCAAAGCAATTGACTGCATCATCCCCTCTGAACACATAAGACGATGTCTAACTTTTGATTATTTATAGGATTTTATGATTCTCATTTTACTTTCAAGAAAACTGAGATTAAGAGAGTCAGATAATTGCTCAGAGTACCACAACTAATAACTATGTCAGCATGATACATCTCAGATCTCTATTTTCTGAAGCACTAGCTTATTATACTATACTCAGTGTAAAGCCTGGAAAGAATCCTAATTATGGTTTTCTTTTTTCTATTGTTGTTGCTGTTGGTCTGTGTTTTGTTATTTGAGTGAGAGAACATTTATATTATAAAGTTTCACTTTCTATGAAGCTATAATAAAACACATGGCTGCTACTTGTTTGAACTCCCCAAAACAAGAAAAAAATAAAGTCAAATATAAAAGTCAAAATATTCTTTTTTACTTTTATTTATTTTATGTGGAGGTGAAACAGGTATGTCATGGTGCTCATTTTAAGGTCAGAGAACAACTTGTGTGAATCAGCTCTCTGTTTCTATCCTTTGTATCCTGGTGGATGAAATTCAGATTGTCAGGCTTGGCTAACCATTTCTTTACTGACTGAACCCTCATGCTGGCCTAGTTGTCATGTCAACTAGTAGTATTACTTCTCTGACCTTGTTTAGGCAATCATATTGCTGAAATTTCATGGGTGCAGATGCCCTGTCATATCTAAAAATAAAAATCTTGCAACAGACATCCTGGTCCTCTGGGTCTTACAATATTTCTATCCCACTTTCTGTGTTGTTCTCTGCACAAAGAAGCTTCTTTGATGTAGAGTGACCTGTTCTTTAATTATTATTGACACACACACAAAGACTCAGACACTTACTACATGTACACGCCATGGCGCTCAGCTGGAGGCATATGTATATATGTATATATATATATATATGTATAGGTATATAGTGTATATGTGTGTGTGTGTATATATATATATATGTGTATATATATATATATATATATATATATATATATATTCTGGATATATGGAGAGACAGCGAGTCAGAAAGAGACAGGGAGACAGAGAGAGAAAATCTATTTGGTGTTGCTCATGTGTACATGTTTTCAGGACTGACCGTTTGGGAAGTGAAAAGATTACAGAGATCTTGTCCCTGGAAAGACCGTTCCTCCCCCCCCCCCTTTTTTTTTAACAACTGCTGTTTTTAACAACTGCTGATCATCTATAGCTCTTTACCTTTGGAAGAAGTCCTAGTTAAAATTTTCCTGTCTAAATAGTGAGGTTAACTGGTGTTGCCACTATGCTGGCCATCTTTAGGCAACCATTTAGTTGAAATTTCATGGGTGTGGTTTCCCTTTCATGTCTAGAAGAGACATTTACGCAAAGCACTTGGTGTCCTACTGTAGAAAGATATTTGCTCTATTTATAACACTAAGAAATGGAAACAACCTAAAGGTCTTTAAACCAATGAATAGATAGTACAGTTGTGGTAAATGTACATAGTGGAATCTATTCAGCTATAAAAAGTAATAAAATCATTTGAAATGTACTTGGAAGGATGGTAGTAGGACACATTGTGCTAAGTGATGTGGCCCAGATCCAGAATGATAAACACTGCATATTCTCTTTTATTTGTGGATCACAACTCTCAATCTTTAAATTTAAGAATATAACCTAAAGTAAGAGTAAGAGAAAGGAAACAGAAAATAACCTAGAGGGAAGAGGGAGCGGAGGAGCTCTAGAGAGGAGATAGCAAGGCATGGCGTGGTGAATCTAGAAAAGGGAAAATGGAGAAGGGGTTTGGCTGAGGTGTGGGGATGTAAAACAAGGGGAGAGGGAAGAAAAGATAAATGACATGAAGCATATTTGAAAAGCCACAGGAAAACATAATAAGGTTTAAAATATATAGTGTGTGTATATACGTCTGTGTGTGTATGTGGGGGGGGTGTCTGTGTGTGTAGTTTTACTTTACAAGTTTAAATTATATTTTAATTAAAATAAAAATGACATCAATTTCCCTTTTCTTTCCTCCTCCAACCTCTTTTGTGTACCCCCTACTTTACTCTTTCTCAAATTCATACATATATATATAATATAAATTTGTGTATATGTTTATATATACAAACACATACATACTATACATATCATATACACCATATATTATAGTAATTATAAAATTTAAGATTAAATATTCAATATAATAACTATGTTATAAATGCAATATAGATATAATATCATATTTTATTATAATAACATGTATATTACATATATACATTGTATATATTACATACATGTAAAATATATATATATATGCATATATCTCTGTGTGTGTATACAACTATATATCTATATCTATAAATATATATATATGAATATATATATATATAATCTGCTCAGCTGTGGGAGTCTTCCTTGGGGAAGCCTATTTCTCACACTCTCATCATTTTTGACTGCTTGTAGTTCTTTGTTTTGGCTTGCTCTGCCTGAGATTTCCCCATGTTAGCATCTAAATTGGTATTTTCCTTGTTAAGATCTTCTTTAAGCAGATATGTCAGTAAAATGTTATATGTGTAGCTTTCTGACAATTGTAGGAGACAGAACCTCAGAGCAAGTTCCCTGATCATCTGGCTCTTATAATCTTTCTTGTTTCCTAGTCTGCAATGATTTCTGAGCCTCCAAATCAAGATTTGTGTTGCAAACTTATGAGGTGAGGATGGGCATCACAGGCTCATTTTGTTCTCTGTAATATGATTAGTTAGAGTTTTCTTTAATTGTCGCTCTCTGTTGGAAAGAGAAGAATCTTTGATGATGCATAAGCACTACTCTTCTGTAGTTTTAAAGATAAATGTTTAGAATGTAGTTAGGAATTGTGCTGGTTTACTAATGTGGCAGTAGTAGTTTCTTCTCAAAATTAATGATTTTTCAAGGCCTGGGTAGTTGACTAGGATTACAGTACCAAACATAATTTCCCTCTTGTTAAATAGACTTTAAGTCTAATTAAAGTGCCATTGGTTATTGCCAATGTATGCATGACACTATTGCACCCTCAGGGTTGTCAGACCATGTTGGTAATTGCTGAAGTTCATGAGTATTATAGAAGTGCTTCATTCTCTTGAAAACTTTTATGGAAACTTCTGATTCCATGAAAGCTAATTCTCATAGAGAAGGCTTTCAGAATTTATCCAGTTGGAGTCTTCCATGTCCTATGTCTAAAGTACAGGGTGTCTTGTTGAAGAAGTTTAGTTTTAGTTGTGTTTAAAATATTGTTTGTGAACTATCAGGTGAGAGATCTTGTCTAGGTCTTGGCATTTTATATTGTTTGCAGGTGTTGGATTTATGTGGGGGATGTTGATTGGAAATGATTCACATATGCTATCAGTAGAATACCTAAGGTGATCTGAATGAATAATAACACCTGGTACAAATGCTCGAGGTTCCACTGTTGATCAAGTATGGCACTGGCCAGGACAGTAGTTCCCTCTGCTGAGGTCTGACAGAATTTACCTCTATGAATATGCCTCCATGTCCTGTTTGATGAGGTCCCACGGCCTCATACTACTACAGTAGGAATTCAGCAGTAGGAATTTCCATTACTCAGAGACAACTAAGGGCAGCAGCAACGGCTTATACAGATGTGAAAGTCTCATGAACAGACTTGATCAACAGCTCCAAAGGAGGCTTCTCATGTCTGTATTTTTTGTCATTATTGTTAGATAGTCTTTGACTGTTTGGAAGTACATTGTCAACACAGGTGGGTACATTTCATTTAAATATATATGCACAATTACACAAAAATATCTTTAAATATATTATATATAATTTCAGGTAAACAATAATAATATGATTCCTTATGAGGTTTGCAGTTATCCTTACAGTTATTTTACCATCTCCCCTTCCTCTCCTTCTGTGTGGATCTCCCTCCTCATCACTGATGAAAATCTCCCACTGTTTTCTCCTCTAAAAATCTTGTACTGAAGAATTGGAGTCAGGGGCCACAGATAAGAGAGAACATGCAACATATGTCTTTCTAGGTCTGGATTTCCTTATTCAACTCAATATTTTCTACTTCCACCAATTTACCTGCAAATTTCATGTTTCATTTCACATAGCTGAATAGTATTCCATAGTGTACATTGTACCATATTCATAGTATTTATTTTTTCAGGTAAAAGATATTTATATTGTTTTCATTTAAAAGCTATTGTGAATACAGGGGTAAATGAGCATGGACGAGCAAGTAAGCATATGTGGAGTATGCTCTCTTATCTTTGGACATATGCTGAGGAGTGCTACGGCTGGGTCACACGATATACTTAATTTGAGCTTTTTTGAGAATTCTCTGAATAATGTTTCTCTTTTCCCTACATCACCTCCTACATATGTTGTTAGTTGTTTTGTTAATCTTTCCCATTCTGACTGAGGTAAGATGAAATCTTGAACTTGTTTGGTTTATGTTTCTAATTGCTAGAGACCAAGAGCATTTTTGCTTGAGTTTTTTTCTTAGCCATATTTATTTCTTCATTTAACAACTGTATTCAAATCCCAGACCATTTTCAAATGGGTCTTTTTTAAAATGACTCACACTGTCAGATGTGTAGCTCTCAATGATTGTCTCCCAGTCTATGAGCTTCCTTTTCACCTGGTTGTGTCTTTAGCTGTGCACAAGTGTTATCATTGTATGTGATCCCGCTTGTCAATTGTTGGCTTCAATTCAGGGCCACTAGGATCCTATTCAGAAAGTTATTTCCTACAACGCTAACCTGTAGTGTACTGCCTAGGTTTTCTTCTATCAATTGTAGTGTTCACATTAAGGTCTTTGATCCATTTGGGGTTAATATTTAGGCAAAATGGTAGATCCAAATTTGATTTCATTCTTCTACATGGGAACATTCTGTTTTCTGAGCACCATTTGTTAAAGCCTGTTTTCTTCAGTTAAGGTTTTTGGCATATTTATCAAATATTAGGTGGATGTAGCTCAGGTTGGGTTTATGATTTTTTTCATTGGTCTATATGCCTGGTATTGTAACATATTTTTGTAATTATTATAGATCTGTAATAATATCTTGAGGTCTAAATGATAATTTTTCATCATTATTCTAGCTCAGGATTGTTTACATCATTACATTGTGTGCATCCATATGCATTTTTGGGCAGTTTTTCTATTTCTGTAAAGAATTAAATGGGGATTTTGATGATTGGTATTGCACGAAACCTGTAAATGATCATTGGTAAAATGATGATTTTAACAACATTGATTCTAACAATCTGTGATCATGATAGGTCTCTCCATTTTGTACTCTTATTTTCATCTTTCTTCAGAGATTTAAAGTTTTCATTATAGCTTCTTTTCCTCTTAGTTTAGATTTGTTCTTAAATACTTTATTTTCTCTGAGACTATTGTGAATGGTAGTCTGTTCATGATATCTTTGAATGTTTCTTAGTGGTGAATAGGGAAGGTATTGATTTTTAAAAGTTGATTCTGTACTCTGCCACACCACTGAGATAGTTGATTGTCTTTTAGAAATTTTCTGGTAGAGTTGTTTTTGGTATTTCCTATGTACAAGATAATATCATCTGAAAATATAGATAGTTAGATTTCATCTTATCAACTTTTATTCCTTTAACTTACTTCCCTTGTCTTTTTGCTCCAGCTTGTATATAGAGCCCAATGAAGAAAGGAGTGTGGATAGTGGATAGCCCTGTCTTGTTATTGATTCCAATGTGACTCTTTCATATTTTCTCCTTTTATAATCATATTATATGTGAGTATTTTATATATAGCTTTCACTGTGCTGTGGTATGGTCCCTCTATTAATAATCTTTTTAAGACTTTTAATATGAAAGCATTTTAATTTTGTTAAATTTTTTTGGTAACTTTGAGATGTAAATTGAGATGATCATGTATGTTATCTTTAAGTCCATTAATATGGTTCATTACATTTATTGACTCATATGTATTGAACTATCCCTTTATCTCAGGGATAAATCCAAGTTGGCCATGGCCAATAATCTTTCAGTTAGATGTCTGTATTGTTTTGCTAGTATTTTACTGAAAATTATCGTATCTATGTTCATCAAGGACATTGCCCTTAGGTCTTAAACTATTTCACCACCTCCTCCTCCTTTGCTTCCTCTGCCTTTGGTAAATTTTTGAAGTGTCTTTATCTGGTTTCAGTATTAGAATACTACTGGATTCATAGGAGGAACTTGATAATACTTCTGTTTCTATGTTTTTTGACTAATTTATGAAGGATTGGATAAAGTTCTTTAAAAATCTGGTAGGATTCTGTGGTAAGTCCATTTTACCCATGACCTTTTGTAGTTAGAAGGCTTTTTATGACTCTTTCTTTCTCCTCATTTGTTATGGATCTGTTTAGTCTGTTGAGATCTCTTCTTTGTTTAATTTGGGTGGTTTTGCTGAATCAAAAATATATTCATTTTATTTAGATCTTACAACACAATGGAGTACAGGTTTTTAAAATGTTCTCATATATTCTGATATTCTTGTGTGTCTCTTGTAATGTTTTCCTGTTTTCTTTTGGTTCTATAAACTTGGATCCCCTCTTTCTGTCTTTTGGTCAGTGGGTCCAAAGTTCTCTGCTTACCTACTCAAAGAAACAGCTCTTAGATTCATTGATTCTTTCTATTACCTTTTTGTTTCTATTTTATTAAGTTTTGCTCTCTTACTTATTTTTTCTTGCCACTTCCTGGGTCTGAGTTTGGTTTGTTTTTGTTTTTCTAAAGTTTTGAGTCACACTATTAAGTCATTTATTTGTACTCTTCCTAACATAGTTTATTTTTTTAATGCAGTCACTTACAGCTATAAATTTCCCTTGTATAAGCATTTATAATGTGTCCCAGAAGTTTTGGTTTGTTGTATTATCATTTTAATTTTTTTCCACAAAATATTTTCTTTCTTTCTTTATTTCTTATTTGGCACATATACAATTCAATAATAAGTTGTTTAACCTCCTAGAATTTGTGACCTTACTAGATATTTGTGTATTTGTCAATTTTAGTTTTATTGCATTATGGCAACTTAGGATACAAAGAGTTATTTCAAATCCTTTTGAAATTGTTAATATTTTTATTTGTTTGTTCTAAGATGTGGAATATTTCAGAGAAGCTTTGGTGTGCTGCCATGTAGACTGTATATTCTTTGATGTTTAGGTACAATATTTTGTTGGTGTATGTTAAATTATTTAATATGTGATATCATTTAGTTTCAATGTTTCTCTGCTAAGCTTTTTGTCCGGGTTATCTGTCTAATAGAGAAAGTAAGTTATAGAAATCAACTCCAATTAGTGAGTTGATGTTAATTTGTATAATTTATGTTAACACTATACATTTTTATGAAATTGTATGCAACAATGTTTGGTGCATTTATATGTAAGATAGTAATGTCTTCTTGGTTAATTGTCCCTTGATTAGAATAAAGTATTCTTCTTTATTTATCCTGATTAGATTTAATTTCATGTCTACTTTATCGGATGTTAAGTTAGCAATGCTGGCTTACTTCTTGGTTCCATTTGAGTACTTTTGTTGGTGTTTTCATTTTATCTTGGTGCTCATCTTTAAACTAAGATGTGTTTTATGTAGACAACAGACAGGTTTTGTCTCTTGATTCCTTCAATCAGCCTGTGTTTTTTGATTTGGGAATTGACAGCATTAATATTTAAAGTTATTATTTAGAGGTGTATGTTGATTGCAGTCATTTTCTCATTGATTTTGATGTTGTTTGTGTTCACTCTATTATTATCTGTAGCAGTAATTATAGCTTCATTTGTTTTCATTATTCTAGCTCTTGGCTATGCTCATTCATTCTCCTCTTCAGTCTTATATTATTGATACCTATACTTTAGGTACTATCCTTAGGTTTTGTCTGATGCATACATTTTTTTGATTTGTTTGTATCATGAAGTTTTTTTCCACCTTCAACTATGTTAAATAGTTTCTGTAGGTATTTTAGTCTAGGTTGACAATTGTGGTCTTTTAGAACTTGGAATGTGTTGCTCCAGTCCATGCAGAATTCTTTTATTAGTTCTGTGTATGAAATGAATGCAGCAGGTTGATACAAAGCACAGAATTTACTGGTTATGTGGATTGAAGTCAGGTTGGCACAGGAGACCACACTGTAGGGTCTTTCTCTTGGTACATGCTGAGAGTAAGCGTGAGTCTTTGGAAGGAAACATCAGGCAGATTCATCTGGTTAAAATCTAGTAAAGGATATGTAAGTTGTGAGTGAGCCTCTGGGCAAAGAAATTTAAAGTGGCTTGGGAGGGCCCTATAGGTTGTAGCAGACTCTGTGTATCCTGTATAGAGCCTGGGGGTTGGGAACAATACATCATGTATGGGCAGACATGGCCATGACACTGGATGTGGAAATGGGGATACATCTGGGGTTTGGGAATATTTCTTGGATGGGTGAATCAAGAAAACTCACCTGTATAATTCCCTCTCTCAATCTCTCTTTCTCTCTCTCTCTCTCTCTCTCTCTTTATGTCTTTATGTGTGTGTTTATGTCTATGTATGCACAAATTTGTGTATCGTTTAATTGGAGTTATGCTATATGTTATGGTAATACTCCCCCTACAAAGGGAAAAAGACACTTCCTCTTTACTTGCTGCTCATCTTTTCTTTCCTCTGAGCATGTTGGTAACTGGTATCACTTACTTGGTAGAAGTGGAGTCATGGAGTTTCATAGAGAAGGAGGTGCCAGCACTATGCTACTATGCTGGAATAATTCTCATGGCCTAGGGCTATGTGCAAGAGAACATTCTTTCAGCATTTTCTTACTTGTAGCCCCCTGAGTATAGCACAGCTGTTCATAATGCAGGGTCCTTTTCACTCCAGCTTCTGAATCAACAGACTGCCTTCTGTAAACACAGCTTGCTTGTGGTGTTCCACACGTCTTCATACAATCTGGTTTCAAGGGAAATTGTCACCATCAGCACATGCCTGGTGATTTTATTGTTCTAAGAAAGGCATTTCAGGGTTTTATCCCACAGTGGTATTCTCTTCCTACATAGAGCTGAAAGTTGTTTGTTTGTTTGTTTTTTAATCTAAATCTTGCCTCTTCTTTTATTTTTATCTTATTATTGTTTACTCATTCACATAGCAAGTATTTCTGAGTAAAATATGCTGGTGCTTTGTCAGTTTCTAGGGAACATTTTTCAATATGAAAATTTATGGAATATGACTTTTCATTTTCATTCTTGCGAAGAGAGAGTTATGAACATAAAAGTATGACAGTACAATAAATTAATTACAGTGATAGAATTAAGCACCAAAAGCTACAGAGTAAGAATGCTTAGAGCTGTGTACTTGAGAAAGGGGAGAGAGTTCCATTAATTCATATAGGAGCAATTGTTCTGCTGTATTACAGCATTGTGCTATGTGGAGAAACAGCCTTAGCAAAAGTCATCATGACTCCTGTCCTTGTAAAGTTTAGTAGTTAGTTGGATAAAACAATGACATTAATCTTATATTAACCTTACTGGTTAAAAAATAAAAGATTTTTCGTGAAGAATGAAGAAGAATGTGTGAAGGGAGGGAAATGAGAATGTGGTGCCAGATTATGAATGGAAAGGCCAATAGTGGATCCTAAAGATCAAGTAGTGCTTGTAGTGGAAGATCTAGAAGACAGGCCACATGATTCACTGGCCACATATTCACTGATACTATTTTAACAATTTATATCTGATCCCATAAATGTGAGGTAGGATCACTGAAGACTCTCCAACAAGGGAATGGTGCTATCATATTATTATGATGGTGGAAACAACCCTAAGTAAACATGGAAGAGGTCAAAATTAGACTCAACTTTTGGGAAATGAATTTATATTGACAGAAAAAAGGAATAAATACTCTCTGGTCTATACTAGTTGATAGATTTAGTTTTGATGGATAATGGAAGGACTTCAGTCCTCAGGTTTCTGAATGAATCAAAGGAGAAATTATGTTACTGTTCACTAAAACAAAAAAATGTATCTTACAATGTTTTATTTAGTGGTAAATGTAATACTTATTGTAAGGGTTTACAGCAACCTAACACAATCAGGTTCCAAAATGGAACTGAATATAGGGAAGAAGGATTAAAACAGGTATCTATTCTATACATTGCTATATCTCTTTCAGGCTCAATCGTTTCACAATTATGTTTCTTCTACCAATTTACTTTTATGTCCCCTCTGTAATCTGACTACTTCACAAGGTTCACAGGTTTTCTTTTCATTCTATTTGACATCACATTCTCCTTGATCCGGATTTGGAGCAAAATACCTGCCTCAATTTTACTTACAGTCTGAAGCAATACTCAGAATGACTCACTGTCTCTGTGATATGTGCTCTTCCAAACTTCTGATTGAGAGAATCTGGTTACTGCTGGTTGAGCAGATTTTTTTTTTTTTTGAATTGCATGGGGATGGTTTTAAAGCTGTGGATAAAATATTTTCTTTTTAAGAAAAAATATGAATGAAGGTCCCTACTGAGATTTAACTCATGATATTCCTAAATAAAATACAAATGAGAATACATGTATTACATAAAATGAGCTTAATTATGAATAGTTTGTTATTGAAAACCTTTATGTTTCATAGAAAGAATATACCTACTACAGTAGGTTATTTTTCTAATGTACTATTTCCCCAAAATGGTCTTAGAGTGAAGAAGGATCATTTGTGAATGCACCCTCAATTCACATCATTTAGGGAGGGGTTGTTGAAGGAATTACCACTGGACAAATGATGGGTTTGGACTGAAATTCGTTTTCAAAATAAAATTGAACTCAATTCCAAAATGCTTCAGGTGTGTGTTGAGCCTACATAATTGTCCAATATTGATAGTAAAATGAAAACCGGTTGTTGCTACTGGATATGGAATACAAGTTTCCTAAGCTAATGGACATGACTGCAGAGGAGCCTGTTCCTTTCTATTGAATGGAATTATGAGAAAATAATTTCAATTAAGACCTACAATACTCCATCAAGCTGGGGGAGCTTGTACTTCAATCAATAAAAAGAAAGTCAGGGAACACCTTAGCATCTACTGTGGTATATGCTGGAGTTTAAAGATTCAGATTTGGTAAACGTGATCAAGTATCTAGTAGTGAGACTACAGGTTGCAATAATGGATGCAGAATAAGTTGAAGACATATGAAGAAAGAGCTCCACAGTACTCCAATATTTGGGAGTAATTGAAGAATAACAAATGTCAAGAAGAAATTAGGACAGTGAATTAACCAGAAAACTGCAAGCCCTAGAATAGTACTGTCATGTAAATGTGTTAGAACTTAGTCCCTAGTACAACAATATTAGAAGTAGAACTTTTGAGGTACTTTAATGCCATAGTAAAGGGTCCATGAGAGAGTTTGTTGATTTTGTTCTTCTGCATTTTAATGTGTGGAGATACAACATTCCTTCGCTTCTTGGGAACACAGCATTTAAGGAAACTTGATCTTGGACTTCCCAGCCTTCATTACAGCAATAAAAGGATTTCTGTTCTTTGTAAGTTACTCAATCTTAGGCATTCTGTTATTAAAGCTCAAGTAAAATAAAACAGCAGGAAATAAACAAGAAAAAAAAAACACAGGAAAAAATGTAAAACACCTAGTGAGTCCTTGACTCTGCCAGCAGACTTCTCATATTTAGCCTCTACTTATTGCTGTACCCTGAGAATGCATCTGAAGACCCATGTTTAGGTCTCTGCTTATCAGTGTCCAACTCCTTATTCTTGTCAAAGTACACAAGGTTTTGTTTCTAATACGAATAACAAGCAAGTCTTTGTTTCTCTCTAACTTCATTAGTTCAGAAACTTTATCATTGATATACTCAAAATAAATTATCATCCATGAAAACAAGAATAATTTAAAATAAATTATAAACTGATTTGTTATATTTCTCTCATTTTCCAAGTGATAGCACAGGAAATTATCATAATTTAAAAAGCTATTCCAAGTGTTGTCTTTGGTGGCATGAAAAAAGAAAATGTTCTTGAGTAAGATTCTATTTCTCTCATATAATCTAATATAAATTCTGCTTGACCTTATTTCCCTGCTATAAGTAGGCTCATTGGTAGTAATAAAGATCAACAATATTATAGCAGTTTAAGAAAGATCCAGTGTGGATATAATACAAATTTAAAACATAGTGGATAGCTTAAATAGTAAAATATTGAAATATAATTTTTAATATTTAGTTTAATATTTGTTGAAATTAGAAGAAAAATGACAACCATGATATATTCCAAGTAATTTATTTACATATCTGTTGGGGCCGATGATACCCAGGCTGTGACATAACCAGCTTGACAAGGATCCTGGTTTTTCCCTTATCTAGGAGTAGTCTGAAGCCCACCAACTGCTTTGCCCCTTTCTTATCTTTACTGTATGGTGATAAAAGCCTCTCATCAATAATATTGTCTATTTCGGCCTATTAATGAAAACTTAAATCAATTCCTGGGCTGGTTGGGAGATGAACACTGCCATCTCAACTCTAAGTAATTTTAACAGTTTTATTGGCCTTCAAGTTTTTGGCATGTGTGAATACTATTCATGCTTTCTGAAGATATATAAAAAATTATTCTTGGCAAAACTGACCTTTCCATAGAGACAAAGCCATAGTCAAGAACAGAAACAAAGTCTAGACAGTATGTCAGCAAGCTTGAAAAACAAAATTCACCCCTGAATGTCTGCCCCCTTTATTGTAGCAAGTATATAGACCTAAAATTTAGCTATTCATTAATAGACTACTGTGTTAAGACTACCCACTAAAATTAACCTTGAAGATTAGAAGCTGATGAACACTCTTGCATTGTTGTATGCCTGAACACTTGAATTCTGTTAGATAAGAAATTAGCAGTTTTGCTATTTCAGTCAGGACAGCTTTCTGTCTTGAGGGGAGTCTTGTAATTTTTCCCCAATGTGCACATTGTTAATTTTTCTCTCTTAACTTTTCTAACTTCTAATTCCTTTATTATTATTATTAAAGAAATGCTCTTGCGTGTCATAATCATCATAAGGTCTATTCTATGTGTCCTATTAAAGCACGTAAGCATGCCAACTAAAGGGCCCTTAAAAGAGTGAAGTACTGCATTCACTTGTCATAACTTCGTTGTTTATCCTCCATCATGGAGACAGAGGAACACCGTGTGGACTAGAGGGGACTTGACTCCCACAGATATCTAGTTGCTTTAAAGAGAAATTTCTTATGGTAAGGCATATACATTTGCATAAAATCAAGTTGAGTCCTAAGGGAACATGTTGGTAAGGAAAGCTGTGAGAGGAAATAAACATTATATGTTGGAAATACATTTAACAGTAGTATATTGGAAAAAAGATCAATCCAGCAATGAAATGGGATGAGGAAGTAAAATGATCAATTTTGGAAATGCTAAAAAATTGTTAAATATAAAACATGTGGTAAATTAAATAGGGTACCTTTCTAGGTACCATCCCTTTCTTCATAATTTAGATTAAGAAAAAAAGAAACATGGATTTTAGATCTATATTTATTATAAGTCTGCTAGAAACAATACATATTCACAACCAATAGGTATAATTTAGATATTATCATGAATTGGATAATTCTGCTTGTCAAATATTTTCAGGGCATACCAATATTAGAGAATTGATTAACTCTCACTTAGTTATACATTTAGGTTAATTGTGGTTTTTTTTGGTGAAATAGACACTGCAAAAATATAGACATGTAGTGAAAATGTAAATATAAAAGTTATTTTTAAATTGTGAGATTTTATCCATTATGTTCTTGTTTTTTAAATTTGTTTATATACAAATATACATAAACATATATACATGTAACTTGTATGTACACAAACATACATTATAAAGAATGTAGAACAAAATTTGTCTTGGAATTGAGTAAAATCAAAGGGAAACATAAAAAAGAAACATTGTTAAACTGTATGAAATAATGGAAAGTAACATTGTGCATATATTCTGCACAAAATAAATTTATACTTAAGTCTGTACAGCTCAGCCAATGTGACTTTTCTTGTGTTCATATGAATCACTAGAGGGCAACATATACAATACCTTGAACTGTCACATATCACAATGTTATCTGCAGATATGGGAAGTGAGGGCAGACACAATTGATGCAACCAGAAAGATAAGGCTGAAAGGACTAAAATGCCCAAATTATCAGTTAATTCAGCTCACTTCTTGTAATTATCTGTGACCAGCCATCTTAGAAGATGAACCTATTGGAATAAAGTCTTAAGTTTTCTTCTCTTTAGTTAAAAAAAAAAAGACTATCAAGAATTTGAAAGAAATGAAGATAGTACTCTATGAAAGTCACGAATACAATCTTATAGAAATATAAGCTGGAAAGTCACAAAACTAAACTATTTTTAAGAAGCCTTTAAACTCATCCAGCATATTCATCTGTTACAAGAGGGCATCCTGTATTGGCTTTTTTGCCTTTGTTTATCTATACGGTTCACCTCATCCATGTAAATCTGGCTTTCACTGTACTATGGGACTCATCACCATTCACACTTAAAGCTATGAGCAAGTTTCCCATGTGGGAGAGCTCTGAGAAGGAGTGGTAAATAAACTCCTTATGAATCATTGCTCTGATTTTCACATTTACTAGATAAGTTCTAAAAGTCTATCATCTAGTCTGTATTTATGTTTTAGTTATAAAAGGTCATGTGCAAATTGGGTTATAAAATTGTTTACAAGGATCATAAAACTTAACAAGTGAATGTAATGATTATTTCCTGTCCATAAAGAATTGTAAACAAGAGTACCAAACAAACAAAAAAGCAAACAATGAAGATGAGAACTGAGATAAGGAAAGGAGGAACAAAATTTGTGTTTTTCTGAACACAGAAAAACAGCAATTTCTATATTGCAAAATCTTATCATGGAAGTTAATTTTCCTATTGCCTACTCATATGAATTCAATTCTGTTATTTTAAGTACAGCAAGTAGATAGTTCTAATGTTACCAGTTAATTTTTGAGAGCCTAGTACTACTAAGTATAATGTTTTCTTGGTAATATCACTCAATCTTAGCATTGCCTTTGTAAAAGAACTACTACAATCAGAATTTAGAGCTTAATTTAATAGTAGACCTAGACATAAATTCAAATATTGAGTCTAGTGTTTTCTGTCTTATTTGATATTTTTAACATTGGAAGCTATCTTAGAAAGAAGATAGAAGCAATCTTAAAAAGAAAATAAGAATGGCTACCTAGGAATATAAATTTTTCAGAAAATAGTCATAAATTTCAGTTTAACTTAAAACTGTTTTGTCCTTTATGGTTTTATTATTTAAATGCCTTCCTAAAATCATTGCTCAGAATCATCTTATTTGAAAACTATTGGCCATATTGAAGGAATTATATAAAATCCATTTGGATAATTCTTAAAGTAGCAAGACACAAAGTAGGATTTAATAAAGAATATGGCAAGAAAATATTGAGACAGGGTTTCATGTTTTGTTCTCAAGCACAGCATTGAACTTCAACCTCCTCCCTTCACATCCTAAGTACTGTAACTGTAAACATGCATTACTATGTATAGACTATACCTACTAGGGACTGAACCCTATACTTCCTACATGCTAGGAAAGCACTCTGCATCTGGAACGACATCCCCAGACCAGGATTTTGTATCTTTTATTCAGAGGTGGTGATAAAACTTTACATGCATCTTTTTAGGGGTAGTACTTATGAAAACAGAAAGAAGAAACAAAGCAATTTTGCAGCTATATTGAATTAGTCTCCATATCTATGACTTGTAATCTTAGAATTTTACTTCTTTTGAGTGTTAATTAATCCAGTGAGCAAAGAAGATGTGGGATCTTATAAGCTGTGTCTAATGTTATTATTTCATTCTTTAAATTAAAATTGATAAAAATCAGTACTTATCTAACTGTAGCCTAATATTCACATTTCTATTATGCTAATATAGTTGTATATGTGGTTATCTTCAATAACCATTTTACTTAGATATATATTAAGCATTTTAATTTTAATTCTTTGATTTTTCAAAGAATGACTTACTTTCTTCCTGCCCTTCTACTTCCATTAATGGCTAAGAGCATTCTATCTGATAACTTTGGTGCATGTTAAAAATTGGAAATAATTTAAAAAATACATATATGTTTAAATGTAAACATATTATAAAATATATTTAATATATTATATATAATAAAGTAAATAAAATAAAAAATAAAATATAATACTATATTATATTATGAAAAATATAACTACAAATATAATTATTTATTTATATGTAAATAAAGATTAAAGTATATTTTATACTAATAAATAAAATTTAAAAATAAATATATTTTTAAAATATAATTATATATAAATACATATATATTCTTGTTTAGACAGGATCTCTCTGTGTAGCTCTAACTGGTCTCAAACTCATAGAGATCCACCTGTTGGATTAAAGGCTATGTCACCACTCCTTGCACCTGCAAACCATTTTTAATTGCTTTATTTCATTGAATCTGTTTCTTCAGCAAAACTCAGTGAATAAATTTAGTTCTTTGTTTCTACTGTTTTACTGTAACAAATACTGTAACAAATGGGAGCTTTGGGAAGAGGGATTTATATAGGTGTCCAACTATGGGAGTAGCATTCTTTAAGTTCTATTGTCCTCATCTTGAACAGTTCTACCTAAAAAAAAGATGCCTCTCTGAAAAGACCTAAGAGATAGGTCTACCCAAATACATAAGGTACTCACTTATATGTGGATATTAACTGTGAAACAAAGGACTAAAGTGTGATAATCCACAGACACAGGCAGACTATGCAACAAGAAGGGGACACAGAGATATCCCTGGTAAAAGAGGAAATAGAATAGGCGGTGCAGGTGGACTGGAGAAGGAATAAAAACAGAAGGGACAGGGTGAAGAGGGATGGTGGGAGATACTATATGGATAGACGACAGAAATCGGAGGATATTTAGGGGGTTAACGGGAGACCTAGTACAGTGGAAACTAACTGGATCTCTAGTAATGGGGGATATGGAGCCTGAATAGGCCATATCCTGAAACCTGGTTGGACTGTACACCATCCCAGGCACAAAATCTTTGACTTATAACCTATACTCCTTGCAGGACCCACTGGGACAATGGAAGGGCAGAACCTCATACCAAAGAAGGAAGCCCATGCCTGATACTACAGAGTAGGGCAGGAACTAGAGATTGGATACCCTGGAGATGATTTCTAATGATATCCTATTGTGCTCATAGATCAGTGCCTAGCCCAATCTTCATTAAAGAGGCTTTCTCTGACAGCTGATAGGAGCAAATACAGAAACTCAGGGTCAAACATCATGCAGAGCCCCAGGAACACTGTGGAAGATGGGGAGGAGGGATTATGGAGTTGAGAAGAGTTGAGGACATCAGGAGAACATGCCACATGGAGTCAAGTGACCAGAAGAACTCTTAGGGACTCACAGAGACTGAAGCAGCTAACATGAGACCTGCAGGGTCCCCTTATGGTTGCCTAGCTTGATGTTTTTGTAAAACTCCTACAAGTTGGAGTGTGTGTGTGTGTGTGTGTGTGTGTGTGTGTGTGTGTGTGTGTGTGTGTGTGTGTTGGGGGGGCGGGTGTTCTCTGACTCTTGCCTTGAGACCCTTTTGCTCCTGATGGTTTGTCTGGCCTACCCTTAATATAGGGATTAGTGCCTGGCTATGTTCCATTTTGTTATATCCTGTTTGAGCAGTAACTCTGAGAGGACTTCTTTTCTGAGAAGTGGCAATGGAAGAAGGAGGTGTTGTTCTAGGAGAGAGGGCAGATGGGGATACCTGGAAGGAATGGATAGAAGAGAGGAGTGGGATTAGGATGTATTATACGAGAGAAGAAAAATTTTAAAAAAAACAGTGATAGGTCAACCACACTACAAATGGAAGGTTACACATCCTAAAATATAGAAACAGCAAAACAGTGAAACTGTACTTGATGGGGAAACACACACACACACACATACACACACATACACACACTAAAGAACACAAATGTGGTTGTGTAGGGAAGTGGTTGTGGATCTTGGAGGAGTTTGAGGAGGAGTTGAATGTGGTCAAAATGCAAAATTCTTAAAAAACTAACTGCAAGATGGGAAAAAAAATCAGAAATAAAGGGAGACTAATAAAAGATAAAACAATGGTAATATAAGCAGTAATTTTCCTGGGTACTTATATCATGGGGGGAATGAAAATGTGTCATCATGTTTATTCTTATTGTGAATATTTTCTGTTTCTGTCTTTCAGAAATTATTCTGTGTGATAGGAGTTGATTATGAACTTAAACTTTGTCAGTTGAATATTGTTTCATGGTCACACCTGTGTGTTCTTTTTTTTAACAACAGTGGGCATTTTAGAGTAGCAGTAAATGGGTGAAACAAGAAATAAGATATTCAACAATAATAGGCAATTCAATGCAAGTCTTAAATTTTGACATCTTTTTCAGAAATATGTTAATTAATCAGAAGAAAATACTCATAATAGAAGAAATGGAAATGAATGAGCTAACTGGAAGTGCCTAAAATCAAGTTACATGTGGTAGAAGATACACTGATTAATTCTGAGATATTTTATCACTTAAAACTTTTAAGAGTTCAAGCATTGTCAGGCTCTGTTATGCAAAATCCACCAATTTTTCAATTCTCTGAATGTAATAGTCCTTGAAATATTTCTTGCACCACTAGGGTGCCATTCACTAAATTGCTTCTTCATAAGCACTGAATTGCTCACTAATGCCTTGAGAAAGAAAGCCATCTACTCCCTAGGATTATAAATGTGATCTCATTAGCTCTAAAAATACACCGATGAGGACAGAAACTGTGAAGGAAAACATTGCTATTATTTTTAGAGGGTGAGCACTTGGGAGCCTGAAGGCAGACTTTGAAATTTACAACATTTCACATTCTGAAGCACCTGCTATAAAGTCCCGTGTTTGAGCTCCTAAGTGAGGAATGGCAATCACATGTCTGCATACCCATGTTTGCAAGGATATATATATATATATATATATATATATATATATATATATATATATATATATATATATATAATGACCTGTTAGAAACCTCTGTCTTTGAAATCCTTTTTAAGGCATTTTATATCAAATTCATTTTTGTAATAGGATAGCAACTAAATGAGTGAAAATGTCTATCTTGTCCAACAAGACGATATTCAAGCTGAAATAAACAAGATAGAAGAAGGAGGCAGAACAAAGCATCTTGGGCAAGTGGGGATTAGAATCATTCTTTTCATGTTTATATTGTGAAATTTTGTCCATAATTTAACACTTTCTGTATTTTATATTTTCTGCAACCTTACCAATGGACACCTTCAGCATTTTTTTTATTGTTTTAATATTCAGTCTTTTGAGCTAGGCAATACTACTACTACTACTACTACTACTACTACTACTAAATTAAAGCAAACACGAGAACAACACTGCCATTACATCTTACCCACTTAATAAGATCTTATCACTTCTCCTTATTTGTTGCTGTGTTTTAATGCATGAGAAATAACTAAATAGAAAAATGTGCTTTTTATAGGTTGGCAGAAGATTTAGTCTTCTGTATACACTGCAAGTTTAGAAAATGTGACCGTGCCTTCATTGAAAGACTGTTTACTCAATCAAATTCACATCCCAGAAACATGGTTGTTTTTCCTATTCCCAGTATGCTGACTTTCCTTACTACTGACCTTGTTAATTTAAAAAGTAATAATGATGATATTACTCAAGGGGGACATCTCTCTTTAAAGAGATGTTAAGTTTCTGTATTTTTGATGAACAATAGATTTTCCGTTTAGTAATCTCTTTAGTTTGAAAAATTTAGTAGTGGAGTATACAGGAATAGTCCTGTGTTAAAGTTAAGAAGTTTCTATATTTCAAGGAATATATGAAGGAAAAGCATTTAAAGGCCTATATGGTCCAGATGTAATGCAATAAGAATGTTAAGAATGTTGGTACACCTCTTTAATTCCAGTATTCAAAAAGCAGTGGTGCTCTACACCTTTAATCTGTAAGACAGACACAGCAATCAGAGTTCAGAAAGAGTCAGTGTCACACAAGAAGTGACATCTGAGATAAGTCTGAATGAAGGTCAGGCAAAGTGACTAACCAGAGGAAGAATTAGCAGAATGAGTCAGAGTGAAGACACCCTCCAACTCTCACAATATAAAGCAGGCTCTCAGCTCAGAGCCAAGACAATTATAGCAGTCAGTTATAGAAGAATAAGTTACAGAAGCAGGCAGACAAGGAGAAAGGCACAGAGACAATGAAACAGTCTGACTAAGGAGCAGAGAAGCTGACAGAGGCAGAGTGAAGCAGGCAGTTACAGCAGACAGTATGAGGTGAGCAATCTGAAGCAGGCAGGCTTGGGGAGAGACACTGAGGCAGCTAGGCAGAAGAAATCAGTATTAGAGAAGAAGAGTGAATGAGTTTGAAGCTGAGCAGAGCAGTTCAGTCGGAGGCAGTCAGAGAGCCAGACTGAATCTGCCAAAGTCAAAAGAGTGTAGTTAGAAAGTTAACCAGATGAGAAGATCAGTTTGAACCAATAGCTTGGTGAAGAGATTGAGCCAAAGCAATGAGTGAATAGAACCAGAAGAAACAGTTGAGTTCAATCACTTCTGAGTTCAGAGGGAGCTAGTCAGGTGGTTAAGTCAACAGAAGAGTCATAAATGCTTCAGATTGTATGGAGGTTTAAACATTCCAGATTGTACAAAGCTGAAGCCTTCCAGGTCTAGACTGAAAACTAGATTGTGTGGAGAATAAAAAGCTCCAGGGCCCCAGGCTAAGAATTGGTGATTGCATTAGCTAAAGAATAAATTGTCATTTGCCCTTGATCAATGTCTAGGCTCTCAGTGGCTACAGTAGAGTATTACAAAGGAATTTCAACTGGTTATATTAGGAGAAAGTAAAACAATATACAGGAAGAAACCAATTTTATCGTGATGTAAGTTGGTATTCCAACTTCAGGACTTTTTCCTCTGAGTCCTGAAAATGTGTGATAGTGCCCTTGTTAGCCACGATTCTGGTCTTCTTGCCTACATGAACTATTACGGTTAGACCACTGCATACTAAGAGGGACTAGCCTTTAATGGCTGATCCATCTCTGTAGCTCTTTGCAGAATCTCAATGAAATACTAAAGTCTACTCTTGATGCTGTAACAAAGCACCTATGACTAGATTTAAAAGCTGTAGAATTTCCATGCTCATAGTTTTAGAGGCTGGGAAGTCTTAGATCAATGAGATGGCAAATATGCTGTCTGATGGGAACATGTGGCTTCTAAGTTCCACCTCAGCATATGTCTGTATGTAACAGAGAGTCAAGGTTTCTCTTTACAGGCTGTTATATAATGATGCCAATCACATTTACCTCCAAAAATGAAATTTCAATTTTAAGTTCAGTTTCAAGAGATACAAGAATTTAGACTATACCAACCAATAAATGGTATAAATAGGTACTCTGCTGCCCACAAGCAAAGGCAGCTGTGATGTGTCCTTACCTGAAGGCTGGCAGATATATAACTTGGAAATTATTCATATGCTTATTTTCATTGCATTAAATGAATTAAGTTAATGTGAAATTTTATTTCATTCTCTTAATAGAAGGCTCTTTCCTTTGGAAATATTTACTAGGACACTTTTACAGTGCTACATTCCTTTTTAAAAGGTATGGGTATACAAGGTTAGAAACAAAGATTTGGGAGTAAAAAAGAAATGAGCTCAGATTCTAATCCTGACTTTCATAAAATATGCTGATAATGTGGCCTCCTGTTGCCTTCCTATCCCTTGTATGTTTGTTTATGCCTACCAAGAACATTTTTTTAACCTCTTCTAAAGTTTCAGGAGGATGGCTTTTACTGACTTCACAAATGACTCAATGACCCTCTGGCCTCTAGTTGATGTAGTTAAAGGGAAGTAATAGATTCTAGTGTTGGAGTGAGAGAAAGTGAGAGGAAGAAGAAAATGAAGATATATAAGAGGAAGGGCAAGAGAAACTGTTTTTTTATTTGTCAATTCTGTTCCTGACACCACTAGATTCTTTCACCTAATCCCAAATTCACTCCATGTATGATCTTTCATTAACTCCTTCAGCCACAGTCTGGAGGACTTTGTTCACTGCCCTGCACTGTGCAGAACCTGCACAGTTGGTGGGGATGCTGCAGTGATAGCTCTAGTGAATGTCCACATCCCTTGTGTTTTCCCTCCTAAAAATTACTCTTGGTTAAATGCTCTTCTGTTGCTCTTTCTGAATTTATTATCTATATTTTTGTGAAGAATGTAACTTTCCCTACTAATATGTCATAGCTCTGAAAGATATTGTTAAAATAATATTATTGTGAAAGATAAGACTTTACATGTGAACATAATGCTAGCATTTTAATATCATCATTTCATTTTGAGAAGGATAATTTTCTTATGATGGCTTAAAATAATTTCATGTTTGAGACAACATGTATTACTTTGCTGGTTAAGACTGCAAGACAGAGTCAAGATAGAATGAGATATGGGGAAGGTTTATTGAAGGGCGTTACTAGGGGAAATAAATGGACCAGGAGTGTGTTTAGACCACATGCCAAGATTGATACACAGAAATGAAGCAGAAGAAAGGAAGAAGTCATGGCCAGAAAGCACTGGATAATGGATAAGGTAAGATTACTGGGACCATGGTTTTCTGTTGGAGAAATCCAAAACACTGCAGGAATGAGCTTCCCTTGCTTGCCTTTACTATGCTCAATTACTAACAAGAAAGAAGCTGGAGGGAACTGAGGCATCATTGGGACATGGAAGTATACAGTAGAGGTATATTGCCATGGTATGTTTCAAAATTTTTATGTTTTATATCAAACTGGTTTTATGTTTGTTATATTTGTAATTCTGTTAAGATTTAAAGTTCTCCAATGCTAAGAGAAATGTAAAACTTAACTATTTTTTCAATATCTTTTATATAAGTGTATTGAAATATCTGTAATTAATTTTACATATTTGGCAAATGTCCAACTCAATGGTGAAAAGGTTAATCAGACATTCTGGATCTGACGGTAGAGGAGACTGTTCAAAGACTAAGAGTATTAGGTAAGAAAGTCTGAGGTGTGCCAAATGTATTTTCAAAAGAGTAAATTCATAGTTCTTATGCATTACAAATGGAAAATATTACAAATGTTATTCAACCCACAAATAGAAGTAGAAACCAATGAGATGTTTTAAGTGGCTAAAAAGTATCAAGAAAGTAGCATGCTTACCACAGAAAACAATTGACAAGCAAAACGCAAAACTGGCTAACCCAACAAAAATATAAATACTTTGATTTATAACAAACAAGAACTATATGCACCCCATTATTACATAATTTAATTGTGTTGAGGACTTTTAATAAAGAGCAAAACAGTAATAAAAACTAAGTATCTTCTGTAAAGTAATTTTGGACAATCACTACTCACATGTTTTCTCTAAAGTGCATATTTTTCATCTTATTACTTTACTTTAAAAATTAGAATAATTCTGTCACATAGTAGCTATGGATATGAACATTTGATTACCATGTTGATGCAATAGAGAAATCCAGATAACCATTAGTTCTTAATCATCTGAAATATCCATTCTAAATTTTATTTAGCATATTTGACAAGGATATGAATCCATGAGCAGCTGCTTGCCTTAATCTAATAGTTGTGTTATCTTCCTCTTTGATATTTTAAGGTAATACTCTGCTAGACTAACAAAATGTCCTGGAGATCACTTTCAATTTTACTAATATTTAGAAAATTACATGAAAATTTCAAACTATTCATTCATCAAGTATTAGGTAATGTCTTATTTAGGGTTTTATTGCTGTGAAGAGGCACCACAACCATGGCAACTTTTATAAAGGAAACATTTAATTGGCGTTCACTTGTAGTTCAGAGGTTTAGTTCATTATCATTATGGCAGGAAACGTGGAGGCTTGCAGGCAGACATAGTGCTGGGTAGGTACCTGAGGTTTCTACATCTGGATCCTCAGGCAACACAAAGAGAGAGAGAGACACTGGACCTGACTTGAGCATTTGAAACTTCAAAGCCCATCCTCGTTGACACACTTCCTCCAAAAAGGTCATAGCTCCAAATAGTGCCACTCCCTTTGAGCATATGGGAACTATTTTCATTCAAACTATCACAGGTGATTTTTTTATGTGACACAATTTTTTGAGACACAATTGCATTTATTAGAATGTATATTTGCATGTAATAATTATTATTAACATTTTTTTTTCAAATTTGGTAAGTTTTATATTGGAGTAGTGTTTTCATTTCAGAAACGTTTTTGAAAAGTGATTCAACTACTTTAGAAATAGTTCTAGGATCTCTGAGGTCTATTTAGCATGCCAGTTTTAAAATTTCCTATTTCATTAGATATGAAATTTCTTTATATTTTTAAGTGGACTAAACAACATTACCAGTATTCTTTCCTTCTATTTATCATATAAGCTTATTATATTCTTTCAATAGTCATGTGAATTTTTTCTCCTTCTTAATTTGTCTGTATTACTAGATTACTCAAGAACTCTGATATTTCACTTCACCTTCATTTTGTAATTCTTGATTCTGTAATTTGAGCAATGTCTAACTTTGCTTTAATTTCCCAAGTTTTTATTTAGCCTACTTTACCTATTATGTGGATTTGGATACATTATTAGAGTTTTATTTTCTATTGTAAATACTTTTATTTATATGTACGAAATGTGATGCTAAATATGTGACTTTTTATTAATTTTCTCATTACAATTGCACTTCACATCAATTTATAATAAGATTTAAATTCATACTGCGTATGGCATTGTTTGTAGATTTTTAACAAAAGGAGTGATATGCTGACACCTACAGTGATATGTATGTTGATGAAGTTTCTGAATTCTGGATTCAGCATAGGATTTTCATTCTCATTGAGGAGAGAGCAGCTTGAGAGGTTAAGCCTCACAACACTGCAACATTTAGCAATCCACATGTTTCACATAAGAAAACATACTTCACAAGTCTGAGAATCCAACAGGCTGCAAGAGAATCAGTCAGATAAGACACAGATTGTTCAACAGAAGGGAGTAGGTTTGGGAGAAAGAGTCAGCTAACAGTGAGAATCGGTTTGATGCCGAGCAGAGCAGTTTAGTCAGAGAAGTTGTGGGAGTCAGCAAGAGTCTGAAGAGTTCAGTCAGAAATAGTCAGTTTGGCTGATCAATTTGAACTAGTCAGTTTGCAGAAGAGTTTGAGCCAGAATAGCGAATAAGTTGAACCAAAAGAGTCAAAGTTCAGAAGGAGCTAGTCAGAGTGAATCAGTATGCAGTAAGTCATAGGACTGAAACCCTCTAGGACTGGGGATTGAATTATCCAAAGAATAAACTGCCTTTTGCCCTGACTCTATCTACAATTAACGAAAGAATTAAAAAAAAAATCTGAAGGCCATTTGAGTGTCTTCTTTGGAGAAGTGTTCATTCAAATCCTTTGTCCATTGTTCAACTGAGTTATTTTCTTACTGTTGAGCTGTTTTAGGGCCTTACGTATTTTTATATTAATTTCTTATAAAATAAGATAAAAGAGAGAAAACGTTCAAGAGGATGTTGAGAAAAAGGGAATCTGCACACTGATTCCAATGAATGTAAGTTAGTGTAGCGATATGGAAGGTTTCATCAGAACAAAACAACAAAATACTAGAAAAATCTAGTAATCTCACAACTGAATTTATATCTAAAGAATATGAATTAGTATGTCAATGACATATCTGACCTCTCTACTCCATTAGAATTATGTTACTCGCAATAACCAAGACTTAATGGATGACTGTATTTAAAATGTGACGTTCACAAAATGGATTACTATTCAGTCTGAAAAAAGAAACCCTTGTAATTTGTATTAACATAGAGTGTACAAGTAAGTGAAATAAGCTAGGATCAAAAAGATATAAATACTTCAAGATCTGACTAACGTGTATAATTTCAAAATTTGAGATTTCAAAATTTGAGAGAGTAGAATGGTAATTAACAGAGTTTAGCTAAATATATGATTAGAAGACATGGGTGCCTTTGCCAATCATCATTCTGTTTCTTTAAGTTCATTCAGTACAAAATGAGGTCACACAGTATTTTATCTGGACGGAAGGAATAAGTCAGGAGTCTATTTACATTATGATGACCACAAATATTGGCAACATATTTTATATTTGATAATTACACAGAATGAGTAAAACTTACTGTATTAGATATAGGCAAAAATGAAATTATTATTGGAACCATGGATTTCTTTATTTAAAAAAAGTGGATGCTGCAGAGTTTAAGCTCCAAGTCTAAAAATAGAGGAGGGTAACAGCCAGTAGGCATCTTATGGAGATAAGATATAATTTATTTACCATCACAGAGGCTTCTGGGACGGCAGGTGCAGCCAGGTGCACAGGCACACAGGAAGACTAGCCTACAAGCAGCAGGTGGACATGTACAGGCCTATACAGGCTGGCTGATAAAAACAGAACTTGATGGCACTCATCTCTGAACGTAGATCATATTTATATAAAATGCAGACAAATTGGTATTTCTGCCGCAGTCTGATTTATAAAGATGGCTTCATTGTTTACTTGGGGTCCCATGAATATGAGGTGGTAGACATGATTAGCTAGCTGATGGTCTTCCAGTTGTTTGGTGTCAGCCAAGTTTTAGCTGACCAGACATCCATTTTAGCATCATGTTGCTTATAAACATAAACTGGTCTATAAGGTCTTTTGCCCTCTGCAGATGATTTGTGACAGAAAACTGATCCAGTATTCTTAATTGTTGTAAAATAAATAAACATATCCTGCCCACAGCCTTCAGGTCCCGCGAGGTAGCTCCAGCTGGCTAACAGCTAGAGCGGCTCCCTGTCGGGAAGTCAAGCAGTATCCATCTGGTTCTTGATCAGAGACCTAAGAACCTACAGAACGCACAGAGAGGTTGTCAGAGAAACGTTTCTCAGTTTGTTAAAGCAAGGGTGATTATTGTTAAAGCAAGGGTGATTATTTTTATAAGGTAGAGGCAAGGAAGGGTTTTGGTGCCTAGGGATGGGAACCATTGGTTAAGACTGAGATAATAGAATAGCCCAATTTTCATCCTGGGGTGCCCTGGGCATATTCTGGGGAACAGGGGTTCAGTTACAATTCTAGATAAACAGCTTTGTGAGGTCAGGACCTGCCTTTGGGAGGGGGCAGAGCTTTCCCATGGCTTGTGGTCTGCCAGCAACTGCAGAGGGTAAGGGCCAAACTCCCACCTCCTCCTCAGAATGAGACCCTGGGTTGCAAGGGCTCTCCACCTAGAGCTGCCTGACTACCACAGTTAATTTTAGTTGAATTAACTTTGTTAAAAAGTCCAGAATGCTAGTTTTATTAATAAGAGCTGGTATCTAGTGTTTGAGGATTTCAGAGGTAGTAGTAAGATTCTGAAGGATCTGAGGACAAGCCATCTCAAAATCCACCATTATAGTGTAATGAAGGGTTTGAAAAATAAGAGAAAGAAAGCCTTCCTGTTTTTGTTTCATTTTCTCAAATACAGGACATGAAATCCCTACTGAAGAGCTATCCTCCCCACATTCAGAGAAACATTTATTATCAGGTATAGAGGGCTGAGTCCCAGAGACTCCCTTAGAGAGAGAATATGTTATAGCAGTTCTTATTTTCCTTTCACAACCTCATTTATTTCAGTTTTGCAAAATTGCCTTTTTTCCTTTTTTTTTTTCCCTTAAACTTAGTATAAAAGTGCTTAGGCTTTTATCAACATTTTCCTATGGGGGCTTCCAGATTGTAACAATCTGTGTGCTTTTATATTTTTTTCTTTCCGTTAATCTGTTTAAAGCCTGATTAATTCTCAAGCCCAGCTGGAGACTATAGAGGTAAAGAGTTTCTCATACAAGGCACCTAAGAATTATAAGCTTTAAGTCTTAAATTGAATAGAGTAATGTGAGAGAGGAGTGAGGAGACTGAGGGGTACTAATGACCTACAGTGGTAATGAAGTTTTTGTTATACACAAAATACATAATCCATGAAAGAGATAATGAAACAAGAAAGCTGGCCTTCATCATTAGCATTAAAAACTTTTTGCTCTGTAAAGGATATTATGAAGAGAAGAAGGAAAAACTACAGACTACAAGAAAATATCTACCACATACTCTGAAAGATTACATAGTTCATGGTTCAAACCATATGTCATTGTGGAAAAGGAAAAATTATGGAGATACCAAAATAGTCAACAGTTGCCAATTGGTGAGAAGATAGGTAAACTGGCAGATGAAAGAGGATTCTTAAGTCGGAAGCAGTAATCTAAATGATACCATTATCATGGGGAGATGTCAGGTATATATTTGTCCAAATCCATACAATATGCAATATAAAGATAGAAGTCTATTTTGTACACACAAGTAATATTGTATACACTGAGCAGTTTATACTTAGATATTTAGGAATATATATGTATGCATGTATATATGCAAAAATAATGACAAAGTAGAGCATGAATTTGAAAGAGAGCAAGAAAAGGTATATGGGAGGATTTAAATGGAGGAAAGGGAAGAGGAATGATGCAATTATATTATAATGTCAAAATTTAAAAGAAATAAATAAAAGACTAGACCCTAAGTAGACTCAATCCCTGGGCATTATGATGTGTTAGAGTAGGTTGGTTGGTTGCAACAGCTTTCTCTTCCCAGCAGTGGGTGTGGAAATGAGAGTGTAAACATCAATACAGAGAGTATGTGGAAATTCTCTGTATCTGATTTGAGACTTTGCTGTACACCTAAAGCACATTTGAAAACATACAGGCTTATATGACAGCAATAATAAAAGACAAAAAGTGAAACAATACATCTTTGTATTTCTTTATCCTCTGATATGTATATATGATTTATGGGAGATGGAGAGCTATTGGAATGGGGTGGGAATCAAGTGATTTGTTAATTGTATTCACAATATTCCTGTTACGAACAACTGTGGTTATGGTTATATAAATTTTGCTTACTTATGTCATTTACACAAAGAACGCATTTGCATATATTTTCATTTCGGAACAACATGTTTATCTATGATTATCTTATTGGGTCATGGAATTCCATTATATGACCTGTAGACTCATGATTCAGGACTTTGTTCTGATAGTTATCAATGATCTTCCTTGGACTTCATCTGAGCTACTCAATTTATGCCTGCAATGCAATCTGTGAAAAATACAGTAAAGCATAAGGGAGGGTATGAGAAAGGCAGATGGCATGGATGATGTCTCATTTTTCTGACAAAGACTATAACAAGGATGGAAAATGATGCACTGCAAATCCATTGTAGTGACAAAGATGGTAATGAGAATTGGTATGAATATAAGAGACTGTATTCTCATTACCCTCTGCAGATTGTAATCGTCTCCTCAGAGCTGTGCCCCTCCTCCTCTTGCTGATTATTCTTCCACATGATCTAGTTCAGTTTGCCTTAAAAACACTTTTTAATATAGGCCATTAGTAGGGCTAACTAAAAAAAATTCAGATTTGATGCTGTAACTTTAATTCCAATGACTGGTCAAAACAGATATTTTATTTGCTGGTGTAAAATGATACCACTTGGCACTCTAATAATTGACAGTTTTAAAAAAAAATCTACCTCTTTACTTGGCAGACATGATTAGTGATTCTAATGTATGCAGCACAGGACAATCACAGGAAGTTTGATAAAGTAAAATCAGAATAGATAAGGATCAAAAGTTCAATAGTTTTAATTTACATGGTATTAGATATTTGATTGTCATAGTAACATGGAGGTACATAAAATGAAAACCTTTAAATTTTAAGCAAAAATGTGAACTTGAGATCATAATTTGCAGATTTGACCTTGATATTAATATATGTTGTTATTGGTAATGTGCAGTATTATTTTCTATAAAAATATGGCAGAAAAGTGAATGTTTTACCCAAATACAAATAAATTTTTAAATCTACTGTTTATAGACTTTAAGAGCCCAACAGTGATAACAATAAATTTCTTACAAGAAATTCACTAAATATGTTTTAAAGTACAGTGTTATTACATGGCCTGGTCAAAGGCAGAGATTATATATTAAGGTACATTATCCAGTTTGCATAATTAACAGGATGAATCAAGAAAACAAATCTGATGGATATTCAAAATGTTGACAATGTTGTCATCAAGGTAGCATATTTACTCCAGTAAATTAAAGAGAATCAAGTAGAAAGGAACAGTTAGAACGATGATATTTTCCACCAGCTAGCTATAATAATATCAAAAGGGTAAAATATCACAAAAATGACAAGCTATGTAAAAATTACTTTAATCTGTCACTTAGGAGTACAATTCAAGGCTCAAAGTGAAGAATCATACTGTTTTCTAATAAAAACTTAAGAATAATATTTTATTACTGTGCTGGAAATTCTACACAGATCATTCATATTCAAAGAGTAGAGGGTTTTTTAGAGGGCACATAGTAAGTCTCTGAGGTCACCAGCTTGTTATTTATGTAAGTTATACCTCAAGCTATGGTAATTTAAGATATTTAGTTATTTCTTATCTGTGGCTATTGTCTAGTAGTCAAGTACACACTTGACTGATCAACCAGATCTAGTACAGATTGTACATATATGAAAATATATTTCAGAGACCTGGAGATGCAGTTATTCAACAGAATATGTTGATATAGCATCCTGTACACATGAAAAATAAATAAAAATTCTCATCTATAATGATTTTATGTTTTCAATACATATTCAGCTAAATATAAGATTTGAAATGATGAGGTACAATGAAGTTCATGAACAGATATTTTATAAATAGGTATGTTATTCACCCTGAATTGGTTCCACATGGCAGCGAATACTGTTAAGAATATGTCAGAGCCAGGGATATTGGTCAGTGGGAAGAAGGCTTGAAAACCTGAGGTTATGAATTCAATCCTCAGCAGTCACATAAAAAACCAAGCACGTGGCCATAAGCTTCCGTAAGTCACCTTTAACAACTGATTGTTGGTTATGTTCACTTAAATTATACTTTAAATTAAGGTATTAATTAATTTTCTGCTATCATTTGAATAGTTTCCACAACAACAACAATGATAATGTTAATAATAGAAAAGTTGGAAATTCCAGCTCATATTGTAATTATCTATTTCAATTTTTGAGAAACCACTTAATTTCTTTTGCAGTCTGAATGTTTTATATTCTGAACAGCAATGTACAAGAATGCAGTTATTAAAATTGTTTTGCCCCCTCCTCTCTGCAACCACTGAACTACATCAATGGCCTTCCTGTTTTGTCATATTTTATTGGGTTTTGGAAGTGGATCTTGCCATGGGAGGATAAATTAACATGGAGACTTTGTGTAATGCTGGGCTTTTACTTTCCATCATGTGATAAAACCAGATGGCACCTTGATCTTGGACTTCTAAGCCATCACAATTTTAAGAAAGTAAATTTCTGTTCTTCCTAAATGATTTAGTTTTAACTATTCTGTTATAATAATACAAAACAGATTAAGATATTTATGCACTTCACTTTAAATGAATTATAGCTGATTGGCCAGGACATGCTTATTCAGTTATACCATACTCTACATTGTGTCTATTCTTGGAGTTCATTTGAGTGTCACAAAGCAGAAAACCTGAACAAGAAGCTTTCTATTTGAAGGCCTTGGCCCCACAGACTTCCCCACGTGTATAAATGGATTTAGTGAGTTGCACCTTATAATACCCTGGAGGTATGATCAGAAAAGTAGCCTTCTGTTTTGGTTTGCTGCTGGAACTCTGCTGATTTTTTTGAAATTACTCTTTACTTTAATGTTCCTTATATTTTTACGTTTATTTTCATTTTTATGTATTCATATCTTTTTCCAATATGAGTTATATTTCCCAAGAATGCACAGGAATGACATTAGTAAACCTGAGTCTGAGAATAAACTCCACTTGTGAACTATTGTTCTTAATTCTCTGAACATTCAAAACTGAGAAACACGGTGCCTATTTAATTGCCTGCTGAAAGATTGAAACCAAATGTGTGATCCAGGTGGGGGATTTTCAAAAATACAGTCTTACTTACTTTATTTATTTATTTACTTTAAAAATGTGTTTATTATTTTGGTGTGTGTTTATGCCTGAGTGAATGTCTGTGGAGGGGGAGAAGAGTGCTGGATCTCCTGGAACTGTAGGTCTAGGTGTATTTTAGCTGCTTCATGTGGGTGCTGGGAAGTGAATCTAGGCCTCTGCGAGAATAGGGACTTCACTTAGTCTCTCACCCTCTCTTCCGCACAAGCCTCACATTATATTATTTACACTTGCTATGATATATTACATTAAGATTTTTTTTTTACTGTAGGAACTTGATTAATTTAAGGTTCTATTCTCTAATATATTACCAGGTAACCATACATATCAAAATATGTTATTTTCTCTAGGCTTGATAGCAATTTTATCTTTTGCATGACAATAATTATAAAGAAAACACATATGGACAAATACACTTAAACCATCGTGTGTGATGGAATCTCATACTTTTAATAAATGTGGCTTTTGTTCCTCCCAGAAGAGAGACCTGTCCATAGTCACATTCTGTATTACAAAATGGAATGCTGACACATCACAAAGTTGTTGTAGAGTATACTATATTTTGTACAATATAATATGTATTACATATGTATTATATACATATTTATTCTGATGTCTATAATCATAAAATTCACAACGGGTAGGTTCACAGTTAATATTTTGCAAATTCTCTAATATATTTACCAGTACTGTGTGGAATCTATTAAAGAATTTTTGGCATTCTAATGAATAATTTTGATATAATGAGTTCCCAAAAATGACTACAGCTAGTTGCTAAAAGTGGTAGTTGACCAATCACATGCCTCCCTAAATCCTGAAGGAGTTTGGAGTGAGACTGCTAGTTTGTCTTTTCAAGGTTTTCGTAAGTAGGACAGAGATCTAATTACACGTTATAACTCAATTTGTAACAGACTAGAGACTTAGGTGGTGAGCATATTTTGAGAGAAGTTATGTAAGCTGACTCTCTATTAAAACACTTAAAAGGGAGAAGAGTAAAAGAGAAACAAATAAAAAGTATAGGCACATGATATATATAATATATATATATATATATATATATATATATGTATATACACATTATAATAGAATACTTATAAAGTGAGTCTACCCAGAATTCCAATGTACTCCATTCCTTAGTCCCATTCTGTTTGACCTTTCACTTATTTGTTCAATTGATGGTGGCTGGATTTTTAACTCACAAGTCTGCTTGACATAAATGAAATGAAGGAAGTCATGAAATCCTGGTAAATGTTATTTGGACCATTTGTGCTCAGAATTGTGTAAACAATTTAATGAAATAATTTGATCATAGTTGTTTTTAATTTGTCAATTAGATTTTATCAAAGGTCAATCAGATTAAAATATGCCATGTTAATATTTTTGAATTTGTACAGTGTGTCATCTTCAAAGTACAAAAGAAAGCAGAAATCAATCTTTTTTTTATTTGTATCACTCTTGAATATACAGAGTTTATTTAACAGAGAAATTCTTGAAGGAAATTGCTAAATGATCACATATCCCGCAGACATGAGAACAATTCCTCAGTGAGGTTTTCGTTGCTCCACATGAAGGAGTCCTTGAACTTCCACACATCAAGGAAGACGTAAATATTGATACTTAAGTCAGAAAGAAATATCTCAAAGTGAAGATTTACTTTATAAACCTTGCTTAGGGTTAGATTCTGGATTTTAAAACCAAAGTCTTAAAATTCCAGCTATGGTTTCATTTCTTCTCTCAAACAGAATCATTTAGTCTCATTCTCCTGAGAGTCAAGCAGATGACGGAGTAAGTGGATGTAGGCTCCATCCATATCAGTGGGAGATGAGGTAGAGAATTGATTCCACTTATTGGAAAAACTAAGCTGCTCTTGCATTAATGGCAGACACATTTCCAAGAAATAGCCACAGCTTTTAACCTCCTGCTAGCAGGTCGAGGACAGGAAGAAACCTGCTTGAAACCTTGTGTTTAGGCTTAAAGATAAAGAAACTGACTTAACCTCATTAACATTTTTATTTAATGAGCCAGCAGAGATAATTTTGGAGCTGTGATCAAATAAAAGGAAGTTATTATTGGTTTTATTGCATTAGAGACTGTGGAAGTATCAAAAGACTGTAGTCTCTTATCCTATGTGTGGCAACACCACTACCTGAGATTTGCTTGCTAATTAGGATCTTAATTTATTTTATTACAGACACTAAAACAGCCCAAAGGAGCCTTTCATTTAGAAGCTGACAATAGATTTCCCCAAAGGCCTGGCTTACCCCTGAAGTAAATATGTACAGCTTGTGTGAAGATCCTTGCACTGTCATTCAGAATGTACAGTGTTTAAATGGTATACCTGTAATTTGTAAGGTTTAATCTTGGGTGCAGACTCAAATTATGAAACAAAAATTTTCAAATGCTTTCTAGTACATTTTCATGTGCATTATTACATACTATATTTATACCCAAACTTAATTTAAAATGATACTAATACTTTCAAAACTTGTTGAAACTGACCCCATTGCATTTTTGATGCTGTGTAAAATTTGTAGAGAACAGAAATTTCATGGTAAAACCAAAAGCAATTTTTTAGCTAATTATATAATTTCAGCATTTTAAAGGTGAGTGGAAAAGACTCATAGAATCTGTTGGCAACAGTTAAAACTTGAAAGCTTATAATTTGAGATCCAATATGTCTATCAGGCTAGGTGATATTGAATATTTTGTTATAAAAATTGTTTAGGTTCTTTCATGTGTACTGGAACTTTTGAAGGGTTTGAGTAAAGTAAAATGTTAAATAGGAAATTCTCTTTGTCTCTCTTTATCTCCTTTTTGCAGTTTAAGAAATGAGTTCTCAGTTGCTGTTCCAGCTGCCACATCTGCTGCCACAGCCTCCTTCCTTCCACCATCATGGACTCTAACTCTCTCAAACCATAAAACTAAAGAGTCTTTCTTTTGGAATTTCCTTCCTCATTGTGTTTTATCACAGTAATAGAAAAACAACTAGTATGCTTGAAGAATGGCCAATAAAAAAATAAATGGCATATGGATTTTTATTATAGCTCACTGATCGAAAAATATTACTGTAAAATATAGTTTGTATATTAGAGAGTAGACTTTTGGTTTCCTTTCAGCTTTCAGTTCAGATCCAGACTCTACAAATTTGAAAACATCCTGTTTGATCAAGTAGCCCAGGCACTGAGATGTAGGTTTGATATTAGATGGCCCAGATTTGAAGACCAATTCCATTGGTTTCTTGCCTGTGATTTTGGGCAAGGTATGAGACATCCCACTCAATACCTGTGAAATGTGAATTACAGTTAGAATGACCTTCTAAAAAAGCTTTACTCTTGTTTATATTTTAAAATAAAACAGCAAAATGCAAATTACCTGAGCTACTTGTCATTAGCAGAATTTTTTCAATATATCTGATAGCATTTTTTTGGAAAACATGTTCAATGTTTGGTTCTTGTGGCAATTTTTAACATGTCTGTCTTATGAAGACAGAGCCTTCTTTGTTTGTTTTGCTGTCCATTTGCATGGGATATATTTGTCCATCTCTTTAATATATATGTATCTTCTTATGACTAAACAGAGACATGTGTGGACAGTCTATGTTGAGTCATTTAATTTTTAATACATTTAGCTAAGATCCTTGTGATTGCAAGAAAATCATTATATCTATCCAGGTTTTTGTTTTTGTTTGGTTTGTTAGACTGAATTGAATCTATTCACACTTAAAGTAATTATTAATATATTCCATTTATCCGTATCAGTTACCAATTTGCTTGCTTGTGAAAAACAAAAAGAATAAGAAATATTATATGGAGTGAACATTGTATATTTAGGAATATATATATATATCATGCAATAACAAAAGGTAATAAAGTTGAAGAAGAGCAGGTAGTGGTATATAGGAGTATTGTGGGGAGAAAAGGGAAGTGAGAAATGTAATTATATTATAACCTCAATGCTGAAATTAAAAAAAATATACAAAATTGTAATGTTTGAGTTGGTTGAGCTGTTTATAATTTCAACAAGTATGCACTGTATGCCCACTCTGTATGAAGCATCATACTGGACTGAGTATGGAGGTACTCACTGTAGAAAAGAAACAGATATATAAGAAGATAAATAAACATAATTTAAACAAAAGGAAGGGATTATTTTATATCACATCATTTTAGATCACTTTATGAGATTATTTTGTTTAGAAACTGATTTAATGGGAAATCTCAATTCAGTTTATATATAAAAGGTAAAACAGTGTGCTAACATATGAAGAGAGTTCTTGAGTAGCATAAACACCTTCTTTGTGATAAATCATTCTATTGCATTTCAGGGTGTTACTGTGAAATCTAATGTTAGAGGACAGTGGAATAAGAGTAATTTCATAGGAAGGCTATAGACATTCAGTGAAGAGATTTAAATATTACGAGAAGAATGCTTTTCATTATAGAGGAGGAAATTAAAAACCTTAAACATGTGTGCACCATGCAACTTTCTTTGCTACATATTCCTCATTCACAATATGCTGTACAAATAAACATTGAAGAGGATTATGAAGCTATCCATTGTCTGGGAATGATGCTGAAGGCTTAGATCAGGTGAATAACATAGGAAGTAGAGAAAACACAGTAGAGACGATATATGAAAGCAAAATAGACAGGTGTTATGTATTTGTTGTATTATCTGCAATAAAAGGATGAATCAAAATTTTCTTTTAGAAACTGATTGTACATTAGGTGTGATTTTTACTGAATAGTGTTACTTTTAGAATTACATGTTGACTTAGCCCTTCTTACCTTTTAGAACGTGGAATAAGGACTCTTTACAAATGCCAAATCATGGCTTGCAGTAGGTGGACATCTTTTTAAAGCTTGTATTGTTGTTGCTTCAAAAATCTAAGGAGAATAATATCCTTCCTTTGGAAGATTCTTAAAGGATTAGTGAAATACCTCACCCAAACAGCTAGATGTTATCATAGTATTTTATGGGGGGAAATGTCTGATTAGTCACTTTGGCCACATTCTGGGGTCACATTCTGATCAGGACTTTGTTGAATGTTGTACTGTTATGAGGAAATAGTGATAGGAAGAAAGTCATGTCACAACTATGGTAGGTACTTCTGTCTAGGAGTGTTTGGAGGACAATTAAGGCATTTCAGTGATTTTATAAACACTATGTACTTCATAACACTTGTAAACTGGAAAAGTTAAAAAAAAAGAGGCATAATTTTAGCAAAGTGCACACATCCACTCGCAGTCTCCTTATGACTTGAACAGCACTTGATGTACTCAAAATTATAGCTATTACAGAAGAAATAATTGCAAGTTAAATACAGGGAAGTGTATAAACTATGTGTGTGTTCAGCACAGACAGAAGCATTCTCCTGCCATTCTGATACCATAGACAGACGGCATAGTACCTGTGACACTTGAGCCCCACTCTGTACTTTTTTAAATTTTAAATGCAATTTGTTATGACTATGCTTGGTTTTTTTTTTTTTGTGTGTGTGTGTGGTATGTGCACATGTGCATGTGTGTGTTCATGAGTACACAGGTACATAAGTGTACAAGTGCTTTGAAACCTGGAGGGCCACTGCAAAAATCATTCCTCAGGAACTCTCCACATTGTCTTTTATTGACACAGTGTCTCCCACAAGTCTGAGCTTGCTAATCAGACTACAACCAGAGGAGGAAGCCCAAATAAGCATCCAGAATCTGCCTTCTCAGTGCTGCAATTACAAGTAAATGCCATCACACTTTTTGTTCATTTGTTTGTTTATTATTTGTTTTTCTTTTTTACATGGGATATAAAAAGAATTGAGGTAAAGTCCTTGTATTGACAAGGAAAGCACTGTATCAAGTGAGCCATTTCTTAAGCTATAACTCTAATAATTAAAGTGAGTGTGATTTTTTTCTTTCTTTCTCAATATGAATAGCTACTAACAACTTGTTAGTTCCTATAGCCAGAATCTTCTGAACAATATCAGACGCAGCTCCTGTCTCAGGTGATACAAGATTAGCAAAGGCACATTTAATGATTCTTGCATGAGCACCTTTTCCCTCCAAAAGCACATTTTATATATCTAAAAACCAGATCATAACCTCCATTTGATAATCATCAGTATTACAGAATTGGACACACTGTGTTTTAACTTGAATATGAAATGTATCCTTTTTTGTACAATACGTCTTTAGTAGTAGCTAAAGAAATGAGAGTAACATGAGTATGTATAATCCAAAACACATGTTCCCGATTCTCAAACTGTTTTCAAGCAGGTTTTTAATTCTCCTTACCAGCATTTCAGTAGAACTGTTAGAAAAGAATACAACTTTCTCGACTGACCTCCAATTTTATTTTAGGTAGGTAAATATTATCAGGAAAATTGCTCAAAGATAGAAGCTTGCAGAGTAAAGAATAAATTGGCTTTATGATATATAAATTGAAAAATTGGTCTTGCCATCTCAGGGAACTCAGTGCAACTTGGGCAGTTGTGATCAATAGTAACCCTGCACACAAATATGTCTGTCTCCAGGACTAATAAACTGGAGAACATTTAATCTTGGTGCTTCTATCAATCCAGAAATTTCTGTTTCTTTTTTCCTTTTTGTTTTTAGTCTTTAAAATTATATTTTATGTCAGGGTGAGGATTTCTGTAGGCTGTATTCACTAATGCAAAGAACTGCAATTGATCAGTAGTATACTCTACACAAAATATTTTCAAGTGATAGTTGTGACTCAGTAAATATTGCTTAATTCTCTAGCCAACTGTCATAGCTATTTAATATAATAGTATATTAGTTGAAATATTACTTCTGTACTAGGTTCTTGTTTTCAGAATGGGCTGGATCATAAACTCCATACTGTCCCATCACAGACAAACAGATTTAATGTAGATATTTAGGCAATGGAGAACTTCATGAATTTTAAGGTTTTGTATATGTAATTTAAACTTGAAAGTTCATATTTATTGGTATTTCTTAAGTTTTGTGACACAGTGTCACTACATGGCGCAGAATGACTTAAAACTCTCTATATGGCAAGGCTGACATTGAACTCTTCATTTTCCTGACTGTTCTTCAAATGCTGAGATCACAGTCATACAGAGCTGACTTGTTTTTTTTTTAGATCAATTTCACATCTACCATATATGGACTAAACAACAAAATCTGAATAAAAATACAAAGCATCTTACATTCACAGCTCTTTCTTTTCTTTCTTTCTTTCTTTCTTTCTTTCTTTCTTTCTTTCTTTCTTTCTTTCTTTCTTTCTTTCTTTCTCTCTCTCTTTTTTTCTTTTTGGATTTTTCGAGAAAAGATTTCTCCGTTGTAACTCTGGCTTTCCTGGAACTCACTCTGTAGACCAGGCTGTCCTTGAACCCACAGAGTTCTGCCTGCTTCTGCCTCCCACGTGATTAATGGCATGGGTAATCACTTCCTGGCCACATTCACAGTGCTTAATAGCTCTTAATGTATCAAAGATTCTGTGCATATCACAAGAAAAAAAATTAAAGAGAAAGAAAGAAACGCAAACACACTCCCCTTTGTAACACCTCATTGTACAAAATGAAGACTCAGAAGAATGAAAATAGATTTAAGTTCATCAAGGGTTAATTAAATGTAACTAGGAATAAATATGTAGAAATGTAAAATAATATAGAAAGCCTTCAGAAAACAAATTTTCCCATTGACTAGAGTTTTTTTTCTGATATATAATATTTAGAACAACTTACATTAAATAGAGAACAACATTATCCTAGGCTCACACTTTTAACTTTCATAGTCATTCAAAATTAATTCTGCTTACAAGATTGGCTCTAAGATTAAAATTTGGAAAAGAGTATGCTTCTTTAGGGGAATATCAAATTAATATTTGTGTATTTAAGCAATCATAAAAACATCCAATTGAATATTTTTACATACTTTGTATCAGCAATCTGAATCCTAGCAATATTTAATATTATATTATATTATATTTGAATTTAAATTATATCTACCATGGCAGGGCATTCAAATAAGCTTTCCAAATAAAAATTGAAGGAGAATATATTAAAAACATAGTGATAACACAGAAGAGGAAGATTAAATTAAAGAAACATAGGAGAAACCATTGAACTCTAAATCAAACAGAAACACGTTTTGTTGTTTAATAATTTGCACTTAGATTCGGATCTCAAGACTGGGAAATTGAATATGATCTTTAATATTAACTTTTAGTGGTAGGTAATTTTACTGGCTTTTCTTGTACCAACTCTCAGATTCTTAATTTAACATTGGCTTTCAACTGTCTTTATTAAGTTGATTTGAGACAGGAGATGGTACTGTAAAATATCAAGTTATTACAAAGCCTTTCTAATTGGTTTTACACATGTTTTGTATTTGATATTTTGATACAAATTTATGATTTTGTTCAAAATTTCTGAAATAGGTAAATATATAATTTCCTTTTCATACACTTTGATGAGAATTTGTGCTCCATAACTTTGAACTCACATTGATAAAAACACTTATCTATAATTTTTTTTTGTTCCTCAAAACATCCTTGGATAGATAAAATTGTACTGACAAACATTAAGTTTCATTGTTGTGGGTTTTTTGTGTCTTACCAAGGTATAGACAATAAAGAGGAGACAAAAATTGTAACATGTTTTAATTATCAAAAACTAAGATACTGTTGTTTCTATTCTTTGAACTCATTTATCTGAACAATAACTTTTACATTTTTATGACTTTAGATATTATTGGTAAAAATATTTTAAAATCACAGAATATAATTTTTAATACCATAATACCTGGAGTAATAATAAATACTTGTTTTTATTAAAATAAAAATATCTTATATACATGTTAACTACTCTCAAAGTTAATATATTATCATGTGTAGTACTAAGTTCTTTCATCATTTTGCATTTTCTTTTATCTAGCTATTTAGCCGTTGTTTCACAATATTCTCCATCAGTTTATTTATCTTTTCTAATTGAATAATTTAACTAATTTCCTTCTCTCATGCATTATAGTGCATGTACTCTCATGTGTATGTGGAAGATACAAGAATCTGTGGGACTTATTAATAGAGGTTCTATTTGATGACAGATTTGAGGGAGTCTGTAAACATTTGTTATTGTCTTGATAAAAGTTCTCACATAGATACTTTTTACACAGAAGATATCTCTTTTCATTATATTTGTAGGAACAATATGATAATTTAATATATTAATTAAGCAATTTACCAAGTTAACCATAGGGACCTCAACAATAGTTTCAGTGCTATCAAACTGTTCTGGGAATTACTGTATTTTTCATATTCACTCATTATAAGAGGAAAATGAAGCTATTTCACTTAAAAATGTACAAGTAGAAGTACTAAAAGTATTGATTTTATTAAATCTCAACTCTTAAATATGTGTTTATTATTCTATAAAACAAAATGAGGATAAAACAGTTGCTTATTTAAAAAGCTGAAGTAGCTGTTAGCCTTTCAACTAAAACTTAATAGTCTACTTGTTGTCAATTTATTTACCATCAGTAACTTCTGAACCTCCTCAAATAATACCTTAAAATTATTTTCCAACTAAATATTTAAATATGTACAGATTTTTTTCACATATTTAATTTTTTTTAATCACAGCAGAAACAAGTATGTAAATCCAGATATTTTAAGTCATACAGGAGAGATTTCAAAAAATATGACCGTGCTAGTCTATGTCACATTTTTATTTTTTTCTGAAAATATAATCCCTTTTAAAAATTGAAATATGTCAATTTCAAAATGCCTTAGGAAAATAAATTATTCTTGAAAAATAATTATCAAATACTTTTTAAAGTATGCACCTTTTGAAATCAAATGAATAGGGATAAAGTTATAAAAAATCTGTTTGAAGGTCCTAAATAATTTCAAGGGTCTGTGGTATCCTAATTATACCAAACTGTTTAAATAGTAAGAATATGGATATTATTCCTTTAATCTATGCGAATCAACAAAATATTGTACACTTTCTAGTGTCTAGTGTTTATTTTTTGATTAACAACATCATTTAATCAATGAGGTAAACAAAATTATATTTCTTTTAGTCAAAACTTCAATAATCTGTGACATGTATCATGTCTTTTAATTGTAATGTTTTACTATTTTATTTACTTATTTTTTTGTCTAGATGGCCTGTCTGTTGGGAAAGTTGGGTACTGAACTTACCTACTATTAAAGGGTCAGTGTTAATCTGGGTCATTAATTACACTAGTAAACTTTTAATGAAATTGGCTGCACCAGAATTTCATTTGTATATGTTTTGGATTGTAATGTCCTCTTGTTTAACTTTCCCTTGATTAGAATCAAGTTTCACATTTATCCCTCCTAGTTAGTTTTAGTATGAAGTCTATTTTGTCAGATATTAGCAACTTGAGGAAGAAATAATTTATTTCAGCTTAGAGTTTTTAAGTCCATCATTGACGGAAGCTAAAGTAGAGGCTCAAAGGAACAATCTGGAGGCAAAAGTTGAGGTAGAGACCATGGAGAAGCACCAGTTAGTGGCTTGTTCTTCTTTTTTGTTGTACCAAGGAATACCATCACAGAGTTGGCACCACCCGTAATGATCTTAGTCCTCCCACATCAATTATCTATTATAAAATGTGCTACAGGTTTGCCCATAGGACAATCTATTGCAACATTTTTGTTAATTGATGTTTCCTCTTCCTAAATGGCTCTAGTTTGTGTCTAGAGGACATAAAACTAGTCATCACAAATAAAGTCTTGACAAATACATCACTGTAACCTTTTCTTTCTAATTTATCCCCAAGATCTCATATTAATATTACATTATAAAATATAAATAACTTTAAAAGTCTCACAGTCTTTAAAGAAGTCAAACACTAAAAAAGTTTAGTCTCTTTAAAATATCTAGTCTCTAGGAATCAGAGACAGGGAGTTTGCTGCTAATTGTATCTCCTGGGAATGTCAGAAGCTATACCTATAAAGTCTCACTAATGAAACTGCCTAAACGTGAATTGAACAAGGACACCAACAATAGACATATCTAAGTGGACAATGGAAAACACAGGAGGCCTCAATCCTACATAAAAACTTCAGGCAACTAAGAAATGCTGAAACTGTGAGAAACAGGCTACCCTAGTGAAAATCACACAAACTGGCTACCCAGTACCAAATGTTCAGTCTTGAAAACAGACATACAAATAACATTATATAGACTGAGCATGGTATATTTTTGTATTTAATTTTATATATATATATATATATATTATATATAATAATCTATACATATACCATTGGATGTGTAACAACAATTAATGAAAACAAGAGGACATGACTTTGAAAGCAAGCAAGGATAAAGGATATGTTTTTGGAGGATTTTGAGGGAGAAAATAGAAGAAAGAAATGTTGTAATTATAGAGAAAATAGAAGAAAGAAATGTAATGATAGTCTTAAATGAAATAAATAAATAAAACTACCCAGTCTTTTTAAAAGCCCAAGCATCTCTAAAATATCCATGTTTCACTTAAATTTCAAAGACACTCCATGATTCCAAAATTTCTATAAAATTCTCTCTTTCAACTGTATTTTACAACTCTTGTAAAATAAAAAACAGAAGTTAAAAACATTCTTACTCCAAGAAGGAAGAATTGGGATACAGTCACAAGAAGATCAGTACAAAACAAAGTCCTACAGTGTGTGGCTCCATGTGAGACTTCAGAGACTTATGATCTTCTAGGCTCCCATGGACTAGCCACAACACACCTAGCACATCTCATTGAATTAGGATAGCTTCACTTCAGTGTGGACTGTTATCCTGGAGATGTCTCACAATTCTGGTATCTCTACATTGCAGGTCTCTGGATATACATTCTACCTTTATTAATAGCCTTTCCTGGACTTCAAGGGCTCTGGTCCTGACACATTGTGTCAATTCACAACTTTTCTCCATGACTCCATCAGCCAATCCCAAGGCTCCAACTGCAACTAAGTCCAGATATACCAGTCCTCAGCACACACTCAAAAGAATCCGTGTCCTGCCACTGACTCACTTGCATACCTATGTTCGTTGTTACACTATTCACAGTGACTCGGAAATGGAACCAGCCTAGATACCTAGATGCGAAGTAAAGACAATGAAAATATGGCATCAATAAAATTGGAATTTTATTCAAATGTTAAGAAAAATTAAAGTTCTTGATTATGCCAGAAAGTAGATGGAATTTGAATGTGTTTTAAAGTAACTCAGTTTCAGAAACAAACAAAAAAATTCACATTTTCTATGTCATGCATAAAGCCTAACTTTATGTATACAAGAGGTAGTGAGATTGGGGATTAACCAAAAGCCAGATAGGAGACCTTGAGAGGGGAAAAGAGTTGTTGAGAAGGGCAGGGAAGGCAAACATTTAAATGTGATGTGTAAGTGGAAAAGTAGCTTCTACAGGTGGGAGGGCACCTGTGAGTATCCTGGCTATTTGTTGGCTGAAGACACATAAAATGCTTCTTTAATAAACAGAAGAATGGATTTAAATTCCTAAGTCTCAGGTCTATGGAGATGCCTCTCTGGTTAAGAGCACTTAGAACTCTTACAGAGAACCCCAGTCCAGTTCCCAGCATCCACACTCACAACAGTCCTTGACGCCCAGGGTATCTAATACCCTTCTTTGGCCTTTTCAGGCATGCACACATACATGCAGGGACACATGCAGATCATCTTTTTATTAAGAAAGCTTTGCAGGTTTCCCTAATAAAAAATGAAAAACTTGGACTAGGAAAAGATTGAGACATTTGAGGAAAATATATTGAAGATGCTGATGCCAGTCTATTTCTTTTGTTGGAAAAGTATGATTACCTATCTAATACTCATATTTTCTAATATTCTGCTACATATTATTCTACTTTAAATGTCAGTCATGAAAACATACATATGATAACATCATATAAAGGTATCATGTTGTATGTTTCATGTAGAAATATATGTATGTATACACATATAAATATACTTATATAGATACATACACATAAAAATAAATATAAATGTGTATATCTGTAATCTATTGATATATACAAATATGTAATTACAACTATTGAAAAGTGATGCCATAAATTTGAAAGAAAGAAGGTATATATGGAATGGCTGAGAAGGTGGAAGGGAAAGGTAAAAATAATGTAATTATATTATAATCTCATAACTATAAGGAATAATTTTAAAAAGAAATATGTTATTTGTATTCATTTACATATTTTCAAATTATTTCTGTTTATAATTCATGAACTTATTCAAATTATGATATTTTATAAAGTCTTATGATATCTAGCAGTTTTGGTAATTATTTATTTAGGTTCATATTTTGTTTAGGTTATATCCCCTTGTGTCTTCCCTGTATTTCCTAAAGACCCCAAGCACAGCAAATACAAACCACATGTGAGATGTGACTGCATGAGGGAGTGAGTGGCAATGATAGTTACAGTGAAAAAGCAGATTGCTTTACATAAAATTCTTAAACAAATGTCTGTCATTACTTCCTCTGAACAAGAAAAGGAAAATTTCCAGTGTTGAGACTGTATTCTTGGGAACCAGCTTTAATCAGCAGATTTATGCACTGAACTGAGTAATAAATCCTTTTTAGTATTGATCCTGCTTAGAATAGTGAGTGGCTTTGTCTAATCTCAGTCTTGTAAAGCAGAACATTTAGCAATGACATGTCACAAAGGTCTGTGCTCTATTAGAAATAGCATAAGATTTATTCCAGCAGCATTCATCTGGTTTATGCAGAATTGCTAGTCTCCTTTGTTTTGTACGCGACATTCTTATCTGTTTCCACCTTCTCAAGTTGATATCAACTTGAAGGAAACTTCTGAAGTTAATTTTTAGATTGTTAGCAAATACCTTGATGAATGATCAGAGTACCACAGAAATTTGTTGAGAATATTTCACTTTTATCTAACATTAATTGTAAGAGCCAGAGGACCAGAAAATCTGCTGTGAAGTGTGTCTCCCCAAAATACAGGGAAGCTACATGGATGATACCACAACCACAACAATATGCCTGCCTATACAAAAATATCAACACTAATAGACATGCTAACATGTAAGAAGATCTCAAGAGGTGCCATTTCTAGAAAAGGAACTATTGTTAACTAACTGCTGCTTACAGAAGGAGAATCAGTTTCCCAAAGGGATGAGATCCCTAACTGGTTATCGTATACCAAGTGATCACCCCTGAAATCATATACATACAAGCAACACAAAATGGAGTCAACATACTCTATTTATATATTTATACAGTTACATACATGCATATGTATAAAGATACTAGAATCAAGATCACAAGTATGCATTGTCATTCCCACCAAAATTATGTTTATGGTCAAAATAAGAATCTCTGTATTTATTGTATTAGAAAACACAATCATTTAAGCACGGGATTAAGGAAGACACAGAATAGACCTCTTTATCTTTTCTTATACATAAGTATGTGAAGGCTTGAAGGGAGTAAGTGTAAAAGGGTATGGTAAAATTATGCTTTAATTAAAAATTATGAAGAAAAATGAAAACAATCCTCTTGGAAAAGGGTAAATTCACATGCATGTAACACTAATAAATGCAAAGCAAGGAGTCTGAATTTGAGAGTGGGTAAGTGGTGAGGGATAACAGACGGGGTTTTAGAGAGGAAAGGGGAGTGGAGGTATGATGTGTCTATTTTCTCTTACAATAAAAAGAGATTTGCTTATTTTGACTATTAACATCCTTTCCATAGGAACAACACTGTACATGCTGTCCTATGATCTCTTTTCTGCATGTTTTACAGCTATGAATTTTTAAAACATATGTCTCAAAATCATGGGAATATTAGAAGTTCATTTGTCTTATTTCCTCATTAACAACACTAGAGGTGTTCTCACATGATTTGTGATGGCATTGTCTATAGAGGTTTGGCAGTTCAAGAAGTTTAAGACTGCCTATAGATGATAGGCATATATTAGTTAAGCATTTGATGAATGTCTGTTATGTAACAGACACTTTTCTTAGGAACTGGGAGAAAATATATGATAGCAGAAGATACTGGTAAAATAATTACATATAATAGCAACTGTAAGTCTATATTATAAATCTCTTAATTTTATAATAATATAATAATAAATCTCTTAGTATTTTCAAGGCAATTCTACTTTATAAAAAATTGGGACCCCAATAACCATAAAACAAAAAAAGACACAATATAGTGTACCTTAATAGTTAAGACAGCTAGGGTCTGAGGTCAGCTAGAACTAAGACACTATCTAGTTTTGTGATCTGGGAAAAATTTTTTTTTTGCATCTGTTAAAAAATGCTGCTGAGCTGAAATCATAAACTTGTTAGAGTTGAATGGAATGATTCTAGTGTATGAATCATGATAAATGGTAGCAGAGTGTGTCAAAGGTACTGATTCAGATCTCTTCCTGGATGATCAAAAAGCACATTGTGATCTGAGAAGGGCATCCTGCAAAAGATCTCAAATTTGCCTAATGCAAACAAACACATTTGACACTGTTTCAATCCTCAATGTACTGTTTACTCATAGCAAGCATAGTTATTACCTAAAGAAACACACGTTGGAAAATTCTCTTCTAAAGATTCAAATGTCTAAATTTAAAAATGGATACAGTGAGTAATCACAGAATGTAAATATGTGAAAATTTTATATATATACATATATATATATATATATATATATATATAGTCAATTAGTCATTTTTATTTTGACAATATTAGTTTTGGAAAATAATGAATTTGATGTTGGTAACACTGAGCAATAGCTGTGATACTTGTGAGCAAAACTCAAGTCTCTACACATTTTTCAATGACTGAAGTATTAGTACTTTAAGTAAATATATGCATAAACTATATACACTTTTCTATATGTGCTCTTTCAAGCTAAACCTTCTTGGAAGAATCCAGCTTGAACTATGAAGCAGAATACAGAATACCTATGATCCTCTTCATCTATTCTCTGTGTAGTTCTGCAGATTTGCTGTAAGGGAGTGACCTTTCCTCAGGATAGCTTTTCTCAGCTGGAAGCTAACATCTGCTGACTCTCATGATCTGGGATAGTACTAAGAAGACTGTTATTTTCACTAAAAGAGCAGATCTTTAGAAATTGTTGCCTCCTATAATTACATTAACCAACTATCATCAACTCTCAGACTAAATTTAAGATTCCTCTCTCTTCCCTTTAAAGCATCCCTCAGGAGTTTCTCTCTTAATGTTAATTATGGGAATGCTAAAGCATTGACATTGCTGTCTTTCCTATGCAAGGGTGTTGTTACACAGTAAAATTAGCTTTGTTTCAGATTATCTTTTCCAGTTGCACAGATGCTTTTGTGCTGAACTGGTGATGATCTGCTTAGTTCATTTCCTTTGTCAGCAAAAGCTAGTGTAATGTGCGGGGCTTATGGGAGTTAGGGGTAACGTGTGGTCAGAAAACAAGATAAAGCAAAGAGATATCATAGCCTTGATCACTGAACCCCTGGCACATTTCTCCAATGCTGTGGCTAACAGAGATCATTTTAATAAAAATAGCCAGCTGCTTCTAAATGAGAAGTCACTGACACCTGCTCCTCTGCCCAGTGAACCGGTTCTTTCAATTCGCCACTGATTGAACATGTTTATGGAATCTTTTAGGAAATTAAGATGTTGGAAGTGATAAAGTCATTTTGAATAAAGAAAGAGCAAGGGAAGTTACATGTTTTCTGGCTTTAAAACTACGGAATTGAGCTGATTCAGACGGTTTCCTAAACCTAAAACAATGTGTTTAAGGACTTAGGGAACACTAGAATTTTTCATTAAATTCTTAAGTAGTGTACATGTATGCTAGTGAGAAAAAACAAAGCAAGATGGAAATAATATTGAGATTTCTGGCTGTGTTTTCAAACCAGGAAATTGAAGTCCAATATGCTGTTAATAAGGCAGTTTTATCATGCATATGCTGTTAATAAGGCAATTTTATCATGCAAATGCTGTTCCCACACTGAAGTAGCATTTAAGTAAACATTTCTACAGAACATATTTTCCAAGTCTTGTTTTTTCTCTCAGTGAACTTTAAGGGCATTTTCTATGAAAAACAAAACAAAACCCTATTGGTTTGAATTACTTTCTGTGAAATATCTGGACTTCAATAGCTACTTTAACATTTTGTTCTCAAACTATAGCCTTCTTAAATTTCATTTAAAAGAAGGCTCTCATTTATTTAGTGGTAGATTCATACTCAATCATTAATTCACTTTAAGTGAGACATATTTTTATTCTTATTTAAAAGAAATTTTTTTCCTTTTTTAGAAATATAGGGCATTTTATCTTTAAATTTAAAGATTTGACTTAAAATATAACAAATGTAAAAGATGAAATTGAAGAACTGTGGAAAGATAAGACCATATAGAGTTTCAATGTTGTTTACCAACTTAAATCACAATTGATTGAGCCCCTTCCATTTTCCAAATATCAAATCAAGCAATATGATAAAAAAGAACAATGTGCAAACTTTGATTATATAAGTTGTAGCACAGTAAGAAAGATAAAGATAGTGATATCAACTAATAAGTAGATTCTTCTCTTTTTTCAGGTAAGAATTAACAAAGACGTGGGCACATGTACCCATTCCTAATCCAGAAGCTACCTCCAATTGATAATCACTTGGAAATAAAAATTTAGTTTTCTTCAAAGGAGTCTCACGGAAGAAATAAACAACTCTCAAGGGAGGCTGCATGTCCTGCAGTAGATGGCCAGTTCAAAAGGAATGTGACAGCGTCATTGGAGGTTCTTTGTCTCATAATATTAAGTTGGTGCTTTTTAATTTTTACTTTTTTCCTTTGAAGTCCATTGTGTATATATTATGGTTTCCAGTTTTATGTTTTTATGGGATATCTATATATGTAAATGTGTGTGTCTCTGCATTTATTTATTGTTATTGTTTTATTTTTAGTTCTTTTTTCTATTTGTTTGTTCTATCCTGGTTTGTTTTTGTTTATCTAATTTTATTTTTTTAATATTATTTTAGATGCCTGTTTATATCCTAATGAGAACGAGAAAGAAAGGCTGTGGATTTGGTGGATGGAGAAGTGGGAAGGATTTGAGAGGAATTGGGGAGGCCAAATAGTGTATTAAAAACCTCTATTTTAAAACAAAAAAAAAAAAGAGGAGGATTTATCTAGGACACTGTGGATGGCAGGTTCTTTGGAAAAAAAAAAAAAAAACAACTGAAATATAGCAGTGAATGGAAAGATGACCAAAGCCATGGAATTATAGGCAACCAACAGCCATAAGCAGTAGAAAAGACTGTAGTGGTGATGATCCAATGCTTTGCTAATGACTGTAGACTGTATTTTAAGGGCAATAGAGTGTCATCAGAGGAAGTAGCAGGAATACTTCTCAGCTGCTTCCATAGTGCATGCCAATAAGTGCTGAGTTGAATCACATGGTCTGGATAACCGCAGTAGTGGAGGTAAAGGCTGCCTCTGCCAGAGCAGCAGTGTTCCTTGGTTCCTCCATTCCTCAGGCAGGCTACACAGCAATGACAGATGAGAAATATTTTCTAAACAGCATACTTTTCCCTATTTTGTTTAAAGGCTGTAAGGGGGTAGAGATGACATAAAAACAGTATACATTTATAAAATTTTCAAAGAAAATAAATTAAAAATTATTTATCCTAACTAAGGTTAAAAGCTAAGTGAAATTTAATAGCAAATGCTACACATTTTTCTGGTAGAGAAGTCCTCTCAGCCCCCCATCCCCCCATCTTCCAGAGCTGGGAAGAACATCAACTCATTAACTAATTTTGTTAAGTCTGCACAAGACTTCAAGTTCTAAACTACTAGTAGCATGACACATTGAATGCATAATATTAGAAACATGTGATGAAGCACAAAATGCTAAAAAAAAAAAAAAATGAGAGTATCAGTATTAATGTGGAAAATAAACTTATCTGCACCTACTGTGCTCATGAGATTTTATAAGAAGCTGTATGGATAAACACTTCATAAATTGCCTTGAAAATCTTTAATGATATACACAAAAGTTATTTCCAGGCAAAGTCTAAAATGTGCAGATGCATTCTTGCCAGTGCTGGAAGAACAGAGTAGCCAACACAGTAATTATTTGCCTGCTTTTCGGTGACGCTGGTGCTTGTCATCATTGGAAAGCTGATAAATGGCTTACAAAGCATTCCAGAATACTCATAGGGTCCCATAAGTTAGTACCAATGTGTAGCTAAAGGTAGATTGGACAATTTGTAGCCCAATGTTTAGTTTTGATTCCAACAATATTACTTAACCTTCAAGTAAGGACAGAAGTAGTAAGGTGTCATTTGTTTTCAAACATAGAGGGGAACAAGTAAAATTACACTATCCTGGTACCACAATTCTATGTCAGGTCCTTTCCTATCTCATGATCAAATTATAGCTAGAGTAGCACAGCTGCTGGCTCTGTCAGATTCTCTATTGCCCGTTACCAGTTGTTCTCTGATAAGTAGAAGCTCGCTATGGAAAAATTCTGCTGAATAGAGTGTGCATCTTCTACTTTGTTGTTTCTAAACTCTCACCAATTTTTAATAGTTCCCCCTGATGTTTTAGAAGTTAAAATGACTGCACTGTCTCTCTTACCTACCATTTCCATATTTGCATCCAATATCAGTAGCACTATGGCTCCAGGACAAGGACTAGGAATTGAATTAGAATCAGGAATAAACCAGCCTTAGCACTGAATCAGCATCTACATCTGGCATCTATGGCTACAGGAGAGCTGAAAGGGGGCGTGGCTTATGTAATTATATTATAATCTCAAAAATGAAATAAATAAAAAAGAATAAATATGCTTTAAGGTTGTGATTGAAAAATTTGGACTGATGCAAGCAGATATACAGCAGAAGTCTCCCTAACTTCCCCATTTAGGTATTCCTTTGAGAATAATTTGTTTTGGTTTGCAATTTGATTGTGTATTTTATCTGTCAAAATGATCTCCTTCAACAGTGAACCAAACCCACACTGGACAGATAAAAGCAAGACAACAATGTCGAGGTTGATTTAAAGAGCACTTCTCAATTATAACCTTCATTCCACCTCTGACTGCCAGCACCATCAGTGTCTGCGTCTGTGACTGTATATGGGGTTGTAATTATAAAAATGAATTCTGGAAGGCTTCAGTGTATAGACTTAATTATCTAATGGAGATAAGTTATTAAAATAACTAATTTTTGATTGGCAGAATTGAAAGCATTTGTAAACTATAAAGTTACTGCCTTTTTCTAAATATTCATAATTTTTAAGAATTAAAAGATTTTTCCTTACCTACAAAAATAGTATATAATAGATAGGGAGGGGAGTATAATGGTGGTAGGGATGAGCTTGAGTATGCATACATGCACACTGTCCAATCAACTCAATGCCACCTAAATCATAGTATTATGTTTTACGTTTATGGAAAATACACACTTTGTATCTGTAACTACACATAAAATGAATTCTAGATTATACAGTATTTTGTATATTGCTCAAGAACCTACAATGAATAATTGAGGAGTTCAATTAGAAACTTAGATAATCAGCCATTTTAAATATATGTTAGATTCATAAGTGTGTAAATTCTGCACGGGACCATAGAAACTCCTAAAAGCTAAACTGGAATATGCGTGTGATGAACAAATCACACACTTAAAACCTGCTTCTGTTTGTGGCCACTATGATTTTTATTTCAAAGTTTCTATTTGTTCTTTATCCCTGAGGGCTTCATTCCAAAAGAACAATTCTCTGTTGATGTTAAAGTCATTCCCTGGCAGAGGTGCAATGCTTGGCGGAGCAGTTTTGTGCTCCCTTCTGTGTTGGTCTAGTTCAGTGGTTAATGGCCAGGCTATGGAGCCAGACCGACTGGATTTGAATTTCTGCTCTGTAGCTTAATAGCTGGGTGATATAGGGCAAAACACTTAATTCCTCTTTAAGTATTAGTTTTCTTTGTGATAAAAATAGGAAAATACTCTCCTCTTTGAAGAAGAGTTATGTGCTGGTGATTAAATGTGAGGCTACATGTAAAGCATGATAGCATGCTACTCATCTCACAATTAAATCTGTGTGTGTGTGTGTGTGTGTGTGTGTGTGTGTGTGTGATGTGTGTGTACCTAGTATCATTATTGCTGTATTATTATCACCAAACTCTAATGGAATTCAATATTCAGGAATCAGTCATCAATACCTTGTGTATCTTCCTTGCTTTTGAAAAGTCTTACTATGTCTTAGTGGATGCCAGTTCACCCTAGAGCTACTAGAATGATCCATTTGCCTTTTCATCTAGAAGATAATTTTGGCTATTGGATGTTTTCTACCTATATCATGCTGTTTTGTGATTTTACCAAAGATTATAGAGTCCCTAAGCAGTCACATTTTTAAAATGCTGCTGTTTACAGCTGGTCTAAGCCTTATCTTTAGATTTTTGCTCTAGATAAGACATGGCATCACAAAAAAATTTGCTCTTTGTTTTGCAGTGGCTCATAGGGAACCAGGACCTACTTCTTGTCTTTATCCATCTGAACAATCAAGAGAAGACCCAGCTTATACCTTCAACTTCCTTTCCTCTCTACCAATAAATTCTTTCATTTCAATAAAATAATCTCCTCTTGATAGAATTAAAGAAGTTACTGGAAACATAATGAATTCTTCCCCCTCTTGTGGTCCTTCTCTGATCTTTATCTCTCCAATTTCTCAGCCTTCCTATTTCAATTCAAGTTCTGTAGACAAAAATGTCTTAAGAGTATATCTCTAGTGTTTAATTCATAAGCTTCATATTTCTTAAAGAAATAATTAATCATGATCTAAGGTAAGAATTTATTTTGGGAAAAAAATTGAGAAGGAAATTCTCTACTGTAGCAAAGCAATCTTTATAGAGGTGAAGAAATACCCAATAGTTCTAGTATGGTATGACTAACTTATTACTCAAGACCATGCATATCATTTAATATGTTATATTATAATAAAATATTGCAGGTTTTAGTAAAATGTCTGACATATATATCCTCTAGAAAATATTCGTTAAAGAAGGTTATAAGATGAAAATGCAATATAACATATTTTAGTATCAAAATAGATATTTTATCAATGATCCATACGCTAACCACATTATCTTAAGCTAAAAAGAATCTATAATTTTTTTTTTCAAGACAGGGTTTCTCTTTTGTAACTTTGGCTGTCCTGTAACTCACTCTGTTGAACAAGTTGCCCTCTAATTCACAGAGATCTGCCTGCCTCTGCCTCCCAAGTGTTGGGGTTAAAGGCATGTACCACCATCACCTGGAAAGAATCTATAATTTTAAACTTCAAATAATATTCATACATTTCAACACAAAGGGATTCAGGATTTGTACTTTAAAATTCCAGCAAAAATCAAATTATTGTGGTAGGTTGAAGCTATAATATGGATGTTCTGAATTCACTCAGAAGAGATTGCCTCATTGAGTAAAATAGAGTGATGTTTATTATGAATATTTAAAACACATTTATAAATTGATAGGAAAAATCAGAGGCAAATGTTGTTAATGGTTACTGAGCATGGTTTGTATGAACCATTTGAAATTCCTATGTTGTTGAGAATTTAAAATCAAACCTCTATAATTTTAAAACAGTAGGATAAAATTTGCACAAAGTAGAAGATGAGAAAATTATAACATGAGCTCTAGCAAATTTGTAACTTGTACACACTCAAGGATGCAACTTCAATAAACCAGTGTGGATTGAATCACACAAGCCCAATCCTGTTACATACAATTTGTCCTTTACTCATGTTAAAGCCATAATAATGAAAAGATAAGGACTACAGTTGCCTTTCAAGTCCTTTCCCCTATATCATAGAACTGACCCAGTAGTCAGAGTGGGAGGATGCCCTCTAAGATTTCCCATCCTCAGAGGAAGTGAAGCAGGAGATTTTTACATTTTCTTTCTCTTGCTTTACTACAGTGATTTATTATCTTCACTGTGCCCTGGTTAATTTGCTCTGAATTACAGAACTTGCTGTCTTTCACCAAGCTCATTTGCCTTTTAAACTAAGTACAGAACTTAGACAATAGCACTATGGTCCCATTAGTTCACATGGCAGGTGGGCTTTAGTGCTGAATCCAAACGATAATAGGAAGCATAATTGAAAAAGATCAGTAGAGGCACAAGGCAAAATGAGAAGAGAGAGACACTTATCCTATTTAGAGGAATCTTTTTTGACAAAAGAAGAAAAAGAGACATGAGGAAATTTTCTACATGATACTATTCCTGTGTAGAACAATATAAAACTACTGAAAATATGAAGATCATTTTTCTGAGACTTAGAAGAACTTGGGTATGTGTGTGTGTGTGTGTGTGTGTGTGTGTGTGTGTGTGTGTGTGTGTGTGTTATCATGTAACTAAATCAACAAACCAGTCCTATTTTCATGCAGTCATCTCACAGAGGCAAGTATGATACTAGATATAATTATTACAATTTGATATTTGAAAGAGTAAACAAGGAACTTTTATTTTATCTTTGTTTAATGGTCACACTGGCTCCAGAGAGATGTTAAACTACTTTGGCATTATGCCTGAACCTTATGTCACCATTCCAAGGAACAAGGTGTCAGTCCTGATGGTGCTCACATTAGAGACTTCATAGCTCATTCATTTCCGCCATGCTTCTTGCTCACCCTGGGTTACATGGCTACAAGAGACAATGCACCCTTTGGACCATTTGTGGTTTATGAATTGTAAATCCAAAGGGAGAGGGAGACAGCTTGACTGAACCCAAATTATGTTGCAATAGATGGCAATGAATGTCCTGCTTTAGCAGTATAATAGAACCCCTGTTTATTGGCAGTCATTCAGGCTGTATCTCTCCCATCCATTTTCTCTCCTGGCCTTGACCTTAATCCAGCAATTGCACATCCCCAGCTGCTCTTTAAGCTGCCTCATTAGCAGCGCACCATTGGGCAGCTCCCATGACAGTCATCCAATAGGATGAAAGTGACATGGGGGCCAAACACTGTAACTTATTGGCAAGCATGGTAATGAAATATGAGACAGAGTTACGTGGGGAAGGCCTCTGAGAGTATTGGAATGGGCTGAGCAGTTAAGGAATTTTAGGGACATGTTAACTTCATAGTTCAGCATTTTTTTCTCCTAAGTGTTTGAAAATAATCCCCAAATACTTTCACATAGCCCAAGATACTTTAACCTTCTCTACATGTGCTCCTAAAGAATATATTTAACATTTGATATCTTGAAAATGCTAAATTTCTAAATAATTTTATTCACTATAGAAATGAACATTTTAATCACAGAAAGTCTGTAGATTCTATTGTTATTTTTATTCAACTCTATAACTGCAATTTCTAAGCATTTTATTTTTTGAATATTTTGAGACAGGCAGTTGGTATCTGTAACATCCATGTAAGATATTAAGCATACTACCTATTCTTAACCTGCCATAAATCTAAGTTACATTTGATATGTTCTTGCAGAATGCAAATTGGCAGAGATAACTTAGTTCACAGTCTATTCTTCAGAACACAACTCAGAATACATTCTGCACCATAAAAGACCCTATCATAACTCAATACTTGCTTGACAAACTGCAGAAGATGAATTATTATAGTAATGTCTATGTTTGCTATATATTCATTAGTAACTTACTGAATAAATGAGTTCTCAATTACTTTTGCTATTGTTAAAATGTTTTTAAGGTAAGATAGCTATTTAGTGAAATTACAAAAACTTTGTCATGTCACAGGGAACTCCATGGAAGAGGAGGCAGAAAGAGTGTGAGAGTCAGAGGGGATGGGGGACACTAGGAGAATAAAGTCTTCTAGATCAACTGAGCAAAGCACATATGAACTCAAAGAGACTGAAGAGGCAAACACAGAATCTACACAAGTCTCCACCAGGTCCTCTGTGTATGTATTATAGTTTTCAGTTTTGTACTTTTATATGATTTCTGAGTGTGTGAATGAGTGGGTCTCTGTTCTTGTCTTTTCTTTTTTGGTCTTTTGTTGATTTTCCTTGTCCAACTTCAATAGGATAGCTTTTGTTTTATTTTATTATATTTTTTGTTATGTTTTGTTGTTCTTTTTAAATGAGAGACAGAAAGAGAGTGGGTCAGGATGGGAGGGGGAATGGTGAGAAATTGGAAGGAGTAGAGGAGTGGAAAACTCTAATCAGGATATATTGTATAAGAAAAGAATATATTTCAGTAAAAAGAGAAAAATTAAAGCTTTTACCTAAGTAGAAAAAGAAGAAAGAAACTTTGTCATGTCTTGTAATAGATTTGCCAGCTTTCAAGTGTTTGGATGATTTAAAGGCATTGACATTTTTATTTATGCCATTAGTGTTGAGAGTCTACAATAAGACAGGCTTTCTTCTGTAAGTTCAAACTACATAAAACGAGTCCTATAATGTAATTTTTCTCCAAAGCTTACTGTCTGGCAGAATAAAAAGTATTCAGTGGTACATATAAAATATTATGATGAATATTATAGAATAGAAATGACTTGTAACTGGTAAGAGACTAGAAGAATTTTAAATATCTTCAACTGGCTAGAAAAACTTCACAGGAATATGCACCCAAATTGAGGTGTACGGGATAAATAAATACATTTTATCAAGATAATCTGTATGTAATATGGAGAGAGTATGTGGGGTTATCCTAGAGCTAAGAGTGGGTCAAAGCGTGCTTTGAACCACAGAATTCTCACCCTGAGAGCAGAAGGTGTTTCTTAGTCCTGGCAAAATCCAGCCAAATGGTAAATTCTACCTGCTTCACAGCAGGTCACTAGCACAGGAATGTGGCTTGGCTGGTGCTTATCTGAATGCTATAGCTGGAAGGCCTTGGACAGAGCCCATTTTCTGATAAGGTATCTTTCTCTTTTCCCTGTGAGACCATACTTTATGCAAGACAGTCTTTTTCAAGACTTTGGCCCTTAGACAATGAGCCTCAACATCCAAATGGGGCTAATCCAGTATGCCTGTCTTAACCAATGGCTCCCATCCCTGGGTGCCAAGGTCTGTCCCCTATAAATGTAACTACCCTTGCTTCAATAAACTGACATGTTCCACAGTCTCCCAAGAATTCTGTTTCCACCTCCAACTGAAGACATGCCTGGACCAACCCATGCAGATCTGACCTCTTCTTCCCTGGAGATGTGCTGCTAGCCTCAGCTTAACTATCACCCAGGGAGGAGAATGTATGAAGAAATCCACAAGAATAGTAGCAATTTCTGGTAAGGGAAGAACTACATAGGCTCTTAGAACCCTCTTTTGAAAGCTGGTGTAGAATTACCATCCCATGAGCTGTGGAAAACAGATATCACACAGACAGATAAAGTAAAGGGATCTCTACATGGATGTACTAGAAAGGAACGGAAATGCAAATTCATGAAATTCATAATAAGAACCATCATATGGTCAGACCTTATTTATTTCATACCAGCAAGTATCATACATGATCTGTGCCAGTTCCAATGATCTAAATGAAGAAACATTTAAAGATTTAACTAGATAACCGTAATAGTGAAGTGCAATTACATAACCTAGCCTTCTAACTGCTTTTTTTTTTTTTTTACTTCATTCATAATTATTTTCTCAAGTCCTTCAAGAGAAGAAACAGTATCATTCTGTAATTACCACTCCCCTGCCGTTGGAACATTCATAGCAATTCAAAGCATTCATTTGTTTTAGTAATCTTGTAATCAGGTACCCTTCCTTGATCATATAAATATATTTTTAAATATAGTTATAATTATAGAGAAGGTAAGAAAGATGAAGAAGACATGTTGGGTATCATTCAGGACTTTACTGTTTAAGCCTTCAACTGGCAGGAGGTCTGCGTTCTTTGTAAGAAAGGTTATTGGCATTACAAATAAATTGATATTGACAAACTTGTGAAAATAAAGGCTATGATGACTTCTTCTTTATGAAGACTACATGAAACTGGTTTAAACATCGAAATATCTCAACAAAATTTATATCATTAAGTGAGAAAATTATACTTGTTTATATGAGAAAACATCCTACCTCTGTAGTGGCAAGATAAATTAATTATCCATATGCTATGTATATTAGATTAGTATTATATATCTATATGAAAGACACCCCTGTATCTTCTTATACTTCTGTCTACAGACTACTTGAATTTTTGTTAATTATTTATATATTTACTGAAATCTTATTTTAGTTTTTTATTCCATGTTACATCTCTATCCAGAACCAAATCATTTCAGTTTTTAAGGAATTACTTAATCATCAATTTCATTTTACTTTAATTTTTATGCATTTAAATATAATACATTATTAAGAAATCTCAAGGATGAATTTTATTTTCTAATTTTGCCCTATTGCTTTTATAATTCAGTGACATGTTTTTCATATGCTAAGAAGCATATTTTATTAAAAGCAATGTGTCTAGAATAAAAATGGAAAATATGAAACTGTCCTGTCTTCAGAATGTTCAAATACTTTCTGTGTTCCTATGTGGACATGATTTCATAAAGTCATAAATGTAAATTTATGTATATTGGTTATTGCCTATAGATGCATCTGTTTGCTTGGGGTTTAAAGTCTTTAACAAGCAGGAATATCTGAATTGGATTCTCTTAAACAGAATTTTCCTTTCAATATTACCAATTTCAAAGAAACAAACTCACTAATGGACAGTCTCTCATTAGTAATCTAGGACTATTAATAATCGAGAGCTCCCAACTTATTTATTCTACATTAAAAATGAATGCATATGGGAATATATGTCTGCTGACCTGGGTTTCCAGAGAATAATGAACTACCTATAATCATGCAATGTTTTAGTTGATGTTATCACAATGAGAGCTATTATTAGTTGAACAAACTTTAACCACTCCCTCAGAGACAGCTATATGAATGGACAGCATTCAAGGGTAATTTTTTTTTAAGTTAAAATAAGAATAAGACTTCTCAAAATCAAGGAAAATAAAGAAAAGTCATTTAACATTGCTTTAAATCCCCCATCTCTCTCTCTCCCTCTCTCTCTCTCATATAGATATATAATAAATAAATAAATTAATTAATTAATAATTAATCATATATATATATATATATATATATATATATATATAAATAGATTCCAGATGTAGCCATTGATTCAGGGCAAAGACACTTTATTCCTTGACTAATTCAGTCACAGGTTTCAGTCCTGGAGGTTGGAGTGCTTCAGCCTGTGTAAGTCTACTCTTAAGCCTAGTAGTGGAAGGCTTCAGCCTCTGTACAATCTAGAACATTTGAACCTCCCTAGAATTTAAAATATTTAAGCCTCCAGAGCTGACTGAGTCACTCTGCATAGCTCCATGTGATCACTGACTCTTCTAGTTCAATTCAATTCACTCATTGTTCTGGTCCAAACTCTTCTCCAAGCTTCCTGGGTCGAACTGATCTTCTGTACTGGCTTACTGTTTTTGACTGAACCCTTCTGACTCTGGCAGTCTCTGGCAGTCTCTCTGACTGCCTCACACTGAACTGCTCTGCTCTGCTTCAAACTGACTCACTCTTCCCATCTGATAAGGAATTGTTCCGCCTAACTGCCTCTGTGCCTCTGTGACTCTCCCTGAGCTCTATCTACTCCATCCTGCCTCAATCAACCTCTAGTTTTAGTTAGACTACTCACCTCATACTGGCTGCTGTAACTGACTGCTCTTGTAACTGACTGACCAGATTGCCTCTGTAAGTGATTACTGTAACTGATACTGATCTGAGCTAAGATCCCGTCTTATGTATCTTGAGAGTTTGGCATATCCTCACTATGACTTACTCTGCTAACTTTTCCTCTGAATTGTCCAGTTTCTCCTTCACTCTGATTCATCTCAGACCTCACTTCCAATCTGACATTGAATTCTGAGCTCTGCTTCCTGTGTCTCCTTTCACACTATTTCTGTCTTAGGGATTAAAGGCATGGTTCTTCTGAATGCTGGGATCAAAGATGTTTGCTACTACTGCTTTCTGAATACTGGAGTTAAAGATGTGAACCAACATTCCTTCTATCCTAGAGCAGCCATGCTGAAGGATTAAACAATTAGATATTCCTCTACTTATCACACCTATCCTGGTCTAAAATTCTTAATTTAATTATCACACTTTACCTAAATATTCCTCTATGATGTGTGTGTATGATATATATATTTATATATGAGTAAAATATGATAGAAATCATTTATTGTTGCTATAGTTTTTCAAGAAATTAAATAACTTCAACAATCAAGCTTTCTAGTATATATGTTACATGCTATGCAATATGATCAACATTGAGAAAAATTCTTAGTGTTTATAATATGCATCCTAAAGCTTGGATTTCTTAAGGGAAAGAGATTACATTAAACAGGTAGATAAACTACAGTTGTAAAAATAATTGTACAGACACACACACACACACACACACACGTATGTATATTACTATTGGATCACATTTTAGGAAGAATTTTCAAGTAAAATAACTATAAAAGATACTCATTTTTCTAGATCTTAAAGAGTAGGTAAGATGAGTTTATATAAGCAAAAAAGTAGAACAAAATCCTCAGAGAGTTCAGTAAACAATTTTGAATACCCACTGGTGTGTATCATCATATGGATAAATATAGCTACAACAAAGGGCATTGCCTTCTTCCAAGTGATTCTTCTATTTGTAATGTTCCCTTCTCCCATTTCCTGTCTGAAACTTGGGTACATTAAAATTTCATAAGTTGCTTTTCTTTGGAATCAGTTGGGAATTAGAGCACTTCATGAATCTAAGGCAAGAACACATTTCTAAATGATCTCTTGTTTTATTTTTTAAATAAAAGAAGTCAAGAATTTTGTTATGTCTAATATACGATTGAAGCAGTATGTTTGTTTACTATAACCTAGATATTTGAGACAAAACCTTGAGTTAAAAGAGGTTAAACATCCTTAAAATTGAAAATAATGAATCATGTCTCATGAACTCAAAGGAAGCATAGCTAGGAAATAAAAATGGATAAAAGATTATTAGTTAAGGAGGGTTAAAAAGCAAACAAACAAACAAAAAACAAAAAAAAGATAGAGCTTATTTGCAAAGTTAGCTCTTTCCAAACATAAAAATCCTCAGGAATTTCTTCATGTTGCCTTTATTTGGTTATGAATTCAACTTAGGGATTTCCATATTTCTGAACAAGCTCCATGATAGAGATTCCAGAATATAGCTGAAAACAGTTACGAAGAAATATAAGCTTATGGACTATGAATGTCCACACACTTATTATTTATCACCTTTTCAGTCCCTCTAGAGTTTCTGTGTTCCTTTAGTTTTATTATTTAGGCATGGATTAGTTTAGTTTATATTGGAAAATTTTACATAGGTTAGAGATATATTTTTCTTCTAATAAGGGAGAATAAAGGAAGTTACAAGTTCTTGGTATAAAACTTCTAAGTCTACTAACTGCTAATTTTATATTTGCATATAAAATCTATCTGGTTTTGATCTCTAGATATCCAGCCTTAGAAGGGTAAATAGATTAAAACACTCAATGCTATGAAATTGCAGTGTATTTGGTAATTGTGTTCAGAGTTGAAGAACAATTCCAGTGCCCACCTTTTTTATTATCGTTTTCTTTCTTAAATAGAATCTCCACTGAATGAAAAGAGACCCCATGCACCGAACAATGCAGGGCACAAAAGGGAGGCTTGTGCCTAATGATCTATACAGACATATAATCAAGTAGTAATTGTAAACCTAGCTGATATGTGACTGGCGTACAGTGTTAATGAAATTTCACAGTGGTTCTGGTAAGATGGTGATGGTTATTAAAGCTGACCCCCTTCAGCAAAGTAAATTGCCTTAGGTTTTAATTTTATTTTGACAGGGTCCTTTATTACTTTTGCTGAAATCAATATTGACACACACAGAACACTGTAGAAAAAGCTAAACAATGCAGTACTCTCAGCAGTGAAATAGGAACAACAGGTGGTTTATATTTTTAGTTCATACATACATCACTTCATATACCAAAATTATGCAGGACATGTTGAAAAAAGCTATGCAAGCATTAATGGTATTAGGCATGTTCAATGTAGTCTTAAACTTCTTGCCCAATAAATAGGAAAGGCAGTGTAATCTGTCATCACTTTTGAAGACTTCCTTAAAATGGGTGGTATAGAAAGTTTAGGTTATAGTTTAAAAAATATGTATTGATTTTCTGTAATTACAAAGGCAATTTGCAACATATAGCAAAATTCAAAACCCAAATACTGAGAATGAAATAAAGTTTGATCTATAAAACATAGTTTAAAGTTTATCTTATTAATATCTCATTCATGGAAAATCTGGATTTCCTGAAGTGAATTACTGAATATTAATAGGCAAATGGTAACAGAACAAGAGATAGTGTCTTAGACAATTATGAATTTGACAAATTATCGACACAATGATTTAAGATTAATCATTTAAACCAATGACCCAACTGCATACTTTCAGCAATGATTTAAATGTTAAAATCGTACCTTTGCAATTAAAGTATACCTGCTAAAATATACTGTTTCTATTGTTTCTAGTATTCAGTGTCTATATTAGTTTGAGTGCATCAAATCAAAGGAATTGTGTGTGTGTGTGTGTGTGTGTGTGTGTGTGTGCGCGTGTGCATGTGCGTGCACATGCACAGAGGTAGGTAAGGAGTGGGAGAAAAGAGAAAGAAGAAAGTAAAGAGGGGGGAGGAGTTGAGTCATTTTGGTTTTGGAGACAGCATTGTGGCTGAATTAAGAAATCCAGGGATCTTTTGCCCTCAATAGAATGTCAAGGAAGACCAATGGTGGACTTTCAGTTCAAGAAGAAAGGCAGTAGAAAACAAACTTGCAACTCGAAGATGAGGAGACAGAATTATTTATTTTTCCTTATTTTTCTACCTACAAGGAGATGAAAATATGCTTTAGTTAATATACACACCAGAAATTAATCCTATCTCCACAGATATGCCCCTAACAATGTTTACCCAAGTATTTGGAAATCTCTGGCATGACATATTGACATAAAATTAAACAACTCAAGTTCAGTTCTTGTCAGCTTGCCATCCACACATTTCTCCTTATATTTAATCTCTAAACAGAGACAATAGCATTGTTATAACTACTTCTGTATAAACTCAATCCACCCAGCAAGCATAAGAACTTGTATCTGATAGTTAATAGACATAGTCAAATTGGCCAAGTGACAATGTTAATTTTTCTCATTTTTCTTTTCACCAACTTCCAATTACTTTCTTTTCAAGTCCCTGCTTTGGAAATACAGTTTTCTCTTAGAAAATTCAAGCATAGATGTGCATCATTTAGTGAGAAGGATAGATTATGAGTAATACATTTTGTATTTATGGGAATCAGGGTGGCTAGGATATCACTATGATCATTCTGTGGTATGTGATTGGCTAAAACTCAACTACAAGGTAAATGGCTCTAGTTCTTTGGCTTTTAGTACATCTGCTTTTTCATTAGGAACACATGGTACCTCACTTTTAAGAGACTTGGTAGGACTAGTAATTGGTCTAGAATTAAGTTCTTATTCTATGGTTGGAAACAGAAAATATTCAACACTATCTGAGATAGAAAGGCACAAAGAGAAGCCACTAGTTTTCTAAGGAGTTGGAGGGATAATAGCACCTTATGATACTTGTTAAGTTAATCTCAGTGGCTGTGTCATGGATGTGTTCCTTAAGGGTTGGTAACATTCATACACTGGCAAAGGAAAGTTGATAACACCTAGAATAAATGTCCCTGATTCATCTTCATCCCAACTTACAGGATTTCATTGTTGTCCAGTAAATACCCTCACTTTCAGTATTATTTAGATTTATTATTTGGGTGTTCAACTTCTTTAACTTGTTATGTTATCCAGGCAGTTGTAGTATATGTTTCTGTCTTTGATTCTGAGGAACCTTAGTCCTCTAGTTAAAACCAAGAATATCCTTCACACAAAGAAACTTTGAAGATTTTTATAAAATGTTCGTGATTGTAGTTAGAACCTTTTAAGTTAAGAATCTTTAACCTTTTCTAATAGCAGTATTTCTAGCAAATTGGGATTAGCCAGCTTTCTTCCTTCCTTGCTTTCTTCTTCCTTCCTTCCTTCCTCTCTCTTTCTCTTTCTTTCTAATCATTATTTTTGAGATTATAATAAAATTGTGTAATTCCTTTCCCTCCATTCATACTCTTCAATATAACTACATTATTTTCCTTCAAATTCATAGTTTTATTTTTCATTAATTGTTATTGCATGCATACTTGTATATGCATATATATATATATATATATATATATATATATATATATATATATTCTGTTTAGACCATATAATTTTACTTGTATATGTTTTCACAGCTGACCATTTGACACTAGAAAACAGTGGTGTATTTTGCTCAGGGGAAAAACCACCACTTCCCCTCCCAGCTTTCATCAGTTGCCTGTACTTCTTTGTGTAAGGTTGAGACCTCATTGGCTTTTCTACTTAGTTTGCATGCCAATTGGTGTCATTGTTATTTAGCTCACATTTGGACAGTCATGTTGTTGAGATGTTATGAATATAGCTTCTGATTTTACTAGGAGACACATTCTTACAGCAAATTTCTTGATCCTTTGACTCTTATAATCTTTCTGTCTCCTCTTCTATAATGTTTCCTCAGGTGGTGGGTGTTTTGTAGAAATATCTATTGGGACTCAGATCCACAAGCCTTCCTTTTTATTGGTTGTGGTTTTCTATAGTCAATTGTCTCTGTTACAAAGAGAAAATTCCATGATAAAGAGTAGAGACAATACTTTGGGTATAAGGGGAAATGTTTATAAACTATTGAAGGAATTATACTGGTTTAGTAAATTAAAAGTTGTAGATTCTCCTCCTAAAACTATGACTTCACTAGTACTGAGTAGTTTAGTACTTTTCCAGTATGAGGAATGATTCCTCTCTTGTTGAGAAGATCTTAAGTCCAACAAGAGAGCTACTTGTTACCACCAAGAAGAGTGTTTCATTTCTAAATCCTTTAGGTTATGTACCATGCTAGTTAATGATGTAGTTCATAGGCATCTTAGCTGGGTAGAACTTTTGGTTGCCTCCTTCTTTTGGAATGATGCCTTTTCTGGGATGGTGAATGCTAGTCTTTGGGGTGGGGTCATTCTGATTAGTTTCATCTCATGTATATTTGGGCTTTGTTTCTAAAGGGCATGGAACCAGTTTTATTTTGTTTGATTGATTTCCAGAATGTTTTTAATAGCGTTCACACACACACACACACACACACACACACACACATATATTTTGGATGTTATAAATGTTTATTTGTATATGTTTAGTTCAGATATATATCTGTATCTGTATATATGTATGTGTGTGTATATATATATATATATATATATATATATATATATATACCATTATATTATATATTTGTTATATATTATACATTTAGAACTTTATATACATATATATATTATATATATTAGAACTTTATGTATTTATCTATGTATCTATTTATCTTTTTAATTTTTTGCAATGCTGAGAAGATTGAAACCAATGTTGCACATGCCAGGGAAATTATCTTCTATCAGAAGAGATTACATTACACAGTGCATGTACTATATTATACATACTATATATTATAAACTGCATTTATTACCTATTGTGTATACTATGCATGTATGTAATTTCAGATTATATCATGTGATCATGGAACCTCAGAAGTCTTATGATCTGAGGGGTAAGGCTGAAATTTCAGTAGAACAGGTAATACTTCTGTTGCTAAGGGCAAGAAGTAGACATGTGAAAAAGATAACCATCTTAAATAAAATCAAATGAAAATAATGAATTTTTATCTTACATTGCCATGTTATTTTATGTAGACCTTCAATAGATTGACAAGGCCCATTTATATTGGGTCTTAATATATCTATTTAGTCTATAGCTAATAGCATCTAAAAATGCCCTCACCGAGATTCCCAGAACAATGTAAAACTAAATATTTGGAGATATTATGGCAAATTAAAATCTATGTGCATATTTAGCTATACATTATTGAAAGGCAGAGGCATATACACTTTCTATTAAGCATATAAACTTTCTCCATTCTTTTTTTTTTAATCTGAGTGAGTTGTGCTTTTATATAAGATAAAACCATAGCCACTTTTTTCTTTTTGTTGCAAGCTTGCACTTATCTTAATCAAAACTATATCTCTTCCAAAAGCTCTAATACACTTTATGAAGAAGTTTCTCATACTAAACTCTGTATACTATACTTCAGTCTAAATCTCTGCTATGATATTGGAATTTTCTTCATGTGCTGGAAAACATAGTCTTTATAATGGTTGCACTTGAACGTTGTAGAATTTTAAGACTAATGTCTAGTGTGAAGTATAAATTAGGGTCATGCCATAGGAAGAGACCTGAGACTGTAACCATTCTCTGACTCTTCATTTGCTGACGTAAATGGTAGCTCTGACTTAGGATTCTACACTTAGGATTCTACACTTGTCATAATATCATGATGTGATACAACAAAGAGGGTACTAACCAGAGCCTATGCTTTGACATTTTCATTTTTTAGTTCCCTCAAATGTATGGTACAAGTCTTTTATCCTTGTAAGTGTAGATTTCCACAGTAACTTATTATGTATATGTAATCATAACCAATACACTCTTTAAACTGTATGTGATGATAAACCTTTGCTTTATGAAGGCCTTGCCCATGTTTCTATAACTTTCACATTTTTTCCTTCTTAACCATAAATATAGACTTTTTTCTCAATTGTTCTTTTATTTATTTAGGCTTCTTTGTTGTTTATGTGTGTAGAGGAATGTTTAATTATTTAATCCAGCAGCATGTCTTCTTTTGGGTAGAAAGAATGTTGGCACACATCTTCAATCCCAGTATTCAGAAGACAGTGGTAGCACATACCTTTAATTCCTAAGACAGAAACAAAGTGTGGAAGCAGACACAGGAAGCAAAGCTCAGGAGTTGGTATCACAAAGAAAATGACATCTAAGATGAGTCAGAATGAAGGACAGGCAAAGAGACTAATCAGAGTTAGAGTTAGCAGAATAAGTCAGAGTGAGGACATGCTCAACTCTCAAGATAGAAAAGCAAAAGCAGGCTATTAACCCAAGGCAGAGTCAGTTATAGAGACAATATGATGCAGTAAGCTCAAGGGACAAGACACAGAGACAATGAAGTGGTATGACTGAGGATAAGATACAGAGGCTGGTTGACTGAGGCAGTATGGAACACTGAATTACAGAAGAAAGAAGGCTAGAGGAGACACAGAGTCACAGAAACACCTCAGCAGAAGAAGTCAATATGAGACAGGAAGAATATACCAGTTTGAAACAGAACAAAGCAGTTTAATCTTAGGCTGTCAGAGAGTCAGCCAGAATCTGCCAAAGTCAGAGGAGTTTGGTCAAAAACAATAAGCTGGCCCAGAAGATCAGTTTGAACCAAGGAGCTCAGAGAAGTGTTTGGGCCAGAGCAGCTAATGAGTTGAGTTGAACCAGAAGAGTCAGAGTTCAGAGTCAGAGTGGTTTAGTCAGTAGTAAGTATCAGAAGCTTAAGTGTTTTAGACTGCATGGAGGTTTAAATGTTCTAGGTTGTACAAAGGCTGAAGCCTTCCAGTTCTTGGTTTAAGAGTAGATTGTATGGAGGCTGAAAAGCTTCAGGGTTCCAGGCTAACAAGCAGTGATTTAAATAGGCAAAGAATAAAATGCCTCTGCCCCAAATCATTGTCGACATCTGGCAGGAATCTATGGCAACCTATATCTTTTCATCATTACAACTCCTCTTCTTTCTGGTTCATTTTTGTTGAAGTATTATACTCGGGAATCAATAGTTTCCCTGTATTAACACATTGCAGATTTGTTTTCAATATTCTACTGAAAGTCGTTCTAAATGAAAATGCCATAATGAGGCAAACAACTATGAAAATTACACTTTGGTTGGGATCTTTTTACTAAAACTTCAAGTGTCCAGTTATCTCTTGTGATTAATCATGTGAATTTCAATTAATGTAGCATCTATATTAAAGCACACTTCAGAAAAAAACAGGGTTATACAAGTATATGGAAAATAAATTACCTTGTCAAAAGCTAAATTGATTACCTTGATTTTATGGCAGTAGGCAAATAAATAAATTAAATGGTGAATTATAATTCTTAAATTTTACATAAAATTCTCCTTTATTTTGTGTAAAAGCATGACAAAAAATCTTTAAAAGCTGTGAAGCACCCCCATTATATTTATGCTCACTAAGCAATACACCACAATTATTTTACTATGGTTTCCATGTTTTCACGTATGCAGCATTCCTGAGCCATTAAAGCCCAGTATTAATTTGTTTACTCTCAACTCCCTGGGCATCCCCTGAGTCTAAGAGAGTGAACATGTTTTCAAAGATTGCTGATTCTCTTTATTAGAAAGGGTTTTGGCACTCTTTCTACAATATGATACATGTTTGTTTAGTGGCTTCAGATTTTTTTATAGTGTCTATTATTAAAGTCGTCTTAAAACTTTATTGGGACAATAGTTATTGTTTTCCTACTAATAGGATATTCAATCTGTTACATAAGAATATAGCATCAGCATGATGTAAATATTTCTTGCTTGATCCAACACCTGTTTACCTGATCCACAGAGAATAGAACTACAACTAAGTTGATTGCAGCAGGTGGAGTTTAAATTAGCAAGAAATGCAAATTTCCCTTACAGTAAATACTGTGTGTGCTAAAGTATGTGTGCATTTATTTAAGGATGTTCATATCTGTGCTACCACATGTGCTTATGTGTTCAATGTGTGTCCAGGACAAAGACTGATGCTGTGTATCTTCCTTAATTTACCTCCACCTGATACAATGTCACTCACTGAACCTAAAAATCATTGTCTAGGCTAGTCTAATAATCAGCTTCTTTCTGTTGTGATGATGGATTCCATGTCTCTGCCTCCCAAGAGCTGGAATTACAAGTAGACCTCCATGCCCACTTGATTTATAATATAGATACTGGAGTACTGAACAATGAGCCTCAAAATTGTGCTACAAGTGTTTTACTGGCTTGTCCACATTCTCAGTCATCACTTTAAAATATGAGTTTGGATGGGGCTAATTTGTTATCTGACAGTAAAATTTGTGAGCTTTAATCTTGGTTGCAGGTATTTTATCTGGAGGAAGGAGTATGATGAAGTTTACTCTCAATGGTAGTTTCCATTCTACTGAAACAATGACCATTTTGAAAAGAGAAGGAATCAGAACATTTTAGTTGCTTGTATTACAACAACAATAGCACCTAGAGATTTTATTTTCAATTAAAAATCTTGAGTCAATATGAGTTGAAAATGCAAATATCTTCTGTTTTTTGATATGGCAAAGCTGCATAAAATAAAAGCCATTATATATTTGTCTAGTTTAGCTATTTCTTAGGCATTTCTTAAGCATTTCTTATGTCATTGTCATTATGTCAACAGTTTTTTCTTACTTTAAAATTTTAGGGCTTGCGTGATGACACAGTGCAGATTAGTCTCCTGCTACCAAATCTGAGAACTTGAGTTTAGTTCTCAGTACCAACAAGATGGGAGATGAGAGCCTCCTGCAAGCTGCCCTCTGAACTTCATGCTCTTGGTGGCACTCACATTTATACACACACAGACAGACAGACAGACAGACAGACACACACACACACACACACACACTTTGGCACAGATTAATGTAAAAGATAAGAGTTTTACCATTGTATACATGATTAAACTTCATCTAGGTAGAGAGCTGATACTCAGGTTGCAGAAGGCATCTAACAATAGGTTTCATGCTACACAGCTTTATCAAGTTCTGGCCTGACGCCTTCCTGTGGCTGGTAGGCCACACAGGCTGAACCAAGATCTATGGTTTAAGAACCTCAAACCCAGGCTTATTTTTCAGCCCTGGGAAATGTGTCTCCTTTCTTTGGGGTGGTGAGGCAACAGAATAAAGTGCTAAACATGTATCTCGTCTGCTTCCTTAACCCCATACAGGAGCTGTGTGTGTCTCTCCACACCAACATTGAATGACTCATAATCATCTTATAAGATGTGTCTACAGAAAAAAAAAGGGTGAGGCTCCAATCTTTGAGGAACAGCAGGGTAAACTCTTCTCAGCTGCCTCAGCAGGAGTGCCACAGAGCAGAAGCTCTTAGCTTTGGGTGGGAGCCTTACCACACTGACCAGTGCACTGAACCCTATGGGTTCATTTCTGTCTTGATGTTGGCATCAAGATGACTACTGATGAAAGTAGAGCAGTGTTACTATACAGTTGATACAAGATTTCTCAGGCCTTACACGAAAATTCCTTTATTTTATTAAATGCTCACATAGTTGTTAAAAGTTTTTTTTCATCTTGGTAATTTTGAACTGAATTTTTTTTTTATTCTTCTCTCTGGTCTTTTCTCTATCTTAACCTTTTGTCCTGACCCTGCCCACCTCCCATAGCCTCCTTTCCATTTCTATATCTGTGGTGTTTTGAATGAAAAAAAAAGAAAAAGAAAGCAGGTGAAGATATACTTTAATGAGGGAACCATATACCATGTTCTAATCCTAGCAAGCAGCAGAACTTCGTAGATTCAGCCACATGAGTCTCACTTTAGGGTCAACGATAGCAAAAAGGGGTTATGGAATTTTCTTCCATAACTAAGGAAACCCACTGAGGCCAGGCATGTGTCAGGAGTGTCCCTGTATGGAGGCCCAGAGAGGCCATTGTGTGAAGCTGTGAAGGTAAATCCTAGATTGCCTTGGGGACCCTAAGATGTTGGAGATGCCAGAGCTGTGGGATACCTGCTGGGGAAAGCTGCTAACAAAGAGTCCAAGAGAGAGAACTGTGTTGCCATTATTTTGTGGAAGGATATGTTCTGCTTTTTCATTTGTGTTTTACTGTGAATTACAATCAAGAGAGTGAATGAGTCTTTGAAGAGATCTTGACCTTTGGATCTTTAAACAGTGCTAATACTGTGATAGAGGAATTTTGAAGTTGGGCTAAATGTATTTTGCAATATGATGTGGCTATAAGCCTATGGGGGCCAGAGAATGGAATGTGGTAGTTTGAATGAAAATGGACCTCATTGGCCCATAGGGAGTGGCACTTAATAGTGCCACAAATGTGGCCTTGTTGGAGGAAGTGTGTCAGAGGAAATGGGTCTTTAGGTTTCAAAAGCTCAAGCCAGGCTCAGTGCCAGTCTCTCTTCCTGTTGCCTACCAATCCAGATGGAGAACTCTCAGCTACCTCTCCAGTATCATGTCTACCTGGTGTCAACATGCTTCTCTCCATGATGATGAAGGACTAAATATAATGGGCTATGTTAAATATGGTTTGCCTGCTAAGCACTAAAATCTTAATTCTAATGTGATGTTGTACAGGTATTGGAACTTTTAAGAGGTGGAATCTAGTGGAAGGTGGCTAGGCCATTGAAGGTATTTCTTTTATTGGATATTGATGCCCATTTCTCAGAATGTGATTGACTTACTGAGAAAGAAGTTTGTTATAAAGTTTGTTATAAACTTCCATATATATGATTTTCATCTCATGATGGGAAATCTACTGTTATGATGCAGCTAGGGAACCATTAGTCTGGATTGACCCTTCTTTATAACTATTCTTTAGGTAGCATTGCATTATTAACAACAGAAAAGTCGCTGAGAATGTGATTGCAATATTCTCAAGTGTTAGTGCTTCAGATGTTGTTGATTTAATAAAACTGGAATTGTCAGAGATTTGTGTCCAGCTATCATTTGCTGATAGTGCATTAATGATTAACATTCCATATTCTTCCAACCTCTACCCTCCCCCCCAAAAAAAAGCATTGCCCAGCAATTTTGCTGCCTATTAGAAAGTACTTTAATGTATGGACTGTTTACAGGCTTAGCCAGAATTCACCCTCCCCTTCTCTGTAATGAGAAACAGCGATTTCTTTTTTATACTCTGTGACATGTTCTCAGCACTGTGACAATGCGCACCAACACTGGCAAGCATCTCGTGTGTTCAGGGCTCACCATATGGATGGATGTAGGAACTGCTGCGTGTACCACTCATACAGAATGAAAAGCACAGGGATCTACCACATCATACATTTTAATAAAGATTTTCTTTATTAAAAAATGAACTTAAATTTTACAAGAGTTTCAGGTTTATGTAAGAACTATGAAAATAATGTAGATAGCGAAGATGTAAGAACCTGCCACACAAATCTGTGACGAAAGCTTTACCCTGCAAATTGTGCAAAACAATTTCTCAACCCCACCCAGTTCTTACAATTAACTCCCCTCTATACATAACCTTAAATTCAGTTAAATGGACCAATGGGAATCTAGTTTATTCCTAGGTAATGGACTTTAGTTTCCTGACAGCTGTGGTACTATCTAAAAGAAACCAATTGCATACTCTTATAGGCATATGGGCATGTCCTCCTTGCTCATAACTATGCTTAAAATCTTAATGGAAGTATTGTCCACATATACTCACAGAAATTGTCATTACATTTAGGTCTATATTTTCCACCTGTATTTTATGTTTATTTTTTTAAAATTTCCAGTTAGAGCCTAATTACAAGTAAGTATTATTAGAGCAACACATTTTTAAATGTTCCTTTTAAAGCTGGGTGGTAGTGTCACACCCCTTTAATTCCAGCACTTGGGAGGCAGAGGCAGGTGGTTCTCTGTGAATTTCAGGCCAGCCTGGTCTACAGAGTGAGTTCCAGGGCAGCCAGAGTTACAACAGAGAAACCCTGTCTCAAAAAACCATAAATAAGAAAGAAGAATAAAGAAAGAAAGAAAAAGAAAAAAATGGTCTTAAAAAACATTTAAATTAGTTCTTTGAGAGTTTTTTATAAATTTTTTGAAATTATTCACCAATCTTCCTTCAGCTTCTCCCAGATACAGTTCTCCCTTCCCTACTCACCCAACCTTTTGTCTTTTTCTTCTTTTCAAAGCCAACTTAACATTATTGTGTGTGTGTGTGTGTGTGTGTGTGTGTGTGTGTGTGTGTGTGTGTGTGTGAACCCTTGGGAGCGTGTAGATTGTAAGAAGGCAACTTTGTGGAGTAAGTTCTCTCTTTCTATCTTTACATGGGCTCTGGGGATTGAACTCAAGTCACCAGGCTTGTACTACCAGCATCATTACCTGCAGAGCCATTTGCCAGCCCATCATTCCAGATGTTTAAGCTCTAACAGATGTCCTTTAGTTGTTTTGAACTTTATATGAAATACAATTATAAATAATACTGGCATTCTTAACTGATAAAATTTCAAAAGTATTTTAAATTAAGTTGAACTTTCTACCTTTTTGCTAATATTCATATTCATTTCTTTGCAAGTTAAAAATAATTCAAATTTTTAAAATAAAAAATCCAATAAATCTATGATTAACCTACTTATATATGGATACCTAAAATAATTACTATATAGGACATTACTACATATGACAGTTAATCAATTTTAGGGAGTATATCATTTTAACTTCTAATTATCTACGAAAAATTACTTTGCATTCTTCAAAAGAAAATTAGGAAAATTAATGTACTTCATGCATATAATCTTAATTGCATTTTTAATCAAGTCAAGATTTAGATTTTATAAACTTCTTAGCAGTATTTGATAAAATTGTTGATTGACAAAGAAGAATGTGTAAGCTTGCATAGATAACGGCTCTTTAATCACCTTTAGGGCTTCTATTCATTAAGGCAACATGATCTTTTTAATAAATAAATCCCCAAGTTGCACCAGCTTAAATAGATAGGAGTTTACTTGGAGCACAGCTGAAATCTGCTTTCTTGTTCCATAGATGGCAACTTTCTTAGTAGTGATTGGAGCCCATGTTTCTTTCATATCTTGAGTACTCTGTCATTTAGGACACTTACTTCTGACCGCAGAGAAGGGAAACCATATATAAAAAAAGACATATTGCTTCACTTTTGGCCAGAGATATTCAATAGCACTTCCATTACCTTCCAATGGTCAAATCTGGCCATACGGCTTTTCCAAATACAAAGTGATGAGAGAACAAAACAAAAAGGCCAGGAATATAAGTGTTACCTGAGCTCTCCTACCATGATAAAAGTGGTAGACATCAAAATTCAGCCTATTTTACTCAGAAATCAAGTTGATTTGTAGCATGTTTGGAAACCATTTGTACTTTTATTATGTCACAAAAACCAAAAAAAAAAAAGTAAAAAAAATCAGAAATGTCAAAGAGCATTTCATATTTTTACAGTTGTGAACAAAAAATAAAACAATGTGCATTTTAAAATTAAAATATTCATATATTTGCTTCTGAGGATGCTTAAGACTTATGTCACATGTTATCTGTGATTATGATTAGGAAGCAGCAGTTGATAAGGTGAACAAAAAGATTTTTACCATACTAGAATCATCCGTGGAAGACCACTAAGACATGTGGAAATCTGGGCAAATTCATAAGAAATCTTGCTTTAGTTGATCCAGAAAAAGGCTTTGTCATTGATATTTCGTTTCAAACATTCAAAGGAAATATTGATGTATGGCTGCATAAATAACAACTTAGTATAATTGTTGAGTTCATAGTGAAAAAATTAAGCTTTCCCTATGCTTTTGCCACTGGCCCGATTTCCTGAGAGTTAACTGGAATTTGTGGAAGTGAGCAGAAAGCAAGAGCAGATACACATTTACAATGACCTCATTGTTAATACGACCCTATTCAGTGTAACAGAGAGTCACCACCAGACAATATTCTCTATCACTATCATTTGAAGGTTAAAGCAGAGATAACAATATAACTTAATAGCTTTCAGAATCAAATACAAATGAATGATATCGCCTCATTATATGAAATAATATTGTATAAACTTATGACCCCTCTTCTAGACCTAGCACAATATACATGCAAAAATCTTTCCTAAAGGAAGTGAAACAGGAAACACCATGCAATTATGCCAGTTATCTTAAATTAATTAGGAATCAAGAGTCAGTTTTCTTAATCAGGTTTGTGCTGTCCTTCTGACATGTATTCATTCTGCTTCAAAATACCATCTTTGAGAATGTTTCACACATAGGCATGTGATCCAACATCTCTTTCCAGACCACAATCTGAAAGAAAGCCAAAGTATTTCTCTGGCAAACATGCAACATTGGTAGGTATGCAATTAGGTAGCATTGTTCAATATCCATTCACCTGAACTACATAAAAATATGCTTATAAAAGTTTAAGATGTATTTCCAACTGGAGAGAAAAACGTTTTTAAGTAGGGTAAAATCCTACGGAAGAAAGCCATGTTGCTTCAAAGAATATCATCATTAACTGTTTTTCTCATCCATTTTAAACAAGTGTCAAATATATCTACCAACCAAAAATGGCTAGGAAACCTTGTTAATCCAAAGCTCTAATATTAGGTCATATGGTTGTCATTACTCTCATGAATGGATGACAGAGAAACCAAGAGCTCACCTCATCCCTAAAAGACTTCATTGAAAATGGATGTTTCATAAAGATGTTGGTAATTTAACTGCAACACCCTGCTAATAATGGGTTCTCACTTTTAGATACTTTCCAGTTGTGTAAACATTAAAAGGCCTTAGAATTTGTGTTTTGTTTTTCAAAAGTTAAAAAAAAGAAGCAAACAAACAAACAAACAAACCCTAAACCTTTGTAATTACACATTTCAAACAGATCACAGGCAGCTTAGAATGTACTAACACAAACGTGAAGGTTTTGTCTCCACTCACATTGGAGTATATTATATTGTGAACTTATTTTTACAATAAAAACATATATATTGAAAATATTAATTTCATCTTTTTCCTAAAAAATAATATACTTCTTGGTTTGGTAATGTTAATATAGAAAATGTGTATGTAACAAACACTGTAAACAAGGTTTCTCCAGCAGAGTTTTAGAAGAAATAAATTAATAATAAAGGTGATTCTGGCCATATGTTCTTCTTGGTGCTCTTGTATTACTATTTCCAGGGAAGGCTTCAGGATTTTTTTCTTTCACTTTTTTTCTGGAAAATTTATCAGAACTTAAGAAACTTATTGCATAAGATTCCTCAGTAAATTGGGAATCAACCTACCTCAAGAGCCAACTATAAAACTTCAGGGCATTTGCCCAAAGGACAATCCATCCTACCACAAGAACACTTGCTCAACTACATTCACAGCAACTTCTTTTCATAATAACCAGAAATTGGTAACAACTTACATGCTCCTCAACTGAAAAATACAAAAAAAATTTATGGCAAATTTACACAATGGAATACTACTCAGCTATTAAAAATGATTTCTTGTATTTTTCAGACAAATGGATAGAACTAGAAAAACCATCCTCAGTGAGTTAACCTAGTCCCAGAAAGTCAAACTTATAGGTGGATGTTAACTGTTAAGCAAAAGTCAAAGGTACTCCAGTCCACAGACTCAAAGACACTATGCAACAAAGAGGGCCCAGTGGGAACACAGTGATTTCACTGGTAAAGGGCAAGCAGAACAGAGGGTGCAGGTGGACTGTGGGAAGAGGGAATTAGAAGGGACCAGGTGGGAGGAGAGAGATGGAGGGAGAGAATATATGGAGAGGTGACCAGAACTGGAGGACGGCTAGGGGGAGCTCGGGAGACCAGGGTCAGTGGAAACTCGCTGCAACTCTAGTAATAGGGGATAGGGATCTTGATCATGCCATCTCCTGTAACCAGGCAAGGCTTCCAGTGGTGGGGCTAGAAACCATCCCAGTCACTAAATCTTTGACCTATAACCTGTCTTTCCTGCAGGATCCCCTGGGACAATGGAAGGGCAGAACCTAATACCAAAGGAGGGAGCCCATTCTTGATACTGCAGGACAGGCTAGGAACTAGAAAATGGGTAGCCATAACATGATGCCTAATGATATTCTGTTCTGCTTAGAGATGGGTGACTAGCTAAATCTTTATTAGAGAGGCTTCCTCTAGCTGCTGATAGGAGCATATGAAGAGACTCAGGGCCAAACATTGTGCTGACCTCGAGGAACCCCATAGAAGAGGAAGAGAAGGGATTGTGGAGACCAGAGGGTCAAGGTCACCAGAGAACAAGCCTCATGGAGTCAACTTACCAGCAGTTTTAGGGGCTCATGGAGCCGGAAGCAGCGGACTTGGAACCTGCAGGGTCTCCTAAATATACCTTATGGTTGTCTGGGTTGGTGTTCTTGTAAGACTCTTACAAGTTGGAATGGGAGGCTCTCTGGCCTTTTTACCTGCCGTGGGACCCTGCTGCTTCCTTTCCCTCTGGCTGGGTGGCCTAGTCCACCCTTGATGTAGGGGTTAGTGTTCAGCTTTGTTCCATTTTGTTGTGCCCTATTTGAATGGTAACTCTGGGAGGAGGAAAAGGAATGGGTTGGATGAATGGTGGTAGACCTAGGAGAGAGGGGAGAGGGGGGCAGCTGAGAGGTGTGAAGGGAGGGGAGGGAGTAGGGATGTATTATACAAGAGAAGAAAAAAATTGCATCTAATATTTTATATATAGAACCAGATTTGAACTTGGTTGAAGTTCACGTTTCAACTTTTGATGTTAGTACCGACTTCTTTACCAAGCACTTCACATTTAAAATAAAAGCCTCTTGATATGTAGATTTCTAGATACAGGTATTTTGTAGATACTCATATTGGCCTGCAGCTTTTCTTCTAGAGCAAGCAAACATAGGCCTTGTGTTTCTTTTCAATTTCTCCACATATGTAGTCTGGATGTGATTCTACCTGAAACTATTGTTGGCTAAAGCTCATTTGTATTTGCACTGTAAAGCCAAAGTTACAGCAGTTAATCCAAGAGGTCAGTCCATGAAGGATTATCTAAGGCAAAGTTTAGCATATAGAAGTCAAAGATCATGTAACTTCCCTTCTGAACCCTCTGTCAAAGTGTGCTTACTGTCACCATAAGGATGTATCATAAAAGAAGACATTAAAAGTCTAGTAGAATTGCCTTTCCAGGTCAGGCTCTGAAACACCCGCAGTGTGTTCACAGTAAACTAACTGGCCCATTCAATGCTGTAATTTAACTGTAAGACCAGGTCATAGTGTGCTTGCAGTTTGAACATCTCTTTGTTTTAGCAAAATAACTTTCTGTTAAAAATATGAGCATGTGTGCTCTCTCTATGTTATGTTATTTATTTTTATGAGATTTCTGTGAGGAACATACATCATAAAGCTCATAATCCATGTTTTATGAATAAGGGAAGCATCAAAACAGAGGAATTCTGTTTGATCAAACTCAAAATGAAAATGGATCTCATAAGAATAACCAGGGAAGATAAATGATCTTTTCTTCTGATTGTCTCTAAACTAGGAAGGAAATAAATGTTTTTAAATGTTTGATTCTGTTTATGTGTTCCATTTTGTAATACTATTAGTGTAGCTCATGTCCATGTTAAAAATATTTATGGGTATAGAAATACTTGGATTATTGAAATTACTTTTAGAAGAAGTTTCTAATATTTTAGAAAATTTTCAACTTGGCTCTTAGTACATGCAATTAAAGAATATGCATAAATGAATATACATTTATATTCTGTTAAATAAGTTATGTCAAAATAAAGATAAATGCATACATATTTTTCTAGTTGTGTAAATTCATTTTACAATTAACTATAAACTCAAGATATATATATTTGGAGAGCTGTAAGGAGTTCTGCCATTGAACCACTTTCCAACACACCCATGTTCAATGAAACTACCAGAGTGGATGTACCATTCCCAGTAGTACCATCAAAGAATTCTACAAATCAAGATTAGATTAATCTTTCTTTCATTTACTAAACCAGGGCTTGATACACTACTATAGTGATATATGTTTTTTTTTTTCTGAAAAATATCTCTTGATATCAAAGAGACTAAACAATATGTAGACTTCTCAACCAAGTTAATAAATAACATGCCTTGAGATCATTTAAAACCAAGTTTTTAACTTGCTATTTTATTCTATACCCAACCTGTTTATATTTGAACTACTGTTAAGAGAAGAATATATCAAACCTTGTTATGCCTTGTCTTTCCCTTGTGATCAGTTTTTCAACCTCAACTGAATGCATAGCTTTAATCTTAAATTATGTACTTTTTCATGTCCATGTTCCTTTAAGAAAACAGGTATAAAACTCTGTTCTAAATTTTAAAAAGACGGGGGTAAATATTAGCAATGAAGTTGAGATTTGACATTTTTTAAATTTCTTTATCCACTCCATTAAGGGTAATAGAAAATCTGAGAAACTGTTGTGGAATAACTGTTCTCTATGCCAAACATAGTCTATACCCTCTTGAATTGTTAACATTATTACATTAAGTTATTTTAAGTAAACCTGTACGAGAGCAGTACTGTTAAATTTCCATCACTGAAGAGCTCAGAACATCCACCCTTCCCCAAGGAATTATAGATATTTAATAATTACTAGGAAAGAGGGAATAATTTTAAGACAGCTACCAATATATTGATCATGATCTATAAGTGTAGCCATTGATTCATGGCAAAGGCTTTTATTCTTTTCCTAATTCAATTACCAGTCCCAGTCCTGAAGCCCCAGCACTAAAGAACCTGAGACAGGAAGATCCCTGTCACTTGCTTTCCAGCTAGTTCAATGAGAGACTCTTCCTCAAAAAATAAAGTTAGCAAATAATTACCATATACATCTGACATGTAAGCAGTTGCCAAGGCTATTGCCTTCTCTCCACAAAATGATAGGCTCTATTGCTGAAAAAAATACATAAACAACTTATTGAACATGGAGAAGTCAAAAGCTGGTACCTTTCTAAAACCTTTATCTGTACTATCTAGTGTTCCGGGTCCTCAGTACTCTACACAGTCCCCAAAATCTAAAGGTAAACAGCAACACCCTTCAAAGTCTTTGATCTACAATGCCTACAAGGCGTCTCTACAAGATGTACTACTGCAATAGTGGCACAAAGCTTGGGGGAGTAACTAACCAATATGTGATTGGTAGTGTATTTTTCTACATGGGGATGGAAACTAAAGAATTTGGAAATGAATGATTTGGAATATACTGAGGTAGAGTGCATTTGTTAAGTGATAGTCAATGGATCTTTATCTCTAAGTTTAGCTAAGACAGTATTCTTGAGGAATCTGTGTCCATTTAGCTTAAATTAGTCTGAAAAACCCACAACATCCACAGGAAACTTTAATTTCCTGAAATAATTCAAAGACAGCATCTATATAGTCTTATTCAGATTATGTGGTTACTTGCAGTATCTGAGTACAGTGCTGTAAAATCATCAGTCTTATGTGATACAAATCTCACATTAAAGAGTTCTACAGAATAAGTCAAAAGGATAGAAGATTTTCCCAAGACTTCCAAGGGAGATAATGAATCACTTTTGTGAAGAGCTAACCTGAACTGTGACTTTCAGACAGAAATTACACAGTGGTGTTTCCTAAAGAGATTGGACAGCCAAATCTGAATATGCTTGTTACATGTCATTGACATACCTAGATATGGACATGAGATTTTTAAACCTGTCTAGTGATTGATGAGATGACTAATTTAGCCCATGACATGGTAATGGAGAACTTTAAAAGACTTTCAGGCCACAACACAGTATAATTAAACCTTACTATTTGGAGGTGGAACTTATGTATCTGTAGTTTATAAAGCAACAAAGAACACCCAAAAGTTCACCAAGGTGGAAAAAGCTGCTTTAAAGGAAATACAAGGGAAATTCCCTTGAATGCAAATTATAGTCATCTGGAGATTTGAGGATGTACAAATGCTTGATGTGGGCCACAAAGTATTTTAATCAGAATGTTCATTATGGCTCTTGGATATGTGAAACATCCAAGGACTCTGAAATTTTTGCAGCAAATTATCATAACTTCACATTTCAAATGAAATTTATCTGAGACAATAATAGAATTAGCACCACTAAATTCAGCAAGCTACTAGCATTCTAAGACTATTATGCTAAGAACAAACTTCTTGAAAGTTAGATTTCTCTAGAAATTTAATCTTTACACATATAAACTTTTAAATATAAGTGCCTGTGTGCAAAATGTTTATTAGTTACAAATTAACATTTCAGTTATCATTATCATTATATTTTTATGCAGATTACACATATTTGATTAGAAATGTCTAAAGCTAAGAACATATGACATTTTTACTGCAATATTCTTAAATTATCTAAAATAGAATGTCCCTAAAATCAATTTGGCCAAGAGGATTTTATTTCTTCTGCCCTTATTACATACTTACTCACTGTCACAAAAGTCAAGGCATGTGAGTAACACTGTATGAGAATGCTCAGAGAGGAAATTGATGCATAAATAATTAATACTTGGAAAGGTTAGATTTAATTTGGAAGTAGGTAATTTTCTCCTGCTAGGGTTACAGACACTGAAGGTGAATAGACTGATAGACTTGCTTTAGAAAGGACCACATAATTCTAACGGGTAGCTTTTCTTCCTTTGTATTGATTCACCAAAATAATTTATTTCTAATAATTAGCTATGGGAAGGCCAAAGGAATGATGATGTCTTTTTGTTTTACAAGGTGATGGATGTATGTATTTATATTTCATCTAACATTATTTTCACCTGATACATAATTACAAAGATGTATACATTTTTATGATTATCATATGATAGCTCAAGATGTGTTAACCGTAAGATAACTAAAGTTATCTATTTAAATAATCACCCCTATATGTTGAAGACTTAAAAATAATTGTGTCTAGGTTTTTGAAATATTTAGTACATGGGTGTTATCTATACTCACCTGACTGGCCAATGGCATACTGAAGGTTCTTGTTCTATCTAACTACAGCTTAATGCATATTGATCCATGTTTCCATATCTACCCTTTTCTCCAAGGCCTTCCAGCCTCTGACCATCAGCAATATCATCCCAACTCCAATGATTGATATATATATCATCACCATCTTTCTATAGTTTTTTGAGACAGGGTTCTCTGTATTACAGCTCTGGCTGGCCTGGAACTCATTTGTAGACCAGACTGGCCTTGAACTCAGAGAGATCCACCTGCTTCTGCCTCCCAAGTGCTGGGATTAATCACGTGTGCCACCATTGACCTGGCTATGAGATCAACTTTCTCTTTCTATGTCTGGCTTACTTCATGTAATATAGTGGTTTAGGTCTATCCATGTGGTCACTAATGACAAATTTTAATATTTGTATATTATGACACATTTTCTTTTCTGTTCATTAGCTGAAGAACATGAAGTTTGTTTTCATCTTGGGGTTGCAGATGCCTTCTATATATATTGATTTCATTTATTTGGATTACATCTAGGATTAGAAATGGGAAGTCCTATGACACTCTTTTGAACTGTTGAGAAACTGGCACATTTTTCCACATAATTTTCCTGTTAATTTACATTTCTACTGACAATGTTCAGTGTTCTGTTTTTTTTTTTTTTTTTTTTTTTTTTTCACCTCCTGGCCAGTCAAGGTTTTCTTTTGTCTTTTGGTAGCCACTATTAGTGGATTGAAATGATTTTTTAATCGTTGTTTTGATTATTTTTATCTGATGATTAGTGATGTTGAAGATTTTCTTTCATGAGATATCGCTGGTTTCTTTGTACACCCTAAAATTTATCTATTGGTGGGCTGAAAAGACACTTTGATGAATACGAGAACTAGTGCTTGTTGCAGAGAATCTAGGTTCCATTCCTAGCACCCACATGGTACTCACAATCATTGGTAATTCTGATTACTAGGGATTTCATGCTTTATTTGAACTCCAATGGCACACAATGTGACACACATACATACAGATCATGCAAACCATGAAGTAATCTTTAAAATATATTAGGATTTATTATTTACTGTAACATTAGATTGTATGCTATGTTTTCCCAATACTTTATAGATTTTAATATCTTGTGTGAGGAAGAATGCATGCTATACCTTCTGCACAGTGTTCTGTCATGAGGGGTCTGGGCTTCATACTCAGATCCTCAGGCTTTACAGTAACTGTCCTTATCTGCTGAGCCATCTTGCAAATGTCCATTATGGATAAATTGCTATGTATAAATACTCATTTACACAAAAATGTCATTACTTGGGGCTCATATCTCGAGTCTCAAAAATTTGCATTGAGTCTTTTCAGGATTATTATCATTCCAATTTTTCTCCACTACAAGTTTATTTTCAAACAAAAAATGATGACTTAATTTTTAGCTGACCTTCCAAAGTCACTTTTTAAGTCAAAATTAATCCATAAATCACCAAATTATTTACTGAGAAATGGTCAGTGAACAATTTCTTTTAGCTATACATTGGAACAAGGAAAACTTTAAAGGTATAGCGTATCAAACAGAAAAAAGCTTACTTTCCATAGACAAAAGTCACACTTAAATTTCAGAACATTTTAAATACTTGAGAGTTTGAGGAGTTGGAGTAGAGGAAATGAGGAGCCATGTGGGTCTTTCATAGTGACCACTTGGAATGCTAAAGCAAATAATTTATTGGAACCTCTCTTCTCCCATTTTGCTGTTAGAAATAAGACAAGTGGCATAAAAGCTGTTTGAAAATGGAGATAGCACAGAACTGCCCATCAAGAACAAACTTTATTTCTATAGAGGATTCTGTGATGTTGGACCAACGATCTGGCCTTGAGGTAAGAGCATTACAAAGGTGAAGTACATTATATCAGAGATAACAGAATAGGCCTTAAAGGAAAGAGGCACTTCCTTTTAAACTCTGAAGATTTTAAGTCCATGAAGAGTGAGAGCTTAATGTAGGAGTAAAAGAAATGACAGCAGTGGTCAGGGTGATGTGGAAGCTAGAAGTGCAGAGAAAGTGTTCAGAGAAATCCCCCAAGCAGAGGAAAGTACCTGACTTTTATATAAGGAGGTAAAGGGAACATTGACACTGTGTGATTTGATCTGAGGGGGTTTAAATGATAAAGAACATGGGAGATCCAGACACTGAGTAGAACAATAAAGTAGGAAATATTAAGGCACAGAACAGCACTGTCCAAAAGAAAGATTTGGAGGGGAGTGTCCTGTTTTTTCAAGCTGTGGGATCTGGCCTCTTTCTGTGACCTGTATTTAAAAGGGAAATAAAGGAGGGGAGGGTATAGGTATCATGTAACATTTCTTATTTTAAAAACTGTATATGTGTTTTACTTTGTTATTCAGAATTAACAGAACACCAGTGCAGTGTTTGTTTTACTGCAATAAAGAGAAAATGGACCTCATCATTAAGGCTATTATTTTATTTCCATATAAATTAAGTTAGGAAAGTTCCCCCGTTTCATTTCACTCATGTATGAACTATAGCGACCACAGAGGTTTCAATGACTTCCACTTTGTAAGCTTCTCTAGGGTCATTTTGGAATGGCATTATAGATAGTCTGGAGATATAACCCAACTATTCACTAGTAATAGCTTGAAAGCTATGAAAATTGAGTAATTACCTAAGGGAATGCTTTGTGAAACCATGACCTATGTTTCTTATCGTCTCCATGGATACCAGCAGATTAAAAACAAATTGTGTACTTGCTAAATAAATATTGATAGATATTATTAACATAAAAGGGCAGGCATGATAAAAATATATTGATGTTGTTTTGCTAACCTTTACCTATAAACCTTTGGTTCCTAGTTAATAATTGAAAGGTGCTCTTCTTGATTATATTCAAAATAAAATGGAAAATTAAGAAGACAATCAGTGTCTTGAGTTTATAGTAATGATCTGTGGGGTAGTTTATATTATACTGATTCAAATGAGTGGCTATATCAGAGACTGTTTATGAAATAGGTTCTAAAAATAATTTTTACAATATATCTTCTCTAACATTCTAAGAATTTACATTTTACATGTCTTTCAAATTCTTCTTCTCTCCAAACTCAGTTTATACAAAATGACCCATAGAATTCATCACGTAGATGACATATATGACCAAACCAAAAGATGCCTACTGAAAGAGCAGGGAATAATCACATGGCATCGTGTCATAAATATCTTACTAGAGTTCTTTCTCACCTTTATTTCTTCAACGTATATTAAGCTAAGAGAACTGCTATTGTGTGGTAGTCATGAGATTTTTATGAGAGTGTATGGAAAGAAAGAAAGTTTATTAAATTTCCTGCTAATTTTGGTATCATTTTTTTTATTTAACCAGTTAGGGAACATAGTTAGGAAGCATTTACAGCATTTATCTTCACAACTTTTAATCAGCATTAGTGAATTCTGTAATTTGATAACTTTTGTTTTCTCATACTCTGAAGAGATGTGTGTAAAAAATCCTATGATTTCATAAAATAAGGACAATTGAATTTTGGATTAAAGGTGGCTTAGACAGAGGTACTAAATATTGACTGTAGAGCTGGATGAATCCCACTGACAGAATGTTCACCTAACATGTGCAGATCCGTTGTTTATATCATAATGGTTCATTCTGAGAAGAACTAAAAACATTTTTATGCTATACATGTTTGACACAACATTATAGTATTAAGAAATTTTAATATTTAGTGTGGATAATATTAATGATGATATTGGTTATTAATCCTCTCTAAAATTATTGATTCTGTGCATCAATGTTTATGAACTTTGGAAATGGAAAGGAAGGACATTTTGCATACCTGAATAATTGAAATGATTGTCACCACATAGGAAATAATACTTATGTAGTTACTGATTCTGCCTTTTAGTTTTCCTAGACATTAAAGCTCATAGCTCCACCTTCATTTAGATGATGAATAGAATCAAAATTTCCTGTCTCTTTTTCTCACAGGACTTGTGGCTACACAAAGCAAGGAAATCAATTCCTCATTACACTCTAATCATATCAGTAAAACTCAGATTGAGTTTAAATAAAAATACAAGGAAATTCACCCAACTTAAAATTTTTCTTTACAAAATATGTTTAGTATAGCATCATGTAGATGGTAATGGTTTTGGATGCGATTATTTTGATACTATTCTCAAAACTTTTCTAAATTTAAAAAAAAATCCTAAAAATAATTATCAGGTAAAATTTGACTTCAGTCATCAGTTTTTAATTGAGAGGTGTCTACTAAATAAATAGTTCATTCTGAGAATGAAAAATAGCACTAAATGATTTTAATATTATAAATGACTTGCCAAATTAACCTTATATTTGATACTTAGGTTAATTTTTTAATATTTTAACACAGAAATTATTAGTAAGAAAATCCATTATTTTCAAGCATCTATTCAAGGATGTGGTAGTAAAGCAAATCTTTTAGTACCTAGAAATCAAATGGTAAACACCAATAAAAATAAAGCTTTAGTGGTCAGCCCTGAAACTATACACATTTAAACATACTAAATGGACTCAGTATGTTGTGCTGTATATTTGTGTATATATATTTGAATTCACATAGATATGCATGTATATATGGATATACATATATCATATATATATATACGAAACAATTATAATCAAGGAAAAAAGGACAGCAGTTTGTGAAAAGTGTCTTGGAACACAAAAAGAGGGGGAAAGGGAATGAGGAAATGACATGATTATATTGTAATTTAAAAATTAATTATAAAAAATAAAACCTTTTCCCAATATTTCAATTGAGACATTTCAATTGAATTTTATATCATTAAGCATAACCATTACTATCATCTGTTTAAATAAAATTGGTAAAATAGCTTGCCTATTTCTAGTGAACTGTTTTAAATAATATACATCTAATGTTTAACTGTTTAATGACATTTCATATTTCCTTTGCCACTAGTAGAACATTTTTGGAAAAGTTGAAAATTTAATATTGACTTTATAATTCATGTCTAGTCTGGCCACTTAAAGCACTGTTCCAATATTTGTTCGACCCTAAGGTTTTTTTATTTAAATGGATACTCTGGAGACATAGCATTTATAGGTTTTAGCATGGGTAGCAGCTAAATCATGGAAATTTATGAGGTGATAGAGAAATGTAGGAAATTAAGAAGAGGAGGAAGTCAATAATTATGATATTGAATATATCAAAATTTAACAGCTTGGTTTAAAATGTGAAGCTAACAAATGTGTGGTGGAAGAATTGAAAGATAGAATTACAGAAATATTAAAAGTGACTTTTAAATTGTTTTTGTCTCTTTATTAAAAATAACTTAAATTAAACTATAATTATATTACTCCCATCATAACTGTCCTACCTCTAAACATCCTTATGCCCCTTAACTGTTTCTCAAATTGATGACCTATTTTTGATAATTACTGTGTGTGTGTGTGTGTGTGTGTGTGTGTGTGTGTGTGTGTATACATACATATATAATTTGTACAGTCAAGTTAGTTTGGTGGTATGGATGTATATGATTTCCAGACTGATCACTTTGTATTGAATACCCAATTATGATAGCAATTATGGGAGAGGCTAATTTAGCTGTTATTAGTTGCCGATCTTTGTCTAAAGGGGAGACTATGCAGGCTCGTTTTTATGTCAACTTGACACAAACTAGAATCTTCTGAGAGGAGGGAACCATAATTCAGAAATTGCCTCCATAAGAGGCAGGTAAGAATGTAGGGAATTGTCTTAATGATTGATTTTGTAAAGCCCAGCCTAAGTAGTACCACTTTTAGGCCAGGGATTCTGGGTTATATAAGAAAGCAGTCTGAGAAAGCCATGAAATGCGAACCAATAAGGAATATTCCTCCCATGTCCTCTGTATCAGCTATTGCCTCCGGGTTCCTACATTGTTTGAGTTCCTACTCTGTATGCCTTATATGGTGAATTATGATATGTAAGTCTAAGTAAAATGGGCTCCTTCCTCCTGAAGTTGTTTTTGGTCATGGTCTTTCATCATAGCTAGAATAACCCTAAAAAGACAAAATTCTTGTGAGACATTCCTCTTCTAAGTTAAAATGTCTATTGATATGATATATCATCACTGTTTAGCTCGTTTTTTAGGCAGCCATATTGTTGATATATTATGGGTGGAGCATCACTCTCATTACTACAAGACATGTGATGTCAAGGTTTCAAGCTTGTAAACAAATAAGATACTAGTGTCTTAGTCCATTCTTTACTGTAATAGCGTAGACTGTTACTAACAACAATAAAAGTTATTTTCAAAATACCGGAGTCTAAGATGTCAAAGGTAAATTTACTGACAGCTATGCAGCTATATTCTTTGGGTATGACATCCTTCTTGAACAAAACAAACAAACAAACAAACAAACAAACAAACTCCCCCCAAAAAAGCTTTTTTGCCATGACATGGGGAAAGAACCCAAGAACTACCTATGCTCCCATGGTTGAGGACAAAAACAAAACTGAGGGTACACTCCTCACTTAATTATTACTTATGCTTATTGCCAAATAATGTCCTATTCAGTTTTCAATATAAGAAATTTTCCAGTGATTGGACTTGGGTTGAGAGGCAGCATGATCTAAGTAAGGTGGTACAAAGTTATTTAAGTTACCCATTTTTACAATAAGAAGTATTTAAAAGATTAGAGATTCCACAGCTTGTGAACACAGCTTGCTTTTTTGCCTTCACATTCTATGAACAAATATTGCTCACAATTTTGTACATTTAATTTCAACTGATGAACCACTTCCCTATCTACAAAATATAATGGCACATATTTTTATTTACATCCAGTAAGATTTTTTTGCTAGTCCCCAAACCTAAAGAAAGAACCCAGGACTTTCCTTTAATTTCCTTACAAGGAGCTAAACTTGATAGTAAATGTGGATAGTTTCTGCCCAAAGCTAAGCCTTTACTTCACCACTGAAAAATTATCTGGCTAATGTGGAAATATTGATACCAACAAAAATGGGTTCCAGTGTCAGCCTGATGACTTGAGGTCCCTCTCTGTTCTTGTGTCACTGCCCTGTAGCTGCCCTGTTAATTAATTTCCTCCTAAGGACACAGGGGAACACTTGAGAATGGCCTGGAGGACTTTGTTCTTTCTTTCCAGGACACATAAATGAATGATAGTGCATTATTTTTAGCATATATAATTTCACATAGAGGAAAGATTTTGGCTGCAGTTTCATACCTTATTAGAATTGTTGATGTTAGAGAAACTTCAAATTACTTTTACTCTTGCCAAAACCACAAAAGGAAACATGCCTCTACTTTTTTTCTATGGCCTTATCCTTGGGCTGAAGAGAACTTAAGGGAAATAGCATTTTCTTCTTGACTAGAGATGGAGGCAGATGGTATCAAGTACATTTAGAACCTCCAGCAACAGCTTTCTATAGCATTAGCAGTAAATCTACCATTTGCAATCTATTGTCTATTTAAATCTATTTAATTTACATTTAACAAGACACCTCTTATTCTTACGACTTAATTAAAGAGTTAGTGACTATTAAAAGGATACTAATTGAAATGCAATAAATAAGATAACTGAGTTAGTGTGTAATTAGCCAAATTTACATAAGTAATAAACACCGTATTGCAGGCTTCTAGAATGGAGTTGAACTAATGCTGATAGTCCAATCTCATGCAAGAACAAGTGTTTAGGCATTTAATTAACATAAAACAAAAAGCTCTGACAAATTAATTGTATATAATTTTAAAGCAACTGCCAAACAAATAATATAAGTGTGTCTTATGGAGGAATTATTTTAACATTTTAGTAATCCTTATTAAGATTTTGATTCATTGATTTAGAAAGAAAAGTAACTCAAACAAGATAAAAAGAACAACTCTTTTTTTTGTACGAAAATTCTAATACAGTTACTACATTTAGTGACTCTTCTGAGTCATCAGTTTACCCTACATATTTTCCACAATATGAGACTTCACATATGAAGTGACTGACAGTTTGAGAAATGTGACCATAAGACTCTTACCGAACGAATTTGACCTCCCTCCCAAATATCTCCTATTTATTATGCATCTCTCTATATATACATTATAACAAAATAAAATATTTACTTTATAGTTTTAATGTCTCAAACATCATTTCATTACCTCAGTAAGTGGACTGAATTTACATAATATATTAAAACATCATGAAGTTCCCAAATTTTATTTTTGTATATTTTAGGAAAGTAGTGTCCCTGATACAAGTTAATGGTTATATTTTCTGTAATGAGTACAGATAGGAGAGCAGTAGGGAGTCAATAAGTAGATAAAGTACTTTGGTGTTTAGTATATGGGAATGAAAATTGCTTTTGCACTAATATTTGTATATGTAATTGTGCTTGTCTTTTTAAAAAATAATTCATATGTTTTCTTGAAAGTAAATTTTTAATAAAATATGTTTTGATCACAATTTCCCTTTCCTCACCACCTCCAAGATCCTACCCAGCTTCCTGTCCTTTCAACTTTACACGTTCTTTTACTTTCTCTGAAGAAAACAAACATTCCAAAAACTGATTAAAGGAAATAAACAGACAACAAAAAGAAAAAAGAAAAAGTACAAGAAATGCAAATATACAAAGACAGGACACACACACACACACACACACACACACACACACACACACAAAACCTATATAAACACAAAATCAGAAACAATAATATACAAGCAAAAACGCAGTAAGATAAAAACAAATACCCCAAAAAGAAGGCAATATGAGACAAAAATTTCCTCAAAAATACTATTGAGTTTGTTTTGTGTTGACTATTTACTGCTAGATACTGCTTTAGAGTCATTTGTTACCCAGCAAGAGTCCACTGGGGAAACTATTTTTTTCTTTTATGAGAAGTTGGCAATTAGAGATAGCTTCTTTATTAGGATGGGAACTTAACGTCCTCTTCTTTCTCTCAGTGCTGGAACCCATCTAGTTTGGACCTATGAAGGCCCTGTGCATATTGCCATGTTCTCTGTGAGTTCATACATGCATCAGTCCTGTTGTGTCTAGAAGATACTATTTCCTTGTTGTAATCTACCCTCTTTGGCTCTTATAATCTTTATGACCCTCTTCCACATAGTTCTCAGTGCCCTGAAATGCAGGGATTTGATGGATACATCCCATTTAAAACTGAGTGTTTTGAGGTCTCTTAGTCTCTGCACATTGTCCTTTTGAGGGTCTCTGTATTTGTTCCCATCTGTTGCAGGAAGAAGCTTCTGTGATTATGACTTAGCAAGACTCTCGTTTGGAGACATTTTACTACTATGATCTTTTAGCAGAGCAGTAGAATTTGGTTTCCTTCTAGGTCCATGGCCTATCTAGTCTCAGGTTCATGGAAACCCAAGCAATGGATTCCATCTCCTGGAACTGGCTTAAACCCAATCAGCTAATTGTTGGTTACTTTCACAACTTTTGTGTCACTATTGTACAGTGTACTATGCAGGCAGGTCACCATTTTAAATCACAGGATTTGTAGCTGGCTTGGTGTTTATCTTCTGTTCTGATGACATGCACAGGGCCTTATCATTTGTTTGTGGAAACCAATCAATAGCCTTGGCAATAGCCTGAATTTTTACTGGGTGGGTGTGTGGGGGGGTGATCTATGAGGTCCTTTGGGCCAACAACTCAATTAGATGGAGCCCATTCCTGTCACTGGAGGTTTCACTTCATTGTGATATCCAAACCCTTGAAATGTTTCTTAATGTTATATGTTCCTCCCCATATTCCCCCTTTACACCTTCCTACCTCCCTCTATCCATGTAATCCCCCTGCTCCAGCCACCCACCCCCAACACACCTTATTATCATAATGCACTGGGTAAACAGTAGACTATCCCTGAAAATATGGTGGAAATGAAAATTTTCAGTAAGTTGACTTAGCTTCACTATGTTTATTTGTTTTATATTAAAATAAAAGCTTTATTAGGAGATTCTTATAATTATTTGGCATATGACATTATAACAAATTGAACATTAAGATAAAAATTCACAGATGCTTTCTAGTGCTGAATTCAGGCTGAATTGCTTTTGTGATATGATAATTTACTCCATGTTCTCTCTATGCTTGAATAATGTGGTGATTCAAGGACACACAGCTTCCAAGAGTGATGTGCAATAAGTAAAAGAGAATAAGTGAAATATACTTCACTGAAAACTGCCTTTCAAAATGGATAGATACCACATGTTTGGTACCAACAACAAAGACAGTTCATTAATAAAGAATACAAACTTTTATTTTATTTCCAGAATTGTATGGTATTTTATAAGAAATAATGAAAGCATATCAGCAACACAAACTGTACACATTTAATTAACTTTTTATAAGTATTTTTTAATTAGAATATACTTGCATAATTATATCCTTTGCCTTTCCTCCTTCTACCCCCTCCCATCTATAACCCTTGTGCTCTCTCAAATCATGGCCTCTATTTTATAAATGTTCTTATATGTATAGAGGTGAGTTTAAACACATCAGAAGGTGATATACTGTGGTTATTATAAATTAAATTGTGACCATGGTCACTGCATATGATTTTAGAGGAGTATTATCTTAAAGTTTAGTACAATCTTTTTAAGTCTTCGTAAAAATGAAGAAAAACAGATAGTTGGTTTATTAAAAACAGACAATTGTGTCATAGTTTTCCAAAGTATTTTCCTTCTTATTTAATGTCCCATTAATATATTCTCCAGAGAAATTCCCTGCAGTGGTTATTTGTAAAAAACAAAAACAAAAACCAAACCAAACCAAACCAAACAAAACAAAAACAAAAAACAAAAAAACAAAAACGGGGGGAGGGTGGTTGTTTAAAGAATATTTAGAAAGATTTAATGTGTAATTTACAAGTACAAATATGAAGAATTACACATGTATGTGAGTAAAGTAATTAACATGCTTAAAACAATTAGTTGAGACATTTGGAAATATGTTGATATATGACATTTGCACCTTCAGTAATTGGGGAGGACTTCATGAATTTGAAGGCTCTTCAGTAAAATGCACAATGTTAATGTATCTGAAATAATCTCAAATGCTATTTCTCATTTGAAATCTCACAGGTCTCATATTATACTTTTATTCTATATTGATGTTCTACTGTTAAACTTGCACACAATACTGTTTCTTGAAACTTACTGGAAAAGAAAGAAAATATAAATTTCTTGAATTTGGTGTTTTATTATGTTTTATCAACCCTTCACTATCTGCTCGTGTGTGTGTGTGTGTGTGTGTGTGTGTGTGTGTGTTTGTGTAATATTTTTAATATTTCCAGAGTTAATTTTTTAAAGTTAATTTATAATATAATGGGTTTACTATGGAATCTTTATATATGTCTTTTACTATATTCCTCCCATGTGCTCCCTTCCACTTCTAATCCTCTTTTTTTCCTCTCAGTCAACTCCTCTGCTTTCCTGTTACTCTTACACCAGGTGGTCACAGTATGTATCTGTGTGTGCGTGTGTGTGTGTGTTTGTGTGTGTGTGTGTGTGTGTGAAATAGAGAGGGACAGAGACAGAGAGAAACAGAGAAAGACTGAAACAGAAAGACCTTGGCCATGGCAGCTACCTTGTTCGTTCTCTAAGGACAGCTTCCAATAAGGGATAAACTTGTAAGGGCTGGAGTTGATACTCCTGGCAATGCAGTGACAAGTATCTTGGGCCCAGAGGGCAGTACTTATGTGATGCATGAAAGTACTCAGATTCCGTTGACTGTAACTCACTGAGGAAGGCTCTGCTTTTTTTCAATAATTATTTGCAGCAATGGCTTTAGTCATTAAAAGATTATATATAAAGATGTCCTTAAGCAAGTTTAATAATTTGAATACAACCTGAGTGTACACATGAGTGTAAGTAAAGTGATATATGAATGTTTTCATACAAAATTTATGTTTTTTATTTTGAGAAAAATTTTTAAATTCATGTTATAATCAATAATCAATCAAAATAGTATCAGGTTATATGTAAAACATCTAATTTATTTTAAGTTTTGGGTGTTTCGGGCACAGAGATTTTCCAAGTAATCTAAGAATTTCTTAAAAATAGTTTTCATTGCTGGGTGGTGGTGGCGATGCACACCTTTAATCCGAGCACTTGGGAGGGAGAGGTAGGCAGATCTCTGTGAGTTCAAGGCCACCTTGGTCTACAGAGTGACTTCTAGGACAGTCAGGGCTACACATAAAATCTCTTTCTTGAAAAACTAAAACACACACACACACACATATCTATATTCCATATATACATATATTATTAAAATTACAAGTTCTGGCACATATGAAATGTACAATGTAATGAACTAGAATCTCAAATATTTACATATGTATAATTTACTTAGTAATGAATAACTATATTTAATAAGGAAAAATAATTTCCTTCACATGGAATGTTTAAGTACAACTCTGGATAAGGTTAATTAATATTATAGCAGGATTTACTCCAGGTATTTTAGTTTTTTTTAATTTTTATACATTTTAGTTTTTTATTTTTTTGGGATTATAATATGGTTACTTAATTTCCAGTTTCTTTACATCCCACATAATTCTCCTTGCTATCTTTCATATTCATGATCTCTTTTTATTCTTGCTGCACATATATATGAAATTTTAGAAATTCAATTACATAGGTATAAATTATATTATAATTTTCAGCAAAAATATTTTTTGATTGCAAGTATGGAGCTAAACATGCTAATATGTGTATCATATTTCAGGATGTTTTTTAAAATCTTTATAGCCAATAATTCTAAAGATATGGCCACACACTATTTTGAACATAATTCTTGGATTATTGCCAAGTTATTTTTCTCTCTCTTGCTTGTCTTTAGTCAGAAAAAAAAGTGAAACACTCCTTTTTTTTTAGTGAATCAAACCTTGCATTTGTAAATTACTAAAATAAATATAAATACTGAATATCTATAGTTAGGAGTTCTTACATTAATCCAAATAATTCATTATTTGGCTATTATACACTTAAACAGTTGGCCTTAGACTGATAATTAATTATTAAGAACTGATCATTTTAATTTTATTTATTAAAGGTTATAGTTATTCTTTATTATAAAGAAAGTATAGAAATGTAATAATTTAATTATGTGAAGTATTTTTATTTAGTACTAATTAATTTGTATCATTATATCAGTTTATAAAAGCACTCTGTATCCCAAAAAAGATGACTAAATAAAGTGTTATACTAAGTTTTGGTGGCTTCTCATTCTTATCTCTATGTTAGATAAAAGAAAACGTAAATGAAATTCCAGAAAATAATGAGGAGTGCATTAGCTTTTTGCCAAAAGAGCAAAGTTATTGAAGTCCTATGCCAGATCCATACTTTCCCAGTCATTTTGAAATGGGAACACAGCCATTTCCTGATTGGATACTGAACTACATCTTCTGTGAATGACAGCTGTTAAGTCTGACCTTATTGTTACATTTACTTTATAGTGACAATGGGATTTTAATATTTAAATGGTTTTTATATTCTTGAACAATTTATACAGACAACATTTACTCATCGTTTATGTTTTCCCATTATATAGAACCACAACTTAGGAGATGTCATGTATTTAAATATATCATTAATTGCATGGCCACTGTAACTAGCCATGAGTAAAGTAAAAGCTGGCATTACATATTTAAAATGTTAGGTCATGATACTGTGTCTTTTGCATTCTGCACAACATTAACAACTATTCAACTAGTACAGATGCTATTTGCAAGCATTTTATTAACACAGGATTCTGTATGTAGTAGGGGAAATTGCACATTGGTGATTTATATATATGTTTTGTATGAATGTTTTGAATGTCTCTTATCATTTAGAAAAACATGAAATCAGTTTACTATTTTTCTTATCCTCTAGTCTTATAAAACAATATAAGTAAAGCTACCATTATTATTGAACAATCGATAAACGTCCAATTAACAAAAGGAAACATTTGCTAAGCAAACATTATTTTTCTAACTATTTCTCTTTATTAAGAAACATTTAGAAGCAGAGGGGACCAGGTGGGGCAAAAAGGATGGATGGAGAAAATATGTAGAAAGACAACCGGAATTGGAGAACATTTAGGGGGAGATCAGGAGACCTGGGCCAGTGAAACTCACTGAAATCAAGAAGGGAGACCATGGCGAGGAATTCTAGAAATGGGATTGGGGAACCTGAACAAGCCATCTCCTGTAACCAGGCAAGGCTTCCAAGGGTGGGACTGGGACACTATCACAGCCACAGAACCTTCCACCTATACCCTATTTTTCCTACAGTATCTGCTTGTAAAATAGAAGAGCAGAACCCCATGCCAAATGAGAGAATCCATGCCTGCTACAGCTGGGCAGGCCAGGAACCAGAGTCTGTATAGCCAGGAGAAGATTTCTAATAATATTCTGCTCTATTCATAGATTGGTGTGTAGCCCATTTTTTCTCAAAGAAGCTTTCTCCAGAAGCTGATGGGAACAGATGTAGAGGTCAAGGGTCAAGATGCAGAGCTCGAGAAACCCCACAGAAGAGGAAAGGAGAGATTTCCGGGTCCAGAGAGGTCAAGGGTACCAGAAGAACAAACATCTTGGAGCCAGCTTACTATCTCCCTTGGGGTCGCAAGAAGCAGACATTGAATCTGCAGAGTCCCCTAAATATAGCTTATGATTGTCTGGATTGGTGTTCTTGGAAAACTCCTACAAGCTGGAGTGGGGGAGTCTCTGACCCTTTTACCTGCCCTTGGGTACCTTTTCCTCCTGCTAGGTTACCTAGTCCACCCTTGATGTAAGGACTAGTATCCATTCTTGTTCCATTGCAGTATGCCCTGTTTGAGAGGTAACCTGGGAAGACCGTTTTTTTCTGGGGAGAAGTAAGAAGGGTGTCAGTAGGAAGCGGAGGAGTAGGGGTAGATAGGAGGAGAAAGCAGACCGAGGGAAATGGGAGGAGGAGAGGGAGGGGAAGGGTGGTCAGGATATATGATACAAAAGAAAAAAATTAAAAATTTAAAAAAGAAAATGGAAATAATGACAAAAAAGTAACATTTATAATAAGTAGAGAAATTAAAAGATAATCAAAATTGTATATCCATGATTTGTGTTTCCAATATTTCTATATCTGAGCATATTTATGTTAGAGTTTTATATTTGAGAACATCTAAAATAGGTTATTTGTTATATTATGTATACATAAACAGAGCATGTAAAGTAATGATGGTTTAACTTAGTAAAACTGTTGAACTGTGGACTTTCAGTTCCACACAAACGGTATGCTCTGTCTCCGTATTGACACACCCACATTGTAGCTGTGTTCCTGTTAGACAAATATTTTGTCAAAGGCTTTCTTAAGTTCTGGATCAGTAGAAAAGTGCAATGTAGAGGTAAACTAGACCCATGTCATTTTGAGATTAGTTTTGCTAATCTGATTTAAATTCCTTTAAATTAGGCTATCCAAAACTTTAAGCATAAAAAGACCAAAACACTCTCATGAGCAGAAAACTTTGAAAATTATATGGTACACACATTTGAGTAACTTCAAATAAAACATAGGCTTGTCTCAGAAATATGTTTAGCATGTTCAGCCTATACAAGATTTAGATGCTTTACAGAGATGTAATAAAAGATGACAGGTTAATTAAATACTGGAGAGGTGCCAAAACACAGATACTTCCTCATCACAGAGTTCAGCAGGTGCTTTCATCTTGAGTGTTATATCTCAGTTGTAGGTAAGTTCACAAAATAATTAAGATCATGCTGGATGATTGGTTATTACTGTCCTTGAATAATTTGGTTTTCGGTCTTTAGTAAAATTGACATGAGCCAATGCTGGTGTAGAATGCAAATATTTATTAATGAAGTTAATGCTAAAACACTCACGCACAGCATTTGATTTATTCTTCCAAAGTTTTGCTTACAGTGAGCAGAAGAAGCATATATAGGAAGCAAAGATAAAAAAGTCTATCTCACAAATAATCTTCCCAAAGGAAACCTGAGAGGGCCATGAGTAACTAGACAGCTCAACAGCTTGATTACAGGGGCCAAATGTCCTTTAGATAACACTGGAGTGCTGTTAGTTCACTGATGAATTAGTTTTCTTCATTTTCTTTTGTATGGTTCTTGAGGTTGAATTTAAGACAGCACACACGATCAGCAAGTTCTCTGCCACTGATTGCCACCAATATTCCTATAAAATTTTTCTATTTCTAGGTTAAATAGTCTGAATTACAATCATATCTGTAATAGAGTATGAAGACTTTAGGGAAAATCACTTTAATTCTCTCATCATAATTGTAACTTTTGTACTGTAAAACTTTTGCATTTTTCCAGTTCAAAATCAGCAGATTCCAAAAATGGATCAATAACATTTTAAAATATATTTGTGCTGAACACATAAAGATTTCACGTTGGCATTCTCTAACCAATATATTGTAACAGTTATTCACACAATATTTACATTGGTAGACAAAATGTACAATTTTTTACTGGAATCTATATGTAAATTATATGCAAATGCCATATCATTTTATCTCAGGGACAGCACCATCTATTATGTACTGGTATCTGGAGGAATCCCTGAGGACACCAAACAATGAATGAATGTTTTCCTTTTGTCTGCTTCTATATTCATTGTTCCACTAGATTTATATGTTGTAGAATTTTTTTACCCTAGAATCTAGTTATTCTGGATATCTTATTGGATAATTGCACAAAAGTATTTAAATATTTAAAAATTAATGATAGACTATGCACTTATGTCTATTGTATATGTATGAATATAAACATGAAATTTTGTTTTATTGTGATTTATAAGTAAAAAGTGATGTTATAAATTGGATTTTAAGAATGTTGATTTATTTCTCAGTCTAGTACAAGATCACAAAGGGCTTCTAAATGAATTTTTATTCTTTGTCCAGAATTTCTAGAATGTCTTATATTTATTTGGAATCTCTTAAAACTATATACATACAGTGTAAATTCATTTCCTATAGCATTTTCTTTTTATTTGAAGTGCAATCATTTCCCATTATGTGGATCTATATCATATTAATCAATCTGCATTGATGGATCTTTTCAAAAATCATAAAACAAAATTAAATCACACAAAAAGTCATTTATGCTGCTGAGAATACTTACAGTCAAAGCCAAGCATGTTTTATAAGGAAATTGTCACTCCACTAGATACTAGAGGGCTAATAACTTTGTCTGGAAAAATGGTACTAGGCAAATGTACTACTCTGGGATCCAGGATGTGAAATGCTTTCAGCTTAATCTAAGTAAGATAATAATTTGGGAAAATCTGTGCTTAGTCTCCTTGTCCATCTCTGAATATGTTAATAATTTTGTGGTTAAGGGCTGTCATTAGGAAGGATAGAATGAAATAACACTAGCAGATGATAGACAATATGTGCATGAAATAAGCATCAGAGAACAACTAGCGTTATCTAACTTCAGTCACAGCAATGTCTTACCCAATAATGGGAGATGTTTCTGATGGAAATATGCAGTAATTGGAAGGATGGATAGATGAATAAATAATAGATAGATAGATAGATAGATAGATAGATAGATAGATAGATAGATGTAGATACGTAGATACTAGTCAACAAAAGATTTTTTCTATAATGTCATTAAAAATTGTAAATTTTATAGTAACAAAATGCATTTAATTCACTCAAACTACAGAGCATCACAGCTTCTCCTCAACACTTTGGAGTATTAGTCATTTACCTTTGTGATCATCTGGATGAGTAGAGAACACCAGTAACTTCTTCTATTCATGTGTACTCTAAAGTGTTTTATTCTGAGCAATAGCAATAAAACATGTAGGTGTTTATCTTATGCTTGATAGCATTGCTGGACTTACCTGGATAATTGTGCCAAGTTATATTGTCATTTGTTTAACAAATATCGACAGTTTAAGCCATATCCAAAGAAGTTAGTGTTGTGATTTAAATAAGCATCAACTATGACCATTTCCTTTGTGAAACAAAAAAACAGTGGCAGTCCATTGATAAAATTGCCAGGAAGATATAGAGCACTAATTTAAGAAAAGCTTTTGGAAAGCTGTCTACCAATTAGTAATTATTAAATATTTTTTGAATTATAATTACTCAAATAAAGCAAGTTGCAAGATTAGGTCTGGTCCCAGTTTTCAATATAAAATTCAGAGAGATTGCGTTAAACTCTTCTTGTTTATTAGATAGTCTGTATGATCAGGAAAGGAAACAGCTGGTATTGACAAGAAAGCAAAATATTTTTTTCATCCCTTCCTTTCTTTCTTCCTTCCTTTCTTTCTTTCTCTTTCCTTCCTTCCTTCCTTCCTTCCTTCTTTCCTTCCTTCCTTCCTTTCTTTCTTTTTTTCTTTTCTTTTTTTGACTTTTTGAGACAGGGTTTCTCTGATGTAGCTCTAGCTGTCCCGGAACTCTGTCTGTAGAACAGGCTGGCCTCAAAATCACAGAGATCCTCCTGCTTCTGCCTGCCAACTGCTGGGATTAAAGGCATGGGCCACCATCACCCAGGAAAAGATCCAACTATTCTTAGACAGAATAGACTTATTTTAAAAATATATTCCTTTATCATTGTCAAGATTTGATTTCTGTCAGAAAGATAAGCATTTGGAGCTCCTAGATTATCTCTTTGTTGTTCATAGTTGTTAATATCTGTGCCAACTCTCAGATCCTACAGATGTTATGTACTTTCATTACTACTCAACAGAAGGCAGTTTTTCAAGGAGGATATCAGTGAAAGTTGCTTGACTACCAAGGTTTGTCTTACATATAAAGAATGAGATGATTGCATGTGATACAAGTAATATGGTTCCTAATGCCATTTTCAAGCAGGTTTTAAAATAAATCAACTAACTGATTGGAGAGACTAGTTGAGTTGTAGTAAAATTCTGTGATAAAGCTCTCTGGACCACGGTGCCATTGTTTTGAAAGTAATTATGCCCATTATGTATTAGGTCATTTATCTCTAATATGTTAATATTTTATTTGCTATCTTAAGTCTTGCTATCTTAAGTTAAAGACTTTTAAATTTTTTTCTCAATTAATGAGGAGGTGAAATGCATTTATTTATACTATTTGTCAACTTCTTTTGCATGTGATTCTTATGGAAAATTATATGTAAAAATATATACAGTACAAATACATATACAGTATTTTCATATTCTAAAACGTTAACAGACACTTCTATTATTGTTCCATAGAAAAAGTACATGTTAATTGCTAAGATTATTAGCTTGCATTTGAAGAGATTGTTATGGACAACAGACTTTCTTTTATACAAAATGTTAGTAAAAATCCCAAGGGTAAAATAATTTTGTTATCTATGAATACGGATAAGATGGTAGGTATATATTTTCTGTCATTCATTATTATGCTTGTATTGTCAAAGGAAATTGTTAAACTCTTCATTATCGGTATTTTATGAGCATTCCCAGTTCCATTCTTCATTATACAAACAAAAATAATTTGAAACATTTGAAGAAATTTATAGAAAACTTAGAAAAATATGTTAAAGACAAGTTGCCCTGTCTAAAGTGTTTAATTAGAAAATACTTATAAATTTCTTGTTTAAAGTCACATTTTTGTGAAAATATGCAAAATGAGAAAACATGTTTTAAAGTACACTCATTCTTACAAGAAAAAAATAAAAAGCTGAAAGTCCCATTTACTATTTAATTCTAATCCACTTGATTTGACAAGTTAACTGTGAGTACATAAATAGCACGCCCAAAGGGAAAAAGGAAAGTCACTTAGGAAGCAGGCTGTTTCCTGCCATGCAGTTAATATGTCAAGTGAAGGATCTGTGCAGCTTCAAAGTAAGAATAATGTATGGCGACTCATTCATTTTAATTACCATTCAGAAGTTTGGAAAAATTCATTCACATCCACTTTTCTCTTTAGCTTCTATACCTGTTATAGCAACATTGCATTGTATTTAAATGCTCAAACTCTGGTGCTAGAGTAAATCATTCTGTGACAGGTCTTCAAATTCAGGAACTACTCAACTGTCTCTGCACCAGAACTTTAATTCTGGATTCTTATTTGTTCAATATTTTTATGGAGCTCCTACGATGACAAGAAGATTACTAATTCTGAAGAAAACTAGAAAGGGAAATGAGATTGCCCCTTATTGGACATAATTAAAATCAACTGAGAGTCCAGATGGATACCTGGATATAGGAAAGAGAACAATAACTTAAAAACTAGAAAGCAGATTCTACTCATTTTAGCTAATTATTTATAAAGCCACTATTATCGCTATGGATGAGTATAGAAACTCATATCCCCAAGGTAAGATGAAAATTTTTTTTATGAAAATGATCCTGCATTCCACACTGTCTCTGGTCCCCTAAGATGTGAACATTAACTTTCCTTGGTGCTTCTAACATTTCCAGAACTCATTCTAAATGACTTTAAAAACTAATAAAGATAAATGTCATTATTTAAATTAAGATTTGTTTTTATTATCTAACATGACAGTACTTGGTAAAATTGGAGATCTGTTTGTGTCACCATTGCTAGTTCCCCAGTGTTGGTAACAACTGCTTAAATCTATACACCTGGACTTAATACCAATAATTCCTGCAGAGTTGACTATCTGCTGGTGGCAAATAACACCTTATCATGTATGGACGTTTTTTCTCTGTAATGGTAAGAAATGAATGAAAAGCAGTTCACTAAAGGGCATTCGGGATCCAGAAAAGTGATATTAACACACTTAGTACCAGTCCAAAGGGAGGTAAATGAGAGAAATGTCTTCAAGTATATGCACTAAAATCAGAGATGCCAATTACTGAGAAAAACCACATAACACAAAACAGAAGAAAAGCCCTAATATTTTATATTTCACAATACAAAATATTTCTTAGGATTCTTAGTAGAAATTAATGTTAGAACAGTACAGCAGTAGTCTAATTAACAGAGCAGATGAGTAGCCAAGTAATTTGAAGATTCTTATTGACTCTGTGTGTGTGTGTGTGTGTGTGTGTGTGTGTGTGTGTTTAACAAAAATGGTAAGATAAAACTTGAAATGGCTTTTCATCCACCTATTTTCAGAAACTTTTGTTCAAATGTTTCCTGGAAATCTCAAGATGTACTTATGTGGTTACCACAAAGAGGCTTAAATTCTTTCATTCTATGGCAAAAAGTCATATACTAAAAAGAAAGGAAACAAGAATAAGTACAATTAAATGCAGTCTTTCACTCTTTTAACAGTATCTTCCTTTGTACATCTCTCCATGCTCATCTTGACTATATCTCACTGTGGCAAATTAAGACTGCTGTTTGAAGGCAGATCTGGCTCCCACACAGACAGATGCTTGCACTTAATACTTTAAATATTTAAACAGCATTGAGAAGACCTTCCACCACTCCTGGCTTCATGGTACTCTTTACCCACATCTTTAATTTACTTTTGTTGCTTGTTATGCTCCATTTCACAAGATGAGAGAGCACAAAGGATGCCTATGATATTATTTTCCCATTGAGGTTAATATAAGATCAACATATTTATTTATATCAATTATCTGGTGAGATTCAGATTTCTAGAAGCAAAAGTAGAAACCAAATCACCTGGTTATCTTCCATCTGCAAAACAGTTGTTGAGATGGTTCCATATGGGAGTCAGCAAGAAGAAATATCCTTTTTTCTTCAAAAATTTTTGAGGCAAAAAGAAATGACATATCTCAGATTTCCCCTTAGTATTAATATCTTGCAAATTTTGAATTTTAATATTCAATAGTGGAATGAGCAAATGACATTGGGTGCTCTTGGCTCAAAGATAAAATAATTATATTTTTTGTATGTTCAGGCAAACAAAATTACTTTTGAACTTAAATATATTAGTTAATCATATATAATATGATTATTATATATCATATATATCATAATATAATATAATTAATATATATGGAATATGGCATCTAAAGGACCATGGGTGAGTATTTTGTGTTTCACTCAAATACATCAGGCATGTGAGTATCTCAAATGAGTAATTCTTTGTACTGACCACAGAAAGAATTTGTAACTTAATCCTCACACTGAAAGAATGCAAGAAGAATCTAAGAAGAAATGTTTCCTTCTCTAAACTTCTTCAACCTCTCTCATAATTTTTATTGAACAGTGAGTTACAAAGAACTAAACACAATGAAAGTATACATAAAGCATGAATGATGGACAGGACAGTCTTTTGTTATAAAAACCTTAAAACAGGAGCTTCCTACATGAGACCTTTCCTAGAACTTTTATACTGTATGCATTTAATGGAAATATTATGAAGTGCATCAGAAACAAAACTAGAGTATAGTGTAATAGACCAAGGGACTGGCAAATATTTAATTACAAAATGAGAGTGGACCCATTGAAAATATTTTCATCCACTCAAATAAAAGTGAAATCAAATAAAAAAATCTTTTGGTAAATTCCCTTCAAATACATTCATTTGAATGGAAGATATCATTTCTTTTCTCCATAAGAATTTTTGAATAATTTTCCTGGTGAATAGAAGTCATGTACCAGAAAATATTGAAAATACTGATATAGACTCCCATTGTAAAAAAAGGAATGTACTTTTACATTTTATTTTATTTTATTTTTAATATTATAAATATTCTTTGATTGAAATTATTTTTTGAGACAGGATTTTCTGTTGTAACTTTGGCTGTCCTGGAACTCACTCTGTAGTCCAGGCTAGCCTCAAATTCACAGAGATTGCCTGTCTCTGCTTTCCAAGTGCTGGGATTAAAAGTGTGTGCCACCACCACCTGGTGAAAATAATTTTTGTGATCAATGTTCCCCCTCCTTCATATCCTCCAAGATCCTCCTCACCCCTTAATGCAGTCTACATCATGACTTTTTTCTCTTTCTTTAGGAAACAAAAGACATAGAAAAAAAAATCAGTAACAAAAGAACAATAACAAAAAAAAAACCCAGAAGAAACACATTCACAGTCATAGATACACACACACACACACGCACACTCACATGCAGACACACACACACACACACACACACACACACACACATACACATTGACCCACAAAATTAGAAACCATAAGATACAAACAAGAGACCTACAGTAAGACAAACATTGAGCAAAGTGACAAGAAACAAATTTATGATGACATGTTGTGCTTTTCTAGAAAGTAAAATTTAGAGAAATGAGAGCTCACACAAAACATATTACATGATCTTTTATTGACTAAAATACATAAGGACATGAAAACCAATATCAATAGTATGATCAAATAATTGATCCAATCAAGTAATTTTCCAGGACAGAGAATAGTAAAAGAAACTAGGTACCAACTCTGTTTAAGTGTTGAGTCAAAACTAAATAGACATAGATATGAAGATTATAATCCATATACCATATATTGCAGTGAATTGAATGAATATCTTTAGCAAAAGGAAACAAAATTGAAAAAATTTAACAAAAAAATTGAAAAGCAGGGCAAAGGAAAGGAGGGATAGAAGGAAATGTATTAATATCTTTTGCACTATGTACTTCAGACAATATGGCTTTAAATTAAAACACTGTTTTCTGAAGCGATCCGTGTTTTTGTGAAGGGTGTATTTAAAAACTGACATTAATCTTTTTATTATCTCAACATCATCTACCAGTGTAGAGATTTTGCATTGTGATACTTTGTCTATAGTAAGCATATTTGACATAGTATTTAATTTCAAACTGAAAGGATATTTGATGATCTGGAGCCAATAGTCATGGTGATTTCATGTGAAGCTCACCTGTGTTGCTGAGGTTTCTTAGGGAGTCCCTGAGAAAACTGTTTCTGAGGTTGTTTCAGTAAAATTTCTCTACATTAATAATATAATATTGGTGCAGTGTAATAACAGTATTGAAGATTTGCTACTTATTCTGACATAAATTTTGAGTTTCAAGATGTAGGAACATTTTATTCTCACTGGAACTAATAAAACTGCAATCTATTATTTTCTCTAGCACTTTAGAGTTGTGTTAGCATAAAATCATCCCATGGGGGCTGATTACCCCTGAAATTGGAGAGAAGGGCATCCCTGAGTGTTCAGAGCAGAGCCATATGCGGTCAACAGTCCTTTTGATCACCTTTTACAATTTACAACTTCATTCATTCCAATGAATTCTACCTAAATGAGGATATAAATAACTGTTTTTCAAAACAATTCTTGTTTACAACACCGGTTGAAAACATAAGAATTTCTTACAAAATGGTATTATTTTATTAAGTTATTTGAGTATATATTGGTGTGAGAAAATATACTACAACATGTATATTATTAATAAGTATATAATAAGTTGAATCTAATTAAAAAATCTTGTTTATACAGAATTTTGCACCTTTTTGGGTATTATTTGAAATTGTCTGTGAGAATATGGAGAATGCAAATTTGTTCATTGGGTTATTAAAAAGAGAAAAGGTTGGGGGGCATAAAGTTCCTCATAGATCTAGGAGGTGCTAAAGGAAGGTGTGTGATAATGAATATGAATAAATTTCATTGTAAATATGTATGAATTATCAATGAATTAATAAAATGGCATATTAAAAGAAAGCCAATAAAATGAATACAATTATGTAACATAAAATAAAAAAAGAAATTTATGGAGTATACAGCTTTGTAATTGGAAGATGGTATGGTGAGTAATGAACCATTGAATATAATCAAACACAATTCACTGGAAACATGTGACATTTGTAAACATGTGACCCGAAAGGTCATTGTAGAGATTAAAAAAAAAAGAAGAAAGAACTATAATTTTGAAATTGGAGCATTATTTTGATTGATCACTCTGTACTAAGGAAATCACACCTCTCCACAAGTTAAGAGCCTTTCCAAGCAGAAGTTAGGGTGGATACAAGGGAAGAGGATTCAAGAAAGCAACTGTGTGTGTTTGAAAGAATAGAGAAGGTGAGCACAATTACAGAATATCGAGAGACCTCAAAAGCTGGAAAAGGCAAACAGAACTAAATAAATTAAATCAAAAATAATAAAAAAATGAAATCCTGTAAACTACTGAAAATGTTGTGGAACTTTTGAACTACAAAGTGTTACTTTTGTGTTGCTTTATCTGCCCAATATGTGCATTTTGTTGGAATTGAAAACTAATTTAGTGAATATGCGATTTCAGAAGATAATGAACTTTTATTAATGAAGATAAAGGATGAAGATAGATACACAGAAACACAACATGGCATCAGTTTGTCAAAATACTCCCTTATATAGGTTCTTTTTATGTGTGTATGTACACTTCTTATGGTTCTAAGTGCTATACCTAGGATCTAACATATTTTAAATAGAGTGTGAATTATTGACCTACATATATACCTGTGATATTGACTTTAAATGCAAAGTATTACAGAGATACTTCAAAGGATAAAATGCTTTACAATCTTAATTTTGGAAAACAATTTAGAGTGAAAAGTCTTGGGGTGAGCAATGACATGATGCATAAGAAGATTTAAAAATAGAGTATTATCCTGTGATTTTTCTCTGTGCCAGTCATATAAATAGAATAATCTAGATATTCTAGGATCTTATACAAAGATATATCAAGTTCACTCTGATTAGTATCATTTTATTTTTAGATGGAACATTAGCATGTCTCAGAGGCACGATCCCTTATATTCATGGCTGTACTGAACTCAGCTGACTCCTCTGGTTGTCTGGTTCAACTCACTTGCTGTACTAGCTCAAATTCTTCTTCAAGCTGCTGGTTCAGACTGATCTTCTGAGCCAGCTGACTGTTTCTGACCAAATTCTTCTGACTCTTGCTGACTCTGGTTAATTGCCTTCCTGCCTCAGACTGCCTTTGTGTCTCTCTGAACTCTTCCTGTGAACTAAGAGTCTTCTTTTATATTCTGAGAGTTGGGCATGTCCTCACTGTGATCAGGATTAAAGGCATGTGCTCATTCTGTAACCATGAACTGAGAGCCATGACCTACTTCTGAACTGACTGCTTCCTTTTAGATCCCCCGTGTTGGAGTTAACAGAATATACTAAATTGCCCTATCCACAGAAATTCCTTTCACCAAGCATTAGTACAAACAGAGGATAGTATTAGTGTAACATTCTTTCTGCATTCCATCTAGATCACACAAGCTCCTGAATGTGATGTCATCACACAGGCCTTGGATTTGATCCCTTCCTAGATATCACACAGGCCTTTCAATGTGAACTTTCCCAGAGCATCCAAGTTGCTGTATTAAAAGATTAAATATTCCACTATAAGGGTAGGAGTGGGCAATGACAGATCTGACTTTTTGGACCTGAATGGGAGTTTAGAATGTGGCAGCAGAAGTGCACATCAATTGATCTTATTTAAAATACCTCACAATTGCATCAGTGGTTCCATTTGCATAACAGCCAAGTGTAGGGTGGAGAGGAAATCCTTGACTGGTGCCTACAAGATGTGACAGAGAAGTAAAGGCAAACATTATTAGGGTTATAAATCCTAGGCAGCACACCAGGAAAAGTCAGAAGAGAGGATTTTTTTTGTTGTTGTTGTTAAATCAAAGACTATTAGACTCTCTAGATGGGTCCATAAGAGCATCTATCCATCTAGTTCTTCCTTGTGTTTCCTTTGGCCTCCACAGCTGGAATTGAGCACTTAAAAGCACTGCTTTTAAGCACTTTAATAGTGGTTGGTGTGGCTAGAATCACAGTGTGACATCCCTCTTAGGTGGCTTCTAGAGAGTGATACAGAAGAAACTTAACCATCATTCAATTTTAGTTTAAAACGTTAGTGAACCTGCATTGCTTAGTTAGGAGGAAGATTTCTAGTGTTGTAATTGAACCAATGTCATGATGTCCTATATCTAAGCAGCATTTTCCTTCTCAAGAGGAATATGATTAGTGACAAATTGCTTCTAAATAAGATCTTACATGGATTTATGTCTTCTGTCCTAGAAATGTGATCCTTTGAACTGAAAAAGAAACATGCTATTTTAACTTTGGATTATATTTTCCTTTTAGGGATTTAATTTCATATTGGAGGCCAAAATTAATGGTTTTCTTTTTAATTTTCAAGGCCAGATGAAGATCTGAGATAGCTATATTCTTTGAGTGAAATATTCAATCTGTAAAATATTTTGAATAATCATGCAAAAATTAATCTTAAAATTCTTAATCACTTCACATGCATTTATCATAAACAGGCAGTGAAGTCAAATTTGCTGAAGCATTAAGGTGCAAATGATAGATTAACTGGGTGGAGTTTTGGATCTTTCTGCTACTAATGAAAGCTTGAATTAAGTACTAAGTTTCTGTGTGTTTTAATGATTTAAGAGTCCAGTGGTGATTATTGTGAATTTTAGAGCTATACATGTAAAATTGTAAACTAAAACCTAACATATAGAAAGGATTTTGTGAATGACTTGCATCACTGAGATTATCTTATAACTTAAAGTATATTAATTTTATCTTTAACATACTAAACTTTTCAAACATATGCAAGAAGACTCAGTGAATAAGCTATAAAAAACTTCAGAATAGTAACACATAACCTACGGCAGCATATGAATTAATCCCCAATTTGTTTTCTAAACTGGGCTACAATGATAGTTTTGATAGCTTAGTTTTTTTTGACTATTGATGGTTCTCTTCAAAACTTTTTTGGAAATTCTGGCAATTTTAGATATGAAATACGATGTTTCTTACTGGAGCATTATTCTTAGATATATACCATTAAAAATTGAGTATTATATGACCCTTTTAAGTACTTATATAGGTCCATTTCCTTATTAGCCACTTGTTCAAGCACAGGCTGTGTTAAAGTCACTTTAAAAACTTCTGTGCCATCCGTGCATTGCTGGAATAAAGCCAATTTGTCATGCTGGATAGTCTTTTTAATAAATGTCTGTATTCTGTTGGCAAATTTCGTAATAGATTTGTATATACATATATATTTATGCATGTAATAACAATTAAAAGAGGCCATTGGTTTGAAACAAAGCAATGAATGGGAGCATTGAGGAGAGGAAAGTAGGGAGAATTATGTAATTATAGTCTCAAAAAGTGAAAAAAATGAACAGGCAATAGTCACAGGATGTTTGTTTTATTCAGGGTAGAAAGACCATAGATGGTATAATTCTACTACTAATACTACTTCCACAATATTACTGATAAATAAATAAGTGTTTTAAATAAAATGCATAGTTTAAAAACCTACATTAAAATAGCCTTTTTTTTAATGACTCAAAGTTGGAGTGCATTTTTTTAATTTTAAAGATTTTAGGTTTATTTAATATGTATGAGCGTTTATCCTGCATACATTTTTGTGTACCCTGTATGTATCTGATCCCCTTGGAAGACAGACGAAAGCATATCATCACCTGCATCTGAACTAGAGATGGTTTTTAGATGCTATGTGGATGCTGGGAATCAAGTCCAGGTCATCTACAATAGTGAAAAGTGCTCTTAGCCTCTGAGCAATCTCTCCAGCCCTAAAATTGAGTTTATTAAGAAAATGCTTTAGCATTCTTCCAGTATGAGGATTAAGTAGAGGTGCTGAGAAAGAGAAAATGAAAGTACAGATCCAATGCACAGGTACTAGTTTCTCAAGGGAGAGATAAATGGGTAGATTATAAATGGACAGATAAATAGATAGATAAATAGACAGATAGCTAGATAGATGATAGATCGATAGAGATACTAAACAATGAATTTACGGTCATTGAAAGAATGTAGGGATATGTTTAAAGTTATATATTTAAGAGAAGATTAGAGTTTGTGACCAGCCAGAAGTACAATTTAATTTAGTTTCTTTATCTGCAAATTTCTCTTGTATGCATTTTCCAACATTTAATAGAGATCACAAGGAGGATAAATGGATTGGTTTGACTCAGCAGGGCCCCACTGATAGTGGTTGAAGCCACATATGATTTTGGCATTACCAGATATTTTTCAAGTAATTTTTCCCCTCATTTTAAAGAGAAGCAGGGACACAGAATGTAAGACCTCTGTTTCCATTTAAAAATTTGAATCTATTAAAAATCTGAAAAATCATTAAATCCCTCCCCCATGAAATCCATATGCTTAAAAGATTCAGACAGAAACTGGAAGCAATTTGCAACTGTTCTGTGAAGTCATGCTTTGTTTGGATGTAAAATATTAGAAGAGAACTTTATACGATTGATTTAGGTAAAACATTAACAAAATAGAAAATGAGAGCATTCTGGGTAATGCGCTTATCTAATTTTCTCCCTTCCTTGAAGTGGACTTTCTTGCAATAAGACTTAGGACTTATTGACAATCCTGCAGATGTGTGCATAGACGATCCCAAATTCGTGTTCCAATGACTTCACCGAAACCGACATGAACTACATAATCAATTTATAAATCAGTTTTGCTGTCATTGTCTCCAGAAATAATTTCAGTGAGTTATCAGAGAGTGTCACCAAAGGTGATAAAATACTTTCCTTTTAAACTATGGTGCTAATCTCAGGACAGAGTGAAACATTCTACCACTGAAAAATGTCGACCCCTTCCTCAGTTCTGATGTTTTCTTCACAGCCTAAGAGTAAATCACAGAGGTATTTAATAATCAATAGCTCTGTGTTTTCTATTCATAGTCTCATTTTTATACACTCTACTTGACAGTATAAAGTATTTCAATTAATTAAAGGTATCAGATTCTGTGTCTGAAGAAAAATTGGGAAATAAACGAAACCATCATTTTAAAGTATGTGCTCAAGAATGTGAAATTGATAGAAAGGGAATCCGCTTTCATATACTGTCTTTTCTCAGGCAGTTCTTCCCCATGAATTCTCATTATTTAAAATGATTTTTCAAGGAATAGCTTTCATATAAGCATCACCATAATTCTCTTTCAATGTCGCCACATCATTTTCAAACACTGTATGACTAATAAAATTTTAAGGATGGCTTTACTCAATTTTCTTTTCTTTCCATTTACTAAAAATTATCTTCCCATTTTATCCTTCCTATTTTCCTTTCTGTTCCTCTCTCTTCTATATACTACTTTCTCCTCTTTCCTTTGCTGGAGCTTGATCCCTTAACTTCAGCAAGCCCCTGGACTTAATAGAGTCCCTAGAATGGCTTCTTTTTACTTCGTGCTCTCTTGATATCATAGTTAATGGCAGAACCCTATTAGCTTATTTTGATGTTTTTATCTTTCAGCAATTGGGAACTAGTCCATGTAGTCAAAACAGACAATTTTCAAGGGCACTAAGTGGATTTTCAGATGTTCAGTAAGGAGGAATAATCTTCAATAAAACATTAGACCCCCAATCAAAACCCACAGACTTGAGTGTTATAACATCTTAGTGGTTCCTGCCTCTTCTTGTAAATTTACACTTCCATGCACATGAACTCTGCCTAGCGCTAGTGCTTTAAGTGAAGGCTTGCACGCAAATATGGCCTCCTCCAAAGTTACCTCAGGCTGAAGTACTTCCATCATGCACTAAATTAAGAGTCACACTCAGTCTCTGGTGGCTTAGTTGGCCTCGGATCCAGTGGTGGCTCATGTATTATTAATGTGGTGAGATTGTCCTTTATTTTCAACCTCCCTCAGCAGGTGAGCTTGTCATATTCACTAAGAGAAAATGAGAGAAGATTGCCAACTGCTTGCGTGAATTGTTTTCACAGTTCTTAATTTCTGTTGAGAGGCTCGCAATATAAACAAAGTTTTACTTAACTGCCAGAACATTTGTCGAGGGTGTGATACAGCAAACCTTTCCTTCTGGGCTCTGTGAAAACACCCAGGGTGCCTCCAGTAACCCTACATGTGCCAGGAAGAATCAAGAACTAAGGTTTTCAAATACCTTCTCTGGCTTTAGCTAATGGAAAATAAATGTCACTACCCAAACCATTCGGAGGGTTGTCTGGAAATGTTAACAGCTACAGTCAGATAAAACTCTCACAAGTTTAACAGGGTGAGACTTATTTGTTCATAGTGTCAGCTTTTGAAACATAAAAATGTCAAATCCTTACAACTTTAGCAAGTGCTTAAACCATTTAAATATGTACAATATATTTAAAAAAATCTTTAAAACATTATCCTATTTTCAGTACAGTACCCAAATGTGCCATTAAACACAAAGGACATCTTGCTAGCTAATTAACAGAAATTAATATTTAATTTGTTTGACAATTTAGAGGAGAATTCTTTTGACATTAATTTTCTACTAAGAGAATCATTTCTTTTTATCAGTTATTTGTTGAAACTGCTGATTTTTTTTCATTTCACAAGATCTCTTATTTGAAAGAGTTGAGATAATAACTCTACTGAAAATGACAGATTCCTTGTTAATAAACTGAGCATGTATAGTGATATTATTTAATTAGCAAATGTTGGGAGAGGATGAGAGTAATTGTATTACTGTATCATCGGTACTTATTTTTTCTTACAAAATATAATCAAATACGTGCAAATAAACATATAAATGCACGTATAGTAATTGCAATGACTTACACACTAGGATTTTTAATTAGGGCAAATGGTACACTGAGACAAGTCAGTAAACATTGTGTCTAATATCTAACATACTGATTAAATCACACAAAAGAAAAAGTCACAATTAGTACCTAACAATTTCTGATCTTGAAAGACTACATATAAAAACTATTGGCAAATATTGTAGTTTGATATGTATTAATCAAATACACGTGGCCATTATTCTCCTAAAACTTGATACATCCTTACCTAGGAAATTCTTCATGCTGTGTTATCATTTACTTACAGAAAATCAGAATTTCTAGAATAAATAAGTAAATGCTGTCTAGAAGCAGAACTTTATAGACAACAAATTACAGATATGAATCTGTCTGATGAGTATGAAGATTCATCTTGCCATCATGATCAAAAATTAGTATTAAAAGTTTTATCACTTTTTTTTTATATTGTTTAAAATAGTTATATTTTGATCAGTCATGCTATGACTAGAATTTCTTGCTCCTATGAAAATAACAACATTGCAATTACAGAATTGAGAATAATTTTATAGGTTTTTCTAATCAGTGTTTCACAATCCATATCATTTATATTTGAGTATAATTGATTTGTTATTTCTTCTTGAAGTTGAGAATCAATTTTCAAACATATTCTACCCAACAAAGTCATATATTCTATCTTGCACTTTGAAGATGTTAGGTGAGAAGGTAGGGTAGCAAGACTCTAATTAATGTTCAGAGAAATGGGATCTAAGTATATGAAGATATAACATATCTTGAAATGCCCAAAAGATTATTCACTGATAATTATTTACACTCAGGTCCAGGATTTCTAAGTCTCATATGATTAATGGATATGAGGAGGCTTTCTCATAATGAACCACTTCCTGTATCAAACTAAGCAGTCCTGTCTGCACAGACCCTTAGGAAAAGCTACTTGTTCCAGAAACTTTAGAAACAATAGAAGTATAGATTGGCACAACTATCTCTTAAGTCATTGTTTGCTCTTAAGCCTTGAGTATATTAGCCTTTGCTCTGTACTAAATTTTGCTCATCCTCTATGACATAGTCTGTCTTATCTGAATTCTTTCAGATTCTTACAAGGACTGGGGAGTCAAGGGGAGGCCACTGATAGATGTTGGAGAAAAAAATGTACAATAGTTTCAAATGCAGTGCATTCCCACAGGTAAGACTAATGCTATCTCTTCTAGAAGACCACAGATCAAATATCTTCATTATCTGAATTTAAAAGGTATTAATCAAGTTAAAGTTAATCCAGTCTTTCACTGTCTTTAATTTATTTTTTATTCTCTCATACAATACAACCCAAGTGTGGTTTCTCTTCCCTCTGCTCCTCATGCTTCCCCCCTTCCCTCTCTCTGAGATTCACAACCCATCCATTTCCCCTAGGATAACAGCAGGCCTCCCAGGAATATCATCTAAACATAGCACAGCAAGATACGATTAAGACTAGGCACAAATCCTCATATCAAGGCTGGGCAAGGCAACCTAGCCAGAGGAAAAGGGACCCAAGAGCAGGCAAAAGAGTTAGATACACACCCGCTCCCACTGTTAGGAGTCCCACAAAAACACTAAGCTAACGGCCATAACATGTATGCAGAGGCCCAGGCAAGCTCCTTGATTGCAGTCTCTGTCTCTGTGACCCCTTATGCACCCTGCTTAGTTGATTCTGTGGCCCATGTTCTACAATTGTCTGTTTTCTATAATCCTTTCCCCACCTTTTGTGGGGTTCCCTGAGCTTTGAGGGGATGGACAAAATGAAGATCTCTAATTTAGATTCTTTCTGCCTAATATTTCTCTTTGGGTCTCTGAATCTGCTCACATTAGCTGCCTCTCTAGTGACAACTGGGCTAGGAACTGATCTATGAGCAAAGCAGAATACCATTAAGAATCATTTTATTGGTTTCTTTTGTTGTTGTCAGTCATGTTTGGGTTTACCCTAAGACTCTGGGTAACCTTAACTGTCACATAGTTTATGTCATAGTTTGAAAAGGAGCATGCACTCTGTGATCATTGATTTAGACTTAATCTGTCATTTGTCCCACTGTGTAAAGAAGTTTGGAAAATAACCAAACCACATTTTTTTTCTAGCTTCAATACATGGAGAAGTAACAATTCTAACTTATAAAATTACATAGATTATGTAGTTACTCTAACTATGGTGCCATGTTCTGACACATGGTGCTAGTCCTTTAATTTAGACAGAATTGCAAAAAAGTTCCAAAAAAAATTGTGTCTTAGTTATTCAATTGTACATGAATCTAGAACTGACTATGAAAATATCCTTAAAATTAATGGCATTAATATAGATTTTCCTCAAATATAAGAATAAGCCCCATCTAAGTTCCTAGGGTGTTAAAAGGAAAGAGTACTCTCTAGATGGGATTACAGACACCTAACAGTGATCAGTCTAGAACAGAAATGGGGGCAAAGGTGAAGTAGGAGATTCAGAGTGTGTGTATTAGATGTGCTATTTCATAGGATTAGGACAAATAAATATACAACATAAAGATGCATTTGGGAGAACTCTAAAAGCAAAGCTCACTCTTGGCTGACAGTCAACAGTCAAACAGACACCTCTGACTCAGTCTCACGAACTGGATTTAACAAACATCTTCAATGAATGTGCCAGCACACTCACCTCAAGTGTTTCTTGTAGGGGAAAGCCAGCTCCTCTGATAATTAGATTTGAGTTTGTTGAGAATGTAAGCAACCAGCCAAGTTTGACTCTGCTTGCTTAGATTTCTACCACCACCACCCCCACCAAAACATAAGATAATGAATGGGTAATGTTTTAAGCAACTCAGCTTGTGGTAATTTGTTGTAGCAATGGTGGGGGCTAATATGTACTTATTTGCTGAGCAGTATTAATTATAATTGTGCCTTCAAGGGGATTCAGAAATGCCTTTTCCAACTAACACATAATGTACATATTGAAGAAGTTACTGCTTTATAACATGGAAAAGTACTAAACTCGCATTCAGAGAGAGAGAAAACAAATTCCTTATTTTATATGAACCCATAGGGGTCATATAAACAAGAAGTAAGAGGCAGAGAAGGGCAATGTAAATTTTTTCTCTGGCTGTTACGTTCATGTTCTGAACATCCCCCTCAAAATTCATGTGCTGAAATCTAATAGCCAGTGTGCTAATATTAAGAGGTGAGAAATTTCAGAGTTGATAAGTTAAAAAGGAAAGAACATGAAGGGAATATTCAGTACCTCATAAAAGAGTTTGGAAAGGTGATTTCCTGGGCAAGCAGGTCTTATAATGAAGTGCTTAGTCCCTTGAGCTAGAAATGACTCAGTGAGAAGAACAGCTCTTAGATGTAGGGCTTGTGTGGGAGAGTGCTGCTTTCACACACCACAGTGTACCTGAAGCAATAAGTCATATATGATGTTGTTCCGAAGTCCTTTTGATTTTTCCCTTTTAGTTTAGTCGTGTTTCCAACCATAAGCTATTATAATATAGAGTGTCTTTTCCCCCTACATTTAATTCTTCCTGGAAATACCTTCATAAACCCACCCAAAAGTGTGACTCAGGAAAGCATTTATCAATCCAGTCAAATTTCCAATGAAAAGTCTGCATCCCATTGAGCAAGTTTGTTCTGGTTCCCTCCATCCTTTATCTATGTGACAGCCTTGCTTCATTCCCTTTAGAGAGCAGCATTCCAAGCCTCATCTTGAAAGTAGAAACCTGACCCTCATCTATTGACTTCTTAGTCTTCCAACCCTCTATATTTGTGAGACATTAATTTCTATTACTTACTAATTACAAGTCTAACATATTCTATTATAATAGCGGGTGGAAAAATAAGTCATCAAATGGACCTCATTAGAAGCCTAGTGTTATGATGTCCTGGTAACACAAGAAGACAATTTAGGGAAGTAGATGAAGTTGCAAATGATGCAACAGGCTGGTAATTGTGGCTGACTCTGTCACATGGACACATCTTTTAAAATGGGAAGTGTGTTGTACACTGTACTCCCTTCAGCATCTGGAATACAAGCTGCTCAATAATTACTGTCCAACAGAATAAGGAGAAATCAAGCATTCAATCCTTGTTTGGAACATTCTTTCCTATGTCAATTAAGTACTTCCTTTTATCATTGTTCTTTAAGCTTTCGAAAGTTGCATAGGAAAAAGGAGAGTAAAGGAAAATCTAACTAAATTTCATTTAAAAATCTTCTGTGTGTCTGTGTATGTGCATTCACATACATGTGTCTTTATGAGTGTGGGTAATGGGCAAGCATTTACTAGAGCACAGCACACAGGAGGAGGTGAGATTAAGACCTGTGAGTCATTCCTTGCCTTTCCACCTTATTTTAATCAGGGTCTCTTCAAGGTTCCCTGGTACATAGCTTGACTAGCTTCTCTGAAGCTTCTGAGGATTTCCTGTCTCTATACCTCATCTCCTCAAAGAAGTCCAGGGATCATAGGCATGGCTTTCATATGGGTTCTGAGGATTTGAACAAAGAAGCTAATACTTGCATGGCAAATACCACCAAGACAAATCCCAGTCAAATAATATTTAGAGGAATTTTGTACAACAGTTCAAAATACATTTGGTGAATATTTTCCTTTGCATTTGCAGTTTTGAGTATCCATTTAGACTAGTGAATGCCATGATTGTTTTGTCCAGTGTGTATACTCTGTTCTAAGAAAAGTTCTAAATTATCAGATAGCACTAACATCATTTCTTCATTTTTTCCCAACAACACCATTTCCAATGTATTTATATGTTCTTATTTTACTCAAATTTTAATCCTAATGAGGTAAGTGGTAACAGTGGATCCACACTTCCATTTAAGAAGAGTGTATTTAGAAAAACGGACTTTAAATAGATGCTCAGTGATGTGTGGAATGCTTCCCGAGTCTGTCAACTAAGGGAAATGGTGAGGCACTCATATTTACTGAGTAATAGACACCAGGCAGGCCCTTATCGACATCAGGTTCAGAGACCATTTGTGTCCCGTAGCATTGTTTATGGAAAATATTTGATATTTCTTACTGTCATTATATGTGGCTCTACAGTTTCAACACCGGAGGGCAGAAAGAAGAGTCGAGACGCTGATGTGCCTGAAGTCTTTGGGTGCGTTTTCCTGCCATGATTTTAAACCTCAATATTTCTGTCTTTTCTGCAATTTTACATTTTCTTTGAAATACAAGGTTGAAAGACAAAGAGGATTGTGTGTTTGTGTGTGTGTATGCATGTGTGCATGTGAGACAAGTTTCCCTGTGCAGTCCCGTTTCATAAACAATGCATATAGTTCAATATTTAAATTGAACTTCAGTTCACATTTGAAAATGACTGCAGAGCAACATAGATTGAAATCTGCTCTTAGTATTTAGAGTTATTTTTATTTAAAACGTGTTTGAAGTGATTTCAATCAAGATTCTATTTTAGGCTCTTTCCTACAGGGCAATAATTATTGACACTATTTTCAGCTAACTACAGCATTTTGACTAAGGAATGATTCCATCTTCACATTTTTCACATGGTAGGAATAAAAGGCTAAATTCTCAGCAAAGCACATTGTGCATGTAAAAACAACCCAAAGCCGGTAAATCCAGTTACTTTGAAACATTATAAGGAAATGTCATGCCATAACACTTACCTGCTATATTTTATTCTTAACCCTCTAGCACATTTGTTGTTTCCTGAGCTGAGATTAGTATCTTAAAAAGCTTTTTATTAAACATGCAAAGTCTAAATGAAGCACTCCCCTAACTGTAAATTTACTCAATTAGACTTTCTTGCAAATGACAAATGGGTGTGAATGTGCAATAAACCTATGAATACCATGATTTAGGATTACACAAAACTAAAGAATTTCCAGCAATAGACTGAGTGCAATTGATTGTGTGGTAAAAGGTAGGAGAACTGTGGAGGTTCCGTCTTGCCCTTTCATTTCCTTAAATCAGGAAAGAATACTCAAAATGCAGAATTTATATTACTGTGCTTTTAGCATAACTGGGGGCTCAGAAATGGCACTATAATCAACAAATTAACAATTACATTACTTGCAAGCCCCAGACTTTAACTCCTTCAGAGAAGGACAGGAGTTGCTTATGCTCCCAGAAGGCATTTATTTTTCTTTTTGGCACAGAGTACAGTTCATACTATTTCTCATTTTTCTTAATTGACTTTCTTTAGATTTTCTTTCAGGAGGTTAATTTTGTGTAATGGAATTATTTGATCCACATTAGCAATTTTAAAGTTTAATGGAGATAACTATACCTGTCTGCATAAATAGGATATTTGGCATTAATGCTTATTTTCTGTAATACCACATTAACTGGATGTACAGGAAATTTTTCAGCCCTGTGGAATTTGTAGATGAATGAGATGGTCACAAAATGTAGAGATTCTTTGCCATTTTAATAGAAAGAATGCAACAAAGACTTTAAAATTACAATATTTTATTTAGTAAACCTTGTTTAAATGAATACAGTATGGGATGCCAAATTGTGAGCACTTATATATCAAAAGGAAACTTTGTTACCCTTTCTTGATTCATCTATATTCCTGGGCAACATATGAACCTGCAAACATGATCAAACCTGGACCAAAGCTCACAGAATTGCCCCCCCCCCCATTTTAAACAGTTAATTGTTCTACAGAAGAAGTGTGAGTTCTGGACATGTGCAGTCAATAGTAATGTATGTTTTCTCAGTCACAAGTTGTGTGTCACTCTTAACTCATTGCTTGAACTAGTCATATAACTCAATGTAATCCTCTGTTTCAGAAGAAATAAACAATGAAGGTTATTCCAAATACTTAAAGAGTGGAAAGACAGATAAAATTATTGTCTTACATTCTATTTATTAATTAAGAATTTCATCTGATAGTGCAGTACTTAAATAATTTTCTCCCTCCTTCTCCTCTCTTCAACTCCCCATATCCTCACCTACTATTTAAAAATTTAGACACACACACATATGTCTCTCTGTGTGTCTGTGTGTGTCAGAGAGAGAGAGAGAGAGACTAACAAAGGAGCATATATATGAATATACATTTATATATACACACCTGTATACATCCTGCTTAGTTATTTTAGTATTGCTCATATGTTTATGTGTTTATGGCTGAATATTTGGGATTAGATCACCAATTGATAACTTGTCCCTAGAGAAGACTGATAATCCTACAGCAGGAATTAACTCCCTTAGTTCTTTATCTGAGTGATATCTTGTAATATTTCTCCCATTCATGATGGCTTGTCAATTGATGTTCTTATTTTTCAGGTATTATTTTGGCAATTTTATTGTTCCTATTTCATGGAAATCACTTCCCTGTCACACACAGAAGACACTAGCTGTTTTTTTTTTTTATCTTGCACCACTCTTCCATGATGCTCCCTAAACCTTCACAGTTGATGTGGGGTACCCCATAGTCAGCTGTTCTGTGAATTTTGATGAGTTGTCTCTTTCTGTAATGGCTTCCATGTGTTACAGAAAGTAACTTCTTTGAAGGTGGGGTGTGAAGAACTCAATAGTCTGTACTCAGATGTATCACTTGTCTGATACACAAAGGGATGTTCTAGTTTTAGATTTTCAGTTTCTGTGCAATGTTGCAGACAAATGGACAGTAGGTTTTATTACTCAAAATTCTGCTTTAGGAGAAATTGTAAGGTCACTTCAGTAGGAAACCAGCTCTTAACTTGAGCGCCTTGAAAATGGGGCAGGAAACCGAGTGTGAAAGTCCAGTATAACCTGCTAACCTTCCTTTTGTCATTGATCAAAATAACAAAAAAGATTCAATTCTAGAAATAAAATCTATCTTACTCCAGATTCATACCTTATATTTTGAGAAGAGAAAAGAAAAACTTTGACACAGTAATCTAACCTGGCAGTGGGGAAATGATTTATCATTATCTAACACATTAAAACTATTTATCACCTTTCCATTCTTTCTGGTTCTGAGTAATCTTATGTTTCTGAAACAACATTTTCTTACAGATTTGAGAGTGTATTTGTTGGCATTTGGAAGTTTTCTTCTACATGGTAGTTGATCCTAGGTAAATATTTCTTTACATAGATAGTTTTCCAGCACCTTGCAGGCTTTGTCTTTTCAGTTTTCAGTGCTTCTTTTTGTATTCTTTCTTACTATTTTATTTAAAGTTTTAATTGTAGTATATACTTAACAACAAGAACAATATTAGGTTGATTGTCATGTTGTCTGTCATATGCATTGAGCAAATAATGTTTTTCTTCAGGAATAAAAGGGAATATAGATAAAATCTGAAAAAGTTTAGTCATAAACAAATATTTTTAATTGCCTGACTATAGAGAAAAACAGTTGAGTTATTTCTTATTTTTAGTAATAGAAGATAAAGTCTAAGGCCCTCTAATAATTCAAAATATTTAATTAATTAGGCCCCACATTTGTCTGTTTCTATAGCTGAAGCAAAATACTTCAAGTTGGGTAGTATTCTGTATGAAAGAGAGCCATAGTTAGTTAGCACCTTTTGAAGCCAAAAAACTAAATTCAATTTGGTCTCAGCTGAGAGCTTCCTGGCCTTCATACCAGAAAGATGAGGGGACTGAGCACATGGGAAAACTGGAAGCATGGGTGGGGCATGTTCTTTTGTAACATTCCTTACTCCTGGGAACACATGATCCTGAGAATTTCAGTGTTGGGCAAATCTGAATGGCAGATTTTATGTTACTGGTGAGCAGAATAAAGTAAATCAATATGGTTATATGCACATATCAACAGACACATGCTAGAAATCTTTAAAAACATCCATCTCTAGGTGACATTTGTAATTTCCAACCACTGGAAATCTAGTCTCTAGTATTTCATATTTAACATTCTTAAACATAACATAATGTTGAGTTTATTAGTTATAGTTTTCTAGAGGAATAGAATGAGATAATGAATATATATTATAGGGAATTTATTAGAGTGGCTTTACTGTCTATGTAGTCAAACAATGAGTGTCTTTGCAAAGTAGAAGCTGAGAATCTGGTAGTTCACCCTTGGTTTGAAAAAGACAAAGCATTTTTAGCATGTGAGATTATATTTAACATCTTTACCTTATTTGATCAAACTGTTTAAATATTTGTTCAGAGCTACAAAGCTCAGCTGTTTCCTATTTTGTGGCTTTTGTTCCAAGGTTTGTCAATCTCTGTCAATTTCCTACATATTAGGTGGTATTACAAGGCTCCTTGCCTTTAAGTACTTTCTGCATTGTGTTTTGGAAGCACTATCTTGTTCGTAGCCTGAAAGATATCTGCTTATCTTTGGACACACAGATAAACTAGCACATCACTTCTTGATAATGTCAGATCCTACAGAGAATTAGTTGCTTCATTTTCTGTAACAATGATATCAACACGAGTAATCAGTCTTATATACGCCATGGAGCTTCCACAGTAATTTTTTTTCCGCTCTTTCTTATTACCACTTCTTCAGGTGTTACAAAGTGAATTCCAGCCAAAACAAAATGGCTGTGGCCCTACTATCTAACCAGCCCTTTCAAAACCACTTTAGATGAATGTGTCCCTGAGTGAGTGGATTTGTGAAGGTTTATTCACCGTTTCCTTCCACTTCCATCTTTTTAGGCTGCAACTTCATTCACTTAGACAAGCTGATTCTCATACATTTGCTTCTTTGTTTAATAAAACACATCTAGGCCCATACTATCCTAAATGCACTGGATATGGTCTTCAAGAAGATTGTCATTTTTTATCATTGTTGCTTTCTTATCCTTTAGTTTCTGTGAGCTAACTAGGAAGCGACTGTGTGTGTTCATGGACAAAAGTAAGGTGTCTAAGTTCATATTTATGCCATAACACAAAACAGTGTTTACTCAGTGGCAGGATGCATTTATGCAAAGACTCTTTTCTCTCATACATTAGGATGCCACATTAAGATACTATCTGACATGAGGTACATCCAGGTCTTATTTTTTAACTCTTCCTTTGGACAAAAATAATTCAATGAAATCTGCTAATAGGGCAGTTATACAGAACATGTTGTTTATATGTTATTACTATAGACATAGTCATATGACTACACCAAACTGTAAAAGACATTGTCAAAAATTGCTAGTAGACAGAATATTAAATCATAAAATGTTTTAAAAATTAAAAGATGATAGCTTATACCCTACTCATCAATTATTACATATTCTGAAGCCATATATTTTAACCTTTAGCCAACTATCCAAACTGATTTTGAAGAAGTAAAACTGATTTGTTTGTAGTGAATTATAAAGGAGCCTCAAAAACCTATCAGAAACAAGGCAGGGATGGTGCATGCCTTTAATCCCAGCACTTGGGAGGCAGAGGCAGTAAGATCTCTGTGAGTTTGAGGCCAGCCTGGTCTACAGAGTGAGTTCCAGGAGAGCCAGAGTTACAACAGAGACACCCTGTCTCAAAAATCCTAAAAAGAAAAGAAAAACCAAAACTACCCCCCAAAACTACCATAATCAGTAAGAAAATTTAACATAGTTTCAGAACACATTGTCCATACTGGTAAGCAATTAGAAAAGATAAACTTAGATATAATTAAAATAACATAGAAATATTTACTTTAAAGCAGTCTTATGAAAATGGAATAAATGGACCAAAAGGATATCTTTATAGGTTGGAAGATATATGACTTTCATTATGCCTAAATGATCTATAGATTCAAAGCAATTTCAATCAATGCCCATTGATTATTTTTATTGTTGTGAAAGTGTGTTCATTCTAAAAATTTTACAACTACACACAAAAAAGATACTATTAGAAATGACATAGCTGAAGTTTCCAAACTACCGTATTTAAAGACCATTTTAAAAGTTGTTTTACAGAGGAGTAAATACACTACAAATAATGGTTGGGATATTAGTGGCATGATCCAGCTGAGAAACAGGGCTTCAGAGAACAGGTGCAACCGAGAAGTGGGAGAAAAGTGAAAGGTTGGGTTGTATATTACAGGCACTGATAGTTGATAGTTATAGGTGAGGGGAGAGGACAAGCAGAATCAGATGGTATTTTAGCTTAAACAACTTGGCAGAGGAAGTTTGAATTATTAAGAGGAGAACACTGACGTAGTAATGGGTTGGAGTAAGAAGAACCAAGTCTGTTTCATATGCATTAAACTTGGGAAACCTATAATGGCACATGGCAAGGTGGCAGTCAGGTAGGTGAATGTATAGGTGAGCGTTCTGAGTAAAGGTGATGATTTAAGATGCACAAAGAATTCCACATCTGGATCAGAAATCCTGTCACTCAATCTCTGTACATGCAAAGATTGAATTTTAGATATGGTGTATGGTATATGGTATTTACATCAAAATATAAGTTGTGAAAATTCGATTAATAAGAAGTGAACCATTTTAAAGCTTTATTTGCTATGTCTTTTGGTAGTGGTACATAAGGTAACTAATGCTATCTCCTTTTTATACATTTTCTTTTATAACAACCTCTTTATAATTTGATTATTAAAGAAACAAGTGATTTTGTTTTATTACTGAGAAGATAGGGTGTTGTAGGGATTACTATTTAAAAATAAACTGGTAATGTTTTCACAGTAGATAATCTTAACCAACACTAAAATCTTCAGTATTTTACCTTTTGTATGGTTTCCAGTCACATAAATTGCTTTGTTGACATACAGATTTTCCTGTACACTATGCTCTTCATCTCATGTAAAATAAAGCTCAATACTAAATAATAAAACTAATAATAAATAATAAATCATAGCTTAAAGGTATTTAGAGGCCTGGGGAGATGGCTTAGCAGCTAAGAGCAGTGGCTGATCTTCAAGAGGACCCGAGTTCAATTCCCAGCCCACACATGGCAGCTCACAACTATTTGTAGCTCCAGTTTCCAGGGGATCTGACACTTTCACACCAATGCACATAAAATAAAATTAAATAAATTATTTAGCTAGGTTGTGGTGGCACATTCCTTTAATTCCAGCACTTGGCAGGGAAAGGCATATCTCTGTGAGTTCGAGGCCAGCCTGGACTATAGAGTGAGTTCTAGGACAGCTATAGTTACAACAGAGAAACCCTGCCTTAAAAAATGTATCCATATTCAAAATACTAATATAGTCGATTTTATCCTGTGCACAGATTTCTCTTCACTTGTAAAGCTAGTTATATACATTTCCATAGAGTTTTATGGAAAAACTCTCAAACCTATCTGTATTTGAAACCTTTAGAAAAATCTCTTTCAAAAGTGTACGAAAATATTGACAGTGAATACATTTAAAATCTTGTCAATAATTTATTAATAATAAGGTAAAATTTTTTTATTTACTCTAAATACTGCTTAAGAAAACACTTTCTCTAATATAAAAGTATGTCTCAGCTTCATTACAGAATATTAGTTAAATATGCCAATAAAAATGTCAAAGCACAATAAATTTAAAACAAATGTTAAATGTATCTTGACATGGATTGATATTTTAATATATGAAATTCATTATATCTTTAATCTGAGGCACTTTCAAAGTTTAAATTACTGGCTAACTTGACAAGTGTGAATTTATTAACTACCATCTAGGCCTTTTAAATTGCTCCACATTACCTTTTAACCTTGAAACCCACTGTTTGTATCCTATGTATATATTTTCTATTTCGCAACTTTCTCTTGTCTTATACTTCTAAATTTGGATTCCCACAATAAAAACTAATTTCTTTGAATCCTCACACATCTCTTTTTGGAACATAGTAAAAATGCATTGATTTAAATATTATGAAGAGAAACTTACTAAGGTTCAGATAGTGATACCCAGAGTAGATGCGTATGTGAAAATTGTACACGGTGAGTCTCAACTAAGATACTTTTTCTTAAGGATTATTATTATTGAAGATTATTATTGTTATTATCATAAATGTATATATGTGAATGTTGACACTTTCTGTACCTCTGTCAAGGACAACTTTGGGGAATTAGTTTTCTTTTTCCACTGTGGGTTCTGGACATTGAGCTCAAGTTTCCAGGCTTTAGTGGCATGAAGCTTTATCTGCTTGAAGCATCTCATCACCTTTTTCACATTCTTTTCATATGCTAATTAACTTTTACTATGTAGTAAAGTGTATAAGTTGATGGTTAAGAAGTTTGAATTAAGGACCTCATATTTCCTAATTTTATTTAATTCTTATTTAGATATAAAGTTAGAAGCTAATAATCACTGAGTGATATTTAATGATATTTAATAATTTAGAGAGATATTACTTCACTTTTAAAATAGATTGTATTATTTTTCTAAAATAAGATAACACACAATTGAATATCAGCACCCAACCTATTCATAACTCTATGATATCAATGTTAAATGTAAAATGGACAAAGTTTGAAAGTTATTTTGATTTATCTAAAAATCCTGGCTTTCAACGCCTACTACACCTACCAATTTAACTAAAGCAAAAGTACGGAATTCTAATATCAGAAATTACATTCCAAATACTCTTTGAATATTTATATATAAGCTCTTACAATTATATGTTTAAATGACTTTTAATCCCATAAAACTCAAGGCAGAACTATAGTGCCTGTATAATACTGTAGATGAATCTTTATTATTGTCTGAGTGATTTACAGTCTTGTGATATAACCAGTAGTGCCTCAGTAAACAAAAGAAAGCAATTTCAAATTCGATTATTGAAATGCTAACATTAGTTTGGTATGGAACCAAACAGAAAATCACTTTGTCCATGGCTTTAAAGTAGCATTGTCTACAGTATGAAGGACCTTGAAACCAACATGGAGCCAAAAGCAATGAAATTGAATAATATTTATTTCATAGATTCTGAGTTGTAGTTTTCTAAAATCACAGCTGAACGAGCCCTTTTTTTAAAAAATGAAGTCCTCTCTCTTGAGTTCTCATTTCTCATATATAGGGTTAACCATGCATTAACCAAATTAGTGTGCAATTTTGCTGAGCATAAATATGTAATTTATTATTGTAAACACATTTATTATTGTAAACACATCTCTCTACCTACCTATCTATCTATCTATCTATCTAGCATCTATCTATCATCTATTAATTATCTATCTGAACATTTCTTCCCTGTTAGATTAACTAGATGTTCAAAATTTTATGTAATTTTATATACATTCTAAGTTGCAGTTATTTTTCTCCAGAAACTTTTCATAATGGAATAATTCATCAATTTGAAGATATCACAGTTTAAATAATAGTGTTTCTGCCTTGGAAGTTACTAGTGACACTGTACAGCATAATCTATGTTCTGTCTTACTATAATTAAAAATAATATAACAAAATAATTAGAATAAGTGAAGTCCACAAAGTTTAGCTGTTAGTATACTATATGCACAACATGGCAAAAATTAATGACCCAAAGGTAGGAAAGGGAGAAAGAAGGAAGGAATAAAAGAAGGAAGGGAGGGAGGAAGACCAATAAATGTCTGTCCTCCTCAGGATTTCTCTAATTATCAAAGAAAAGAACATATGTGACTATATTCTCTTAAAACATTTATGCAATATTTTCAACATTTCCCAGTCTCCTCTCTATGCTTTTCCACATTACTTTGCCTTGATGTCACTGAATATTAATTATGAAGGTAAACACAATGAAAAGCACAATTATTTTGTACTAAGTAATCAAAATTATAGGCTGCATAGAAACATGATTCTTCATTAAAATGATTCAATTTATAAAAATGCATTCCCCACTAAATAAGGTCTAAATATAATAAAAGGTCTGAGGGCTACTTACCCCCTCTTTTTATGTGTACATTTATCCTATGATGAACAGTATTAAGATCACATATTTCTTCTATAAACTGATAATTTCTGAATTCAAATCAATATTCTGTATCTTGAAATTTAGATTTGTATGTATCTTTACAAACCTAGATATTCTCTATGGACTATAACAGGCTAGCCAAACCTAAAATACTGGGAAGTACATTCTTATATAATGCTGCTACTCAGTAACACAAAAACAAAGGCACAAATAGCATATTTTCCCCTGGCTAATTCCTATCTTATTTATTATAATGTTATCATATGAAGAAGATGAAAGATTCAGAGTAAGTTTGGCTTCTGTTTGTCACACAAGTCAATTTTCTCAGGAAATCATGTCAGTTCTGTCTTCAATATGAATCCACGAAGTCCTGACGTATCCATTTATCAGAAGTTGACTAAAATATTTGTTTATTGTTTACCATTAAAACATGAGCTTCAACTAGCCTATAATTTCATATTCATACACGTAAAATTCTTCTCTATTTTAACATTTATAAAGCCTGATAATGTTCTATTAGTGGAATCATATTTAGCTAATATTCATTTATCTATCTATTTATTTTAATTTATTTTTATATTTTTGAGGGACATTTTTCATTTTAATTTATTTTTCTTATCATGGATAATACATCCTAACTCCCCTCCTCCAATCCTTCCACTCCTCCCATCTATAAGATCTGCTCTATTCCCCAGATACAGTCTCCCTTACCTCCTACCCCTACCTCTACCCCTGCTTCTCCTCAGAAAATAGCAGTTCTCCTGGGGTTATCCTTCAAACAAGGCATAAAAAGATGGAACAAGACAAGGCACTAATCCCTACATCAAAGGTGGATGAGGCAACCCAGCAGGAGGAAAAATGAAAATATGAATCTCAGATTATAAAATAGTATAGCATGTGTAATTAAAACCTTGGTAATTTCGCAAAAACCTGGAGTAGTATGTGTTAGTTTTAAGCTACTTTGGTCTTAGAGAAGAAATTAAGAGGACAGCAAATATTGTTAAATTCATTTGGATTAAATTTTAAATGTACGTATTGTACATAAATTATATATCAATTAAAATATATAATTGAATTAGGTTATATAAAAGAGAAATGGAAATTCCCAGAGAGACTATGAACTAAGACATTAGTTCCAGTTCTGAAAAAAGCATATTCTACACTGAGGCTAAGGTTTTAAGTACTAAAAGCAATTATTAGGTGTCAGAACATAGTCCAAGAATAGAGTCACGCTAGGGGAATTCTGAGTGCTTGTTAGAAAACTACCAGGAAACAAGACGATAGTCTTGTGGGCCTCAGTTTCTTCAAAACACAAGATTCTTCTTGAAATGTATTTTCATGTTCCTCCCAGGTGTAGCATATAGGAGTGAGTTTACTTCCTGTTATTCATTACAACTGGCTATTGTTATTTGCTTAAATGCCTCCATGGAGAAACATGTTTTTTTGCCAATAGTGGCTTGTCCTTGTGATTGTACACTTTATTCAGGCGACTCTTCTTAACCAGTAGAGTATAAATTGTCAGATGTTCTGAATAAAGATGGATATTGCATGAGACTTTAGTCTGTCTCATTTATCAACTCCATTCTCCCAGGTCCTATGTCCTCTAGACTGTTAAGCAATTAGGAAGGTAAAATAAAATAATTAGCTCTTTAGAAATAAACTTCATTTAAATATGGGTTTGGACAATTTACAATTATGATACTCAAAGTAGTTTAACACTCTGTACATCAGCATTCTTTATAAATTGATTACAAAGGAAATTTTCTTACCTTAGAACTGATTTAAAGATAATAGAGACCTGTTACATACAACACAAGAAATATTTCCTGTGCCACATAGTAGCTGGAAGACTACACAGATAACACAGTGAATAATACCCATTATAACTGGATATTATATATTATATTAATATTAATATTATATATTACAGGTATAGCTGTTGATTCAGGGCAAAATGGCATTTATTCATTTGTCTCATCCAATCTCTGATCCTAGTCCTGGAGCCTTGAGTGTTTTGGTCTTAGTGCAATCTATTCTTAAAGCCTAAAATTAGAAGGTTTCAACATCAGCATCCATACAATCTAGAAGTTAAAGCTTCCAAGGCTTATTGCTGACTGAGCTACTCAGAATAGGTCCTCCTAAACTCTGCCTCTTCTGGTTCAACTCACATTGCTCTGGCTCAAACTCTTCTCAAAGCTGACTCCTTTCTTCTGAGCTGGCTGTTTCTGACCAAACTCTCCTGACTCTGTGAGACTCTGGCTGATCTCTGCCTCAGACTGAACTGCTCTGCTTGACATCAGAGTCACTCTTCCTATCTGATATTGAGTTCTTCTTTGGAGCTGCCTCTGTGTCTCTGTCTCAAACTCTGCAGACAGCTTCTATGTCACTGCCTTTCTGTCTTGACCTCTCTCTGCCTGTCTTCTCCATACTAACTCTCTAATGGACTCTGTGCTGAAAGACTTCTTTTATATCATAAGAGTTGGGCATGTCCTCACTCTGACTCACTCTGCTCACTCTTTATTTGATTTGTCACTTCACCTGACCTTTACTCTGACTCATCTCAGATGCTACTTCCTGTCTGACACTGACTCCTTCTGAGCTCTGCTTTCTGTTTCCCAAGTTCTAGGATTAAAACTCTGCACTACCATTGCTTTCTAAATCTAGGATTAAAGATGTGTGCTACCATTGCTTTCTGAATGCTTGGAATAAAGGTGTGTATCAATACTCTTTCTACCCTGGAGCAGCCTTGCTGACAGATTAAAAGCATAAATATTCCTCTTCATACAGGAGACATTTCCATTTTATTTCCAAACACCAAAAGGAGATGGATAAAAAAATAAACATTTGCAACATCATCCCCAGACATGTACATTCTTTCCAGCCTTGCAGAGTTTTTCTCCTATCATTTATTTTGTTATGGTTGGAATTTTATATTGTTGGTAGCACCAACCATGTACCTGCTGTTTTTCTTAGATTTTGGCAAAACAGCTAGCTAATAGAATATGCTTTTTTGTTGTTGTTATTTTTACATGTATGTGACCATTTTGTTCTTGTACCATGGAGCTAAATACTAGCAGTGCTACCAACATGTTTCTCCAGTTATTCTTGGTTGTCACCTAGTCTATGTGAGGTTGGTGAATCTTGGGTGATTGTTTTCTGAAATACATGGATTCCTTTAGAAACCTTCCTTACTAACAGTTTAATCTGTTGCAATTAGTTACATTAGAAGCAAGGATATATGAGGTGTAGCAGTATTCTGCATAGGATCCTCAAGGAAGTGGGGTTTGCCAGGAGGTGGCCACCTTGACAACATTGACTCAGAGCCTTGTTGTTCCTCTTATCTGCCCACGTGATTGTCTCAGCCTCAGCTGCAGATTGTCTTGTTATTCATACATAGTGCTTTTTACCTCACTGTTTTAACTCAAGGACCATATTCTCATTCTCACTGAAACATTTATGACCAATGTGTATTTTTCAGAATAAATTCATTTTCCTTACTACTTAGGCTAGCTCCTTCCTCATTACTTTATTTTAATTTGTGTGCATATATATATATATAATTAATTTAAATGTTGTACCAATCTTAACTAATTTAAGCAACTTGAATCAATGTAACTTGAATTTCTTGGAGCAGCATTACTTATTTGTTGTTTTCTTTTGTTTGTTTTTGAGAAAAGAGAAAATATGAAGTTTGATGGAAAGGGAGGTAGGGAGAATATGAGAGTAGTTTATGGATGATTAACCATGATCAAAATATAGTATATGAAAAAATTTTCAAATATGAAACATATATGTCTAATCCAAATCTATTTTCTATATCCCTCTGCAACAACAGAAGTTTTTTTATTCTCTCTTCCCAAGCCCCCTCTTCTTCAGTATCTACTACCTCTTGAAAACTTTTTTTCTTCCTTCCTGTCACATTTCTTGTTGCCATACCTGTGTTCAATCTGTGGACATGTTAAGGGACATTATGCATGGATTACTATCAGAGATTTAAGCACTATTTTCAAAAATTTTAGAGCATCTGAAATTTCAGAGATGTTAAGTGAACTAAGAATTCTCATATTATTTTCAAGTATTAGAAAAACATTTACTTGAGTTTTTTGTTATGCTTTTAGTCTCTCCAACTGGGAAAATAGGTCTTGAATTCTCAATTAAAATAGAGTAATTCAATGCTTAATAGAGAACATTCAGTGGCTTTAAAAGCAGCAGTGTTCAACATAGTTAAGTTGTGAATTATGGCTCCCTATAGTGAATATCTACTGTCTAATATTTTATAAATTATAGAACAGTATGATTTCTTCCAGAAGTTAAGATTTTAACCTTTATTACAGAAGCCCATATTTTATTCTAGTATATTCAAAGGAAATGCTTATCAAATTATTATTAGAACCAAATTTCATTTTATAAATAAATAGTTATTTGCATAAGCAGGAGAAAATGTTAGGTGAATGACTTCTTTTATCAATATGATATTTTGTTTTAAAAGTATGGTTTGTTTTAGTTAATACAAACAATGTATCCTTCAAACTAGAAGAAGCTATAGCTGACCATGCACAGTAACACAGCAAATGTTAAGTTTGAGTTTTCTGGAAAAAAGATCCTAAATGTTTTGCAAATGAGTTTAGCTGGGCATTATTAGTTCTAAATATATCTTTCCTATTCAAATTTTTATATGCAAAGAAGACATTGTACTTAGCTAGCATCCTGTAGGGAATAAATAAAAAACTGGGTAGAAATGAGTTATGCTTGCTTTTTAATATACCTTACTAACCTTTATCCAGGACTTTTCATATTAAATGTTAGTTCTTAGTACTTTCTAAAGGATGACAAGCAATTTGGATTTAAGCCAGGTAATGGTATTCCTTAAGTTCCAATAAATGGAAGAAACAGTAATTGAAATCAAGTCTTATGTCCTTGCCAAGAAAAAAATTCCAGTTCTCAAAATCTACTTCTATGAATTTAGTATACCTCATCAGGTTTCAGAACATTTATCTAAATATAACCGTAATATATTTTAGAAACTGGACCTCAGAGCAAATACTTTTACCTTCAACTTAATGTTACATGTGTATGTTTACATATATTCAGAAATTGTTTCAATGATAATTGCTTTCTTTATTTCTGTATTGAATCTTTGGTATGCTACACCAAAAGTCTTTCAGATATGTCCGTCCTCACAGTGTAGCAGGCCCAGGTTTATCTACAATGTTCATGCTAGAGAACTGCATACAAGGTCACAAAATAATCATAATTAAGCTCACATAAATTTTATATTTATGATTTTGTGTTGAATCCTTTGCATAGCTCTTCTGGGGATACATGAAGCACTTATAATGACTTAGTAGCTCACTTTGTATCCCATGCTCACTTCAAATAATCTATTCTTTTGACTTCATATTTGGAATTCTGGATTTCAGAGAAGTTCCTCTACCCATATCCCCTTCCTAAGTGCTGTTCTAATAAGTGCTGATTATATGTACCTACATGTAGGGCCTTCCCATAAATCTGGAGAAAATGGATTCTCCCACTGTCTTCTAGAAATTATTAAAAACCAATAGCCACTCAATTATGGGTGAAGTCTTCCTCCACCCATACATGAATATTGCCTGGCTTGATTTTGTGCAGGTCTTGTGGAAGCAACCACAGATGCTGTGAATTCATGGGTGTAATGGCCTAGCTTATCTACTATTTTGCTGGTTTTCTTCTTCATCCTGTGTCTCTTATAATCTTTCTGTCTCCCACTTTCAGGTGCCAGTATTGAGTATCATCTAAGAAATCACAATTTGCAGTCACTTTTGTAGGCTTGAAATTTGCCAATTTTTATTTTCTATATCCTTTATTGCCAGAAATAAAGGCTTAGTGTCTTGAGTGTTTGTGTTTTAATTTTATTATTAATAAAACAATAAATATGCCTGCCTTCCTCTAAGTGATGGGAAATCTACATGGAAGACTAGATTCAAAGTATTCAGAACAGTGCTTAAAATAAAAAAAAAAATACTCCTTAAGCCATTTCATTAATCAAGTTATTGCTATTGCTTCTTAATAAGAACCAAGTGTTATTAAACACAAATATCATACATATATCAAAAATAGAAATAATACTATCTTCTGTCTTTGATGGGAATTGTAAAGGGGAAGCAATCATGTACATACTGGAATTAATGTACCTCTGGTGAATTGAATTAAATCAATTGCCTACTGCATATAGAAGTAAGTGAAATGCATTCATGAAACATTTATCCCCAATTCTGATTCTGTCTTTGCTTTTCTACCTGTTCAAGGATAGAGCAGAAATGGGGATATTTCTTTATCACACAGTTTTGTTTTGTTTTTTGTTTGTATTTTTTTTTACAAAAATAGTATAAACATGTATATTTATAAATGAGAACAAAGTCACTTGGAAAATCATACCTAAAACTCTGGAAGATATAGAGAATAAAAATTGCAGCTTCAAAAATTGTATCATCTCAAGGGAGCTTATGTTGTGTGCAGAAAAGTAATCCATTCTCCTCTAGGATTTGTCACGTATATGTGTAGAATTTATGAGCCTTTCATTTCTTCTAGGAATAAAATGTTAGAAGTTATTCTCCAATTACGTCTTCTAATAGCCCATTTTTTAAAAACTGGACTAATAACGTAGATATTAAATGATCCTACAAACAAATATGATCCTGTATTATGATGATAATTTATTTTGAGAGAAATTGGACCTTATTTATTGAAATGTGAGGCAACCAAAAAGATTATTGAAGTACAGAAACAAATATTAAAAGTAAAAGATCAGCACAGTAGTTTTTGGTCTAAAAATATTAACTTTCTGAGCTATGTACATAAAGACAAAGAAACACACATATATATATATATAAGTATATACATGTTTCTAAACATTTTATTTAACTTTTGTTAGTTCAGTGTGTTCCACAGATCTATAATGTATTTAAATTCATCATAACTATTCTCTCTTAATCCTTTGGAAACGTTAAGTGTTATGTGACATCTCTAGGAAGAACAGATTTTAAAAGCCAAGAAATAGATTGTTATCTAATAAACCTTTAAGCATCTTATAACCTAAGTGATGGTAACTGATGTTATGCTGCTTTGGATTATTTATGGGTAATCTCTTACTAAGTAAAGATCTATAAAACATTAGCTACAATGAATTTTAATCATTTTTAGTATGTGAGACAGAAATTATAAGCCATTTTATTCTATATTTTTATTTCATTATCATTATTATGTGACTTTTCTGGGAAAATAGGAACAATGTCTGTTTGCTTCAGATAGGAATAAGATGACAGAACAAAAAAGTATTCTAGTAATTCTAACTTCGTAAATCAACTAGTTTATTGAGGTTACTTAAAAGAGACTAGGTGTTGGTTTACTTGCAGAAGTATGGGTCACTCTAAACTAGCTACAGCACTAAGAATTTCATCCAAACATGTGTGGTGACTTATGAACTCCCTGTCTCTGGAGTTTCATTCTCACTTTACATTTGTCTCCCCTGGAATGCATTTTCATCACTGGAAATTGCCTACTGCTTGTCCAACCTCATGTAGGGGTCTTGTGAATCTTGTAACTTTCATGAGTTTTGAGCCATATAAATGCCCTGAATCTGAATCTCATGAACTGATCTCCTATTTCCATGAAGAAAATAGCTATACACCACCAACTATTACTATTTTTTCAGCACTCCTTCATTGATGTTCCCTGAGCCTCAGAGGGGAAGATGCAAATACCTGAATCTTTTCTTCTAGTTATGGATAAGCATTATACCAACGTTATTAGAGAAACAGTCATTTATTCTTTCAGGAGATTCATATCCTAAATCTTTGTAGTAAATCCAGCCTACTTCCAAAAGCAAGTTTCTGTACGGCATGAACTCAGGCTGATAGCAACAGTATTCTAAGAACATAAGGATATAAATGTATTTTTTACAAGGCATTATAATAGTCATATCCTATTCAACATAATAACAGTAGCTATTTCCTCACTGACACCTATTACTTCCAAGTCAATGGCTTTTTCCATGGCATATAATATCAGATGGGAGGTCACTTTGTAGAGTAGATCTTCAATACAATTCAAAAGCTGTTGTTTGTACTGGTAACATTTGATCCACCATTGCATCAATGAACAGATTTTGCTGGATATTTGGTTAGTGTAGTCTATATGATCCAATACTGAGCAGGACTGCCAATGACAATTTGCCCAGGAACATTTATAGGACCTTCTGGTACTCCAAAATTCATTTTACAAGGAAGAAGCTTTTACCACACTCCAAATTTTATTACCTTGTGTCTTTCAGCAAAGATGTACGTTCCTTGGCAATGGGGTCATACCATCTAGTTCTGGTTTGCATCCAACAACAGTGGAAATTGAATATGTTTTATACTTTGTAGGGTCTTAGGAGTCTTCCTGACTAAAAGTCATATGGAGCTGACCTATTCCTGAGACAAGAAATTTTACATAACTACTTTATTGCTTTCTCAAGTACCCTTACCCACTCACATAGAATAGCTTTCTTCAAATTTATTAACTGCAGTTTTTACTATTCTTTCAGTAGTTTTTCCAAATCTGTAAGATAATTAAGAGTTAGTATTAAAGCTAACAGTAAATACATTTTATAGAGTCATATGAAAACCTACTACTATTGTAGACGTTTCCAAAAATATGTACATATACATATAAAAAGTGATTAAAAGAAGTTACACTAAAATATGGCAACAGTGTCACTACGAGACACTACAGGCTTATATAGAAGTCCAATGGGTTATGTGTTTTGGGGCTGTTGGCTATTGAGGTCCCATAGACCACTTACAATATAGACTATGCTAATGTTCTTTGTTATCCTCTAGAATTTCTTGATAAGCCCTATTGCTGAAGACACAGCATTTTTGGGTCATAAAATATGGAGAAATTAAGCCGGAAGCTTAATACTCACTGAATAGTTTCCATAATTCTGGAAGCTGTTTTGCATGTCACTAGAGGAGAAAATTCATCATCAATTTCACCTTGATGCAAACCCTAAGGAATATAATAATGAATATCTTGGTAAGACATATTCATTCATGAAATGGTCACACAAATGTTACAGGAGTAGCTAAAAGCTTTTTGATTGGATTTAAGGCCTATTTTATGAAATAGAACCTATACTTTGCTGTATTGTATAGAATATTTTAGCACTTAAGATGCAGCTGGGCAATAGAACTTCTGAATATATATTATAAAATATGTAAGTAAATTACTGAAAGGATAAAGAAACCTATGCTGTCACCTAATAATAATATAACAATTAATAATAATAATATAATTACTAAAACTGTTCAAACACGCATATATTTTTTACATATCATACTTTTGTTCATGCTTTCTGTTCCTCAACAAATTCAACAAATAGTAGACTCGTGGGATATAGCTCAAAAATATGTATTCTCAGAATGCTTGAGCCTTGGAGTCTAAGCTCTAGTACAGCAGTATCAATACAAAAGTAAAAATAACAAACAAACAATAATTAAGAAGTAGCAATTATTAGTAATTTATTCTTCAAGAACTTGAATGTTTTAAGTTTTAATTTCTTTTCTCTTTAGTTTTTTAATCTGTTATTTTCTTGATGTTTCTTACTACCCTCTTCTGGTTAATGCTTCTTTCCTTTTAGCTTCTCTTTGTAAACAAATATCTGGCTTTTTGAACTGTAGAGATATTGAGAGTGAATATGCATATGTGTTGTTGTACTTCATCAGAGGAATAAATCCACTGAATTTTCCAACAATAGGTATTTAAAAATTTGTCTTCAGCATTCTTCTTGCAAAGAAAGATGAAATTTTACTGACCAGTTTGTATGGTCTAATTCTGATGGTTAAAGAAAAAAAATCAAAATGTTTTTATATTACAACATAACATTTGAAACTCACATGAAATATGAAAACATGAAAAGATATACAGTGTTTTTTTTTTTTCCCACAAACTCAAAATACTAACATTGGATTTCTCACAAAAAATGATTTTCAATAATTAGGTGCAGTAAAAGTTGATAAAATAGATTGTAGTCTATTTTCAAAAGGAATAAATGATTAAGATCACTAAACCTAGACAGATTAATTTGTACAACTTCCCATGCTTGATCTTGAACTTAATTTCATATTGACCCTTTCACTGTCTCTGGTGAAGTAACAGTATCTGAACTAGAATTTTTATATAATTTCTCTGTATTTATTAGTTCCCTCAGGTAGAAGTACTGCACAGATTGTGAAATCAGGGTTTGTCCCTTAGATTCACTGGAAGTCTTTGTTTCTATAAATATTTCTGAAATATAGGTTAGAATTTGATCTTAGTTTATCCTTGAAACAGTAACAGTAACAACCTGACTGAAAAAAAGTGTATAGAGGCCTTCCTAAATTAAAAAAAAAAAAAAGTTCCCATTCCAGTGTGAACTTGGACCTAATATTCCAGAGTCACTTCAGGTCACATTCATTTATATAGCATAAGTATTAAACAGAATTAAGATTAGATCTATTCCATAATTTTGAATGACTAACAAGGTGAATAATATTATACTGGATTGGATGGTACCAACTATGACATTACCAATTCTAAGATCAAAATAAACCTTCCATGAGAGGCCAAATCACAGGCTGAAATGAATACAAACTACATTAATCCCAGGGGCAGAAGTATTGTTTTCCAAACTATAGATGCTTAACAAAATGATTGCTTATAACATTTTTTTTTCTTTTTTACTTTTAGAGGCTGATCATATTTTCATTAATAATAAATAAATAAATAGATTAATTAATTAAATTTAATTAATATTAAATAAATAAACAGAGAGACTCTGACTCTCTCTTTCTCCACCCCCTTCCCCCCGCCATGTGTGTGTGTGTGTGTGCCTTTCTCTCCAGATTTCTTGGCACCTTTGACAATGATTTGATGTCTAGATTCCTACGACTAGCAATTGAGGGCAGCCAATGGAGTAGACTGTTTTGCTCAACTGCTGCCCCAGAGGTGGTAAAGCTGGGAAAGGATGTCATGGAAGACTTCAGCCTAGTTAAACTGTTTTTACAAAGCTGCATTCTAATATGGCATACTGAATGGGCAGAATAGGAGATACTCTAACATGGTTGTCCCTAACTCCTAGCTATAGCCAAGGGCTTCCTTCTTACCTTTATTTGAGTTGGTGATATCAGCCATGGCTACAGCCCTGTCGTTATGTTGAATAATGTCCTTCAAGGTTGATCTTGCCATCAGGACATCAACCTGTATTGAAACACTCTTTCAGTATTTGGAATGATGTTTTATCTTTTTTTATAATTGATACAAGATTTGAGCATAAGTATGTACAACAAATTTTAAAATTTTCATAATATTGGAAGTCTGTGAATATAAATGTATAATTAGAGGGAAAAAGAATACAGAGGTTATATTTCAAGGCGCTTGTCTATTACTCTAGGAAAGATTTAGGGCTATTTTTTTGTTCTCTAAGTTTTACTGGTATCTGCTGATGTTCATCAGTTAGTCAAAACAACACTAATTATGATGATCACACTTCAGAAGTGAAAAGAAATTGAATATTTCCAGAATACCTATAACAGAAAGATCCTTAGTTAGTGTAACTATTAGGAAAGCTGAAGCCAGATTTGATAGGATTGGGAGCATTCATTTTACATTTATTTATTTATTTATTTATTTATTTATTTATTTATTTATTTATTATTTATTTTGTGTGTGTGTGTGTGTGTGTGTGTCTGTGTATTTGTGTGGAAGTCAGAATATAATCACATCAATAATTGATTTTAAGTTTTGATGTTTTGTTTGATTGTACCTTGGGTCAAGATCTTACATTGCCCAGGGTGGCCTTAACTTACTGTATTTCATAAGCCAGACTGGAATTCTTAATCCTACTGCCTTGATATCCCAAGACTTATATTACAAGCAAACAACACTGCAATTGTCTGTAAATGTAGGCCTCTGGGGCTAAAGACTAAGTGGAAGCAGCAGAAGAGCTCCTTGCCCTCCCCAGGTGGGCTAGCAGGACCCTGGAGCTCCTTCTCTTCTAAGCCCTGGAGGCTACTCACAGTAACATAAGGAAACAAATCCAGCAAGCTTTTTGCCTGTCCTTTGGAGAATTATGTACCTTCCTCTGTCTTTGCAAAGACCAAGAGGCCAGGTGCACCAGCCCTGCCTATGCTAATTAGGCTTCTCCCCACTGGGAATAGCTGCACCCCGCCTTCCCTGAGAAGATATATAAACAGGGAAGGGCTGATAATAAATGAGTTTTGTGTTCATCAAACGCAAGCTTCCAAGGTGTTCTTTGTGCCCCGTTGTTTCTCAGGTCCGCTGAGTGGACAGCTTCACGAAAGGTCATGGAACCCCGACTTTGGGCCCACGCCTTTTGGCCACTTAGATCTGAACTCCCTTCCCCCGGCCAGGGAACCGGTTTAGACTGTTGTAGGCAAAACATCCTTCAGCCGTGGGAACCCAAAGACAGAGACCCGACATGTAAAAATGATCTAGATTAGAGAAGTGTATATATAAGTAGTTTTATCCACATAATTCTTGACCTTCTCTCACACTCTAGTTTTTTCTGCACTACCATTCATTCCATTACTTCTTTTTCAGTTACTACACTTACACACATACACACAGAGAGAGAGAGAGAGAGAGAGAGAGAGAGAGAGAGAGAGAGACTATTGGATTATTCATTAGTTCTGCTATACTATGTGTCCAAAATTAATCTTTTAGGGATGGACAACCTATGAAGAATCTCATCCCTGGAGAAGCCATTGACTACCTGTAGCTCTTCATCTAGGGGTTAGACTTTGAGGACGTTCACCTGCTCACTTGGTACATCATCTAATGCTGTTGTTATGCACAAGTCTTGATCAGGCAGCAGGTTTCATGAGTGCAGTTCCCATCAAGTCTAACGAACAGGATGTAGCAGAAATCATTGGCTCACATAGTCTTCCTCTCCACTCTTCTGAAAATTTCCTTGAACCTTAGGTTTAGAGATTGTTATATATGCATCAATTGAGATTAGGCATCCTGTAACAACTTATATTTTTTCCTTTGGTCAATTGTGGGTTTCTGTAACAGTCTCCTTCTATTGAAAAAATAATTATTTAGCTTTTTTGGTGAAGGATGATAGCTACACCTAATTGTAGATATAAGCACAAATATTTAAAAGATAATTAGAAAATATAATTGTTTAGGGAAATGGTGTTAGTAGATTCTCCTCTAAAATCTATGACTACTCCAACAAGGAATAGTTGGCTAAGTGTGTGGTACAACATGAATTCCTTCCCATTAATCAGACCATGAGACCAATTACACAGCTGTTGGTTTTCCCTAAGATGAAACTGTTAATATTTAATCCTTAGGGATATCTTTTCACACTTGTCATCTTTGGCCTCTTGGGTTTTCTGAGTAGAACTACCAATTGCTCATCTTCCTTGGTTGCTTGCACAGCATGTTCTAGGATGATGGAAGCTGTGCTTCAGTGAGGAGGCTTCCTGTTAATTGAAGCTAGATTTGTTCAGGTGAGTGTCTGAACTGATGGTATTTTCATCAATAGGATCTTAACTTAATGGTAATGACAATAGTCCATAAGATTTTTAGAATCTATTATATTTTCTTGACTGACAACATAAAGGGAGTTTTCCATGACTGGCATGATTTTTGTAAATTAGGGTATTTCAGAATCACATGTATATGGTTATGATTGTAATATCTTTTTATTTAATGTCCATGTATCCAGAATGATATATCCTTCTTTATCTCTTCTAATTAATTTTAATGAGAAGACTATTTAACATGATATTGGATATAACTCTTGCTTAGAATAGGGTCCTCTCCTTGTTTCACTCTAAGGTACTCCCTATCTTTGAAGGTAAGATGTTGTCCTGTAGACAACTAAAAGATGGATTTTGTTTCTCATACATTCTCTTCACTGGGATTAATCTTGATAATTCTCATTAGAAAAAATTTCCATAAGACTGGCTTTCTGTTTCTGTGTTCATGTATTTTGTTTCTTGAAGAAGTGATGTTGTCTTCGATGTTCTTATAGTACATTTTTTTGTGATTGTCTCTGGCCTGTGGACTTTCAATAATTGTGTGAAAGGTGAGATTCCATGCTGTTCCCTGAGTTGGAGCTTGTTTTTGGTTCTGTTGTTGATCAAGCTTCTTTGATTTTTAGATCAGTTATGTGGAGAAGGAAGGTCAGCTCTTCAGATTCTCATTGTGGCTTTTGTATTGCAGGAATGGTCATGCAAATTAGGTGGTAAACAACAAACCAGGTGACTGGGACAAACAGCTAGGCCTAATTCAGTTGGTATGAAAGCTGTGTTGACAATTGTGCTTGGAAGTGTGAGAACAGAATTGGTGAGATTGGGTCTTGGGTATTGCCCAGGGTAGGCCAGTGCCCAGATAGTTTGACAGAAGCAAGTCCTGGGAGTTTGCAAAAATAATGGTGGGTGAAATACAGAAAATTCACCAGGGTGGGTTGGTACACAAGCTGTGAGACCAAAATTAGATCTGAGTGTTGTAGATTGCTGTAAATGGACTTTTGAATAAAAGCATGTCATGAATGCTATACTTGCTTCTCTTATAATGTTGTAATTTATAAGTGATATAAATTTAAACACAATAAAAATGTTTTACTATAAAATCATAAAATTTATTGTTTCCATTTTATGAATGATACTATTTGTATTTGTATACCAAATACAAATTGTTGCAATATTAAGTATAGCATTAAGTCACTTAATTAATTATAAATTTGGATTTGCATATTGCTATATGAAAATATTTGAAGAAGAGTAACATATGGTTAATATGAATAGTTACCATCACAGTAAAAATATATAGAAAAAAATGAAGAGCAGATTATTTTTAAGTTATGTCTGTATATCTTTTTATATTTATTTTAGTAGTCTAATAATGAAACGAGGAAAATAGAACTGACAGAAATGTGAGACAAATGTGTGCTTAAATTTTTTATTATCAATAATGTTTTAAAACTATTTATAGCAATGTATAAACAACATGGTGCCTACTGAGAACTACTTACATTTATAATATTTCAGAATCATTAAAATTTTAGCCATAAATTTGACTAGAAAGTGGGATGCTGACTTTTATTCACTAAGGCAAATAATTGTGAAATACCCCTTAAAAGGCACTGTTTTATGAAAGCTAGCAAATAAACTTACATTTCTGATAAGGAAGCTGCTACTATTGCCTTATATTAATTAGATATTCTCAGATATATATACACATATAAATTAATTATAGTAGAAACTAAACAGCAAATTAAATGTAAAAATTAAGTAGAAGAGGATTCATTGCATAAACACAAATATTTAAACTTAAAAATTATTTCTCTTTTGAAAAGACCTACTTTAGATGAATAAGTAAACAAAACCTTCATTTTTCTAGGCTATTCATTTCAGATATTCTCAAGTCATTTCAGAAAGAAACACATAACTCATGTGTAAGAAAACACAAAATCATGCACTGCAAGATGTAGTTAATGGACTAGCCAGCCAAGAAACTGGAGCATGTGCTTTTTTTGGGTGACTATGAAAAATAATCCATGCTAGAGCATAATTGTACTATCAATTTCTGTGCTAACTTATTTGTCTATTAAAGGTAGATAGCATGTTCTTAGATTTTACCTTCTGTATTTTAAGTATAATAGTTCATTTATCTAAGAGATCGTTTTAAAAGTAGAGTTTTGTTGCTGTTGTTATTGTTTTGTCTTTTTGTTCGTTTGGTTGGTTTTTGGGCATTGTAACTATGAGCACAAATGAATTCAGCTCAAACCTTTGAAAGGTTAGGAAGATGATAAATTTGTGATCGTGACATTATGTGTTGGAAAGCTGAGGCTGGCAATTGTGCACTATTAAAAGAAAAGTTTGTTTTCTTGGAAATCTCTATCCTGTCCCCTTTCCCTTAACATGTTATACATATAAATTCTTCATACAGTTTTCTGAGTACTTTTTAAGTCAAGCCAATATTAGGTTACAAAGATGTCCTGAAATCTTCGTGATTCCTGGTTGGTGAAACATGTCCCTAACAAAGAATGATTTCTGATAAGGATTAAAAATAAAGAAATTTTGTTTTTTTTCACATTTTGAATTTCTTTCAGTCAGCATGTATCTAAAGCTTAAAAGCTTTCAATTATTTTTGAATACTGCTATAGCTGTAGATGCCAGATATTGATGTCGATGTGGATATAGATTTACCCAGGTGTAGACACTGGTTCAGGGCAGAGGACAATTTATTCTGACTCACTCCTTCTGAACTTCTCTTCTGGTTCAAGTCATTCTCAGTTCTGAGTTTCTTCTGCCAAGCTTTCCTGTGTCTCTGTATCTGTGTCTCTGAGTGCTCCGTGCTGCCTCTGTAACTGACTGCTCTTCAACTGACTCTTCAGCCTGCTTTTCAACTCACTCCTTCTTACTAACCCTTTTGTCTGCTTCTGTTAACTGACTGCTCCATCTCTTTCTGACTCCTATGTTACTCTCTTTTACTGACTTGAGAACCTACCTTTTCTCCAGAGAGTTCTTACTTTGCTAACTCTTCCTTTCATTAGTCACTTTGTCTGCCACTCACTCTGACTCATCTCAGATGTCACTTCCTATGTGACACTGACTCCATCTGAATTCTGCTTCCTGTGTCTGCTTCCACTGTTTCCCTCCCCACCCCCACCCCCAACCCCTGGGGATTTAAGTCATAGACCAGCATTGCCTTCTGAATACTGGGATTAAAGGTGTGTCTACATTCCATACAGACCACTCAGACCACTAAATGTAGCCCCTGGAATGTAGACCCTAGCTGTGACATAGGGCTACGCCTCTACTTATTGCTCTTAGTTTTAAAGGTAAGTATGAACTACATCAGTTTCATTGTAAAATCCTTAGTACACATAGTACAGGTTTAGCTATATATAATTTCCTCTGATATTAATTACATTCTCTAGAATAGTAACAGTATCCATATTCTGCCACATTTTGTCCCAGAATTAGTGTGTGAAATATTCCACTTACAGTATGCATTATAAATTATGCACATTCTATATTATTCTATGTATCGATATTAACTTTAAATATTATATTCTACATGCTTGTTTTAATGCATAATATTTTCTTCTACCATGTGAGCAGAGCATATAAGCTTTAGAATAAATGATAAATAGCTATGAAAGTGTGAATTTGATTCATTTTGTAGAAAGAATTCAAGTATTAACTTATTTTCAAGCTTTTTACACAGCTGTGTTATGTTTACATTTCTTATAATTACTTTCAAATTCCAATTTTCTTTGGATTACTTACCCTGAGAATTTATTAATACTTTGAATAATTTAAAAGTATAATATTGAATATTTTAATTGAAACAAAATAAAGTTATTTTATTTCAATTCTTAAAACATTATATTGAAGAATATGGTTGAGAATAGTACCAAATATCTGAAATCCCAGTATTCCTGAAGTTAAGGGAAGAAGTTTGCTAATTCAAGGAGATCTTGGCAACATAGCAAGTTCATTCCAGCCTGAGTTACATAGAAATACACCCAGAATGTGATGAATAATCTCCAGTAAGTGATTCCATTAATGTTTTTTTCTTATTTTTAAATAATACATTGTAAGTTTGTAGTTTAAAATTTTATTGAAATACATTATTTTTTAATTGAAAGTTTTTCAAACAATCAGTATCTCTTTCAATAAAAGTACTATGGACTTTTGACAATTGTTTTCAATATAAGAGAATTTTTAGACAAAATGTTTTATAGAAATACAAAAAACGAAAGTCATTGCCAATCAAAGCACAAAAGCAGTGTCTTTGCCTTTTAAGCACTAAAGGATATTCAACCATAGGAAGTATAGAAACAGCCCAGAATGAGATGATCAACCCCTTCTTTTCCAATATCAATGAATGTCTAGCATACTCCAGTTATTCTTGAGGGCTACAATGAAAGTACAAGGCATATGTGGATTAAGATGAGACCACCTGGAGACCTAATCTTCACTGTTCATTTTGAGACAGAGATATAGATAGATGTAGAAGATAATATTTCTCATTGAAGTCTGGAAGTCTTAAAATAATCTTGTTTAATATCAAAATAGCTGTTATCTCTTCCTTGAACATTGATATACACACAGATTTTATGTGGCTAATATCTGTGTCTCCTAATGCAATATCTGTCACTGAAATCAAGATCATTATTTTTCACACTCAGAATTTTGCTGACTTTTTGTTTTTCTCAGAATTTTTTTAAAGTTTCTTTAGAATTATAGTGGGATTTTGTAAATATAATCTCATTATATTAATTTATGCAATGCAACTTAAGTCTTCTGCTGTAATAGCTTCTGAAAAAACTTTAACTACAGTTAGACACTTTTCTTAACAGTAGACAATAGTCACTTTTATTAAAAGAGACTATTCATTCATAAGTAGTGCAAAATGGCCACTTCAGAAAAATGGTCAGATACCTTTTTACTCGTTAACTCTCAGTTCTTTATCTCTACCAGAGGAGTGAAGAAAACACAAGTATTATTTCTGGTTCAGAATAAGGGGAGTATCTTAGAAATGTCCTGTTTACTCTGGGACCTATAATTGTAATGGAGAAAATTGGTCTAGTTAGATTCATTGTAATGCTGTGAATCAAGCTAATTGCTATTTTCAATACAGACTTCACAAAGCTAATAAGACAAGTGAAACAACCATTTATTCATTCAACATGTGTTTACTGACCATTGACATTTTGGGGCCAAAGAAAGAAGCCAAAGAAACTGAAATTCTCAGTAGAATGAACATTGCTAAGTCAAGACAATTATGGAAAACTGAACTTAGAATGACCATTGTACTTGTTTGTTTTTTCTCAAAAAATTTTACCTAATAAAGACTTAAATTTTTTAAAAGTAAAAGTAAATTCAAAGATGTCACTTGACTCCTGATTTTATATTTTCCTTGTACACTTACTTAATCATCCATATTAATTCAAATTTCTACCTCCCCAAACTTGCATATTATTAACCTTTCCTTCTTTATCTATAGATCAATTGGGATGGGTAGATACTGTCTTATTCATTAGTAACCTCACAAGCAAAGACAAATGAAAAAATCAACATTATTATTTGAATGTGAACTGTCTCCCACAGGCACACATATTTAAACAGCATCTATGGCAGGGAGCATTACTTCGACCACTGTGGAACCATAAGGAAGCTGAGTCTGGATAATAGAAATAGGCCAATAAAGATAAGTCTTTATTGGATTTTGGATTTTCATAATGTAGTCAAGATGCTGATATACACCCTATAGTCACAAGAACATATGTTATGTTATGTTGTGTTATGTTATGCTATGTTATGTTATGTTATGTTCCTGTAACATAAACATCTTTGAAACAATTTACTTTGTGGTGGAAATAGAAAATTGGAGGTGTAGTAGTAGTAAGGAAAGTCAAAGATTAAGTCTCTCCTACATATTTTCTACTCCTGAGACAGTCTGTTGGTAACATCTTGAAGGAGGCAGACAGACACTTAAGTTATGTTACTTCTCTTTCATTGCTTAACTTTCAATGTCATGAAAAAGTCATATATTTAAAAATAAATTATGAATCAATTCATTTTTTAAGTTCTATAATAGTCATTGTCTTCTCTCAAAATGAACGTGACACCATAGAAAGTAGAGTCAATTTATCTTTTAATCTTCTTAACACTGTAAGGCTACTGAGAAATACATAACTAGGTGGGACATAAAGGCCATATCTATCACAGGGCAACATTGGGAAAAGAGTTTCAGTCATTTGTCATATAAGCACTAAAAATGCCAAGCAAGTCAAAAGCTTGCTGAGGACCCTTTTTGAACAGTAACCCTTGGAGGACTGCTCTCTTCTATGGGGAGAAGCAGGGGTTAGTTAAGTAGGGGAGGAGGGGGTATGTAATAGCAGGAGAGGGGTGAAGAACAGAGCTGAGAGGAATGGAAGGAGAAAAGGATGAGTGTTGATATGTATTATATAAGAGAAGAAAATAGAAAAAGCAGAGAAGAAAGTTTATAGAGTATTTAAATAAATAAGGAAAATGTCTAATGCTTGTAATAAAAAAAGGTGATGGATGTATATCCTTTCAATATCATTGTTCAACAGATTCACTGGAACATTAGTTAATTACCTGAGACTTTGATTGATTTTTGCCATTTGATCATAAAACAGATGTGAAAATAATGTCAACTTGTAAATTTCTGTTCCAAAGGTTACATTTTTTGTCATATAAGACATTAGCTAATGATGTATATTTAAATAAGTTTGATGCCATATTCCTTTGATTTATTCCCTAGATAAATCTCTGTTCTCCAAAAAAAAAAAAAAAATGCTATCTTGGTAAATACACTAAGCCTTTCACAACAGCTTTCACAATTTAGAAAGGTAGTATGAATATTGGTCAACTTGATGAATCTGTGGAATCAGACTGTCTTGGTTTCAATAAAATTTAATGATTAAAACTGAAAAAAATAGATTGTAGGCCAAAACACTCTAAGGCTCCAGGGTGCCTGGTAATTAGAAAAAAAAATATTAGACAAAAGAATAAACTGTCCTCACCTGAACCAAGGTTTACATCTGCATCTATATCCACATATACATCTACCCCGGCACAGGAAATTAAAAACAGCAGACGTGTGGAGAAGAGACTGTGGAGAGGGCAACTAGACAGAGTTCTGTTAAGTTCACTTCAGTTGCAGAGGCTGAAACCGTCTAAGTCAAGGCTCTTATCTTGAAGATTGTATCTCATACTTCCTTGAACCCCCTAAGAATAAAATTACTTTTATAGGAGGGTGCTCCCCTGAAAGATATTATCTATACAATTGTTACTGATTCCTCCCATTCAACACCCCTTCCAATATATCAGGAGAGCTCCTTTTGAGAAAAATCAGCAAAAAAACTAACAGGAAAAAAAATCTTTGAGGAAGAACCATCACATCATTGAAATGCATCAGTAATAAATAAACAAACAAACAAACAAATAAATAAATTTTGTTGCTGTTTACCTCAGGTTAAAAAAATAACATATATTTCCATTCCTATACCAAATATAACTTAGTAAACTTTTACAAGTAGTTAAAATAGGATTCTTACAGAGGAATAGGCCTGTGTGATAGCTAGGAAGGGATAAAATCCAAGGGTCGATACGAATGGATCAAATTCAAGGGTATATATGAAGGAATCAAAACCAAGAGTAAATGTAAAGGAATCACATCCAGGGGTCCATATGAAGGGAACACATTTAGGGGCTTGTGTTGTCTGGAGGGAATGTAAAATAAATGTTGGTACACAGCTTAAATCCCAGTATTCAGAAGGCAGGTGTATTACACCCTTTAATAAGCAAGGTAGGAAGGAGAGCTCAGAAGGAGTCAGTGCTAGACCAGAAGTAATGCTTGAGATGAGTCAGAGTGAAGGGCAGGTAAATTGACAAGTCAGTGGAAGAGTTAGGAGAGTGAGTCAGAGAACACACCCAACTCTTACAATAGAAAAGCAGGCTCTCACCTCAGAGAATGAAGGATAAGGCAGAGAAGCAGAGAGGCTAATTGAGGCAGTATGAGGCATTGAGATCTCACAGAGACACAGAAGCTGTCTGAGGAGTCTGAGGCAGAGACACAGAGGCAGTTCATCAGATGGGTGTCAGATAGGAAGAGTGAGTCAGTTTGAAGTTGAGCAGAGAAGTTCAGTCTGAGGCAGTCAGAGAATCTGCCAGAATCTGCCAGTATCAGAGGAGTTCAGTTGGAAACAGCAAGCTAGTTCAGAAGATCATTTTAACTAGTCAGCTTGTAGAAGAATTTGAGCCAGAACAATGAAGGAGTTAACCAGGAGATTGAAGAGTTCAGAAGGAGATAGAGTGACTCAGTCAGCAGTAACTCTAGGAGGTTTAATCATTTGAGATTGTATGGAGGTTGAGTTTGAAGACTTCTAGTTCTAGGCTTAAGATCTGATTGTCTTGAAAAAACAAGAAAAGAAAAAAAAAATCTCATTGTACTGAAGCCAAAATGTTTCAGAAGTCTAGGACTAGGACTGATGATTGAATAAACTGCCCCTTTGTCCCATGTTGGGGTGCCAAATGTAGCTATGGTCTCAGGTTCAAAAAGAGTTTATTCTTTTATCTAATTCAATCCCCAATCCTAGTCCTGGAGCCCTAGAATGTTTTGATACCCAGACAGTCTAGTCTTGAGCCTAGAATTGAAAGTCTCCAGCGTCTGGGACTTACTGCTGACTGATGTACTCTGACTAGCTCCTTCTGAACTCAGGGCTGTACTAAACTCAACTGACTCTGCTGGTTGGCTGATTCAATTCACTTGCTGCTCTGGATCAAACTCTTTTCCAAGCTGCTGGTTCAAACTGACCTTCTGGGCTCTTTTTTCTGTCTTGCTGATTAAAAGCCTGGGTTACCACTGACTTCTGAATACTGGGATTGAAGGTGTGTACCAGCATTCCTTCTACATTACATCCAGACCATACAAGCTTCTAAATGTAACTAATTTATACAGACCCCTGGATGTGATATCTTTATTTGGACCCTTGGGTTTGATCTCTTCCTAGCTATAACACAGGCCTAATCTTCTACAGATTCTCATGCCAGAGTTTCTTTCCAAAAAATCTTGTATAAGAGAATATCTCCAACAAAATTCTTACAATATTTATTATCCCTTCTATTTAGATGAACAAATTGAAAGTGAGAAAAATCAGAAATGTACTTATTATGGCTCAGCATGCCTATACTCATTGCTCCTTGGTCCTGATGTTCACAGTCTCCTAACAGTGAATCCCATGTAGTCATCAGTAATATTCAGGTATGCACTTTTTTAGCTATAGGAGTACCACTAGAAAGAGGAGACTTCAAGGTCAATTTTCATTCCTAAGACATCCTCACATGTGTCTTAATGTCATAAATAGTAACGTTCATTGCATAGAATGTTTCTGATTTTCTGAAATTCTTTCAATTTACTTTCTAAAATGCATAGTTAGTCATCAATTCATATATATCAATTTTGAGCCTCTTTTTTGATATTTCTCTACTTTCTTCTTATAATAGAACTGTCCACCTTATGTTTAGATCTTTCAAGAGGCAGCCTTATCCATCTGCATCCTTCAGAACCACTGCATGTGGGGCTCACGTAAGACGTTTGGTCTGGTTTGAATAAAATTTGCTCTTATACCCTTGTGGCAGTGTTGAGGTGATGGTGGTGTCACAAATCAGTAACGGGGTCATTTTGTTTAACACAAAAGGACTATGGGTATCTGAATGTAGATTCTTCCAGGGCTATAACCTGGGGCCCTGAGTGCCAAGGACTGGGTTGGCAGACCAAATAATTCATAGCTTCAAACACTGAGAGTTAATAAAAGCCAGAGGTCTAGTGCCCTAAGCTTTAGAAGACAGTGAACCATGGCTTTAGAGTCTTATGTTGGTGGATTATTGTTTGGAATTGTCCCTATCAACATCATAACACTTGACAATTGTTGTATTCTTTGACTTAACAGCAATTGGTTGCTGAAAAAGACAGCTACAATAGATAGCAAAGGTAGCAGCAGGTGCCATCCTCTAGTCTTACAGTTCTTATACAGGCTTAGGTACTAGAACCCATATGACAACAAAGACTGGGTCTGAGGTGTAGGGACCCTTAGCCTTTACCGGGAGCTAATGATGTCAGGCCTTGGGTATGGGAGGCTCATGATTAAGACTTTGATGCTTCCTAGACTTCTTCTAACACCAAAGTCCCATATTTTCTTTTCTCTGCTTCTCCACAGTTTCATATCTTTCTCCAGCTTTGGCTCTCCACCTGTTTTATGTAGATGTAGATTCACTCCAGATATAGATTTTGATTCTGATTCCATGTTTAGATGTAGATTCTGGGCAGAGGCTTTTTATTCTTTCCTAATTAAATCACTGGTTCTCTACTTCACCTAGCATCAAGTACTCAGTATAGCAATATTAAATGGAATGAGTGGTTCTCCTCCTTCTATTGATTGTTCATCGGGATGTTTCTTTTTCTATGCTATAGCAACTTTGGCAACATCGTGTCTTTAAATTCTGTGACCTCTCCCCTCTCACTAATGGTGATATACTCCAACACTGAGACATCCTCTCTCAGTCTATGAGGATTTTATCTGGACCACTACCACCTTTTCTGATATTGTTCCTGTTTATTTTTATTAATTTCAATATTAATATAAGTAATTTGTTACTTGAGTTCTATGATCAGTTTCTTTGCTGCAAAGGCTTTTTTCTGTTCTTAAAATAAAATATAATAATTTGCTTATTTTAAATATCCAAACATGTGTTACATATAACTTCAAATATAGGCAAAGCTACTAGCCAAATAGAATAAGCAAACAGTTAGGGATTGGGGAATGTGTCCAGTTCTTTCTGGTCTAGGACCCCATCTGGTACAGGCCCTGTGCATAGAAAACTGTCATTATGAGTCTATGAATCATTTTGTTGCCACTTTTCTTTTAGACCAGTCATGTTTGATTTTAATCTAGGTCTCTGGGCTAGGTCTCTAATCTCAGGTTCTTGGTTATTCAAGCAGTATTGAGAATGGGTTCCATCTCCTGGAATGGCCCAGAAGCAATCTCCAGTTGATAATTACTTGAAAATGGAAATTTAGTTTCCCCTAAGAGGGTCTCACTGCAGAGACATTTTACATAATGGCTTCCAGTTCAGTGTTTTTAATGGATTCTTGATTATATGAACTAATGAGTCTCTGCATCTGTATCTGTTTCTTCTGCCTATTCATGGGCTTCCCCCCACTTTGGCTTTTTTCCTTTGGCTTGTTCATTTTATCCCATTCTGATGTGTTAGTTTTTGTTTTATCTAATTTTATTTTATTTATTTCATTATTATTCCTTAGAAAATTGTTTTCTATATTGTGGATCTGGGTGAAAGTGGTTGTGTGGATGAACTGTGAGAAGTAGAGGAAGAAGAAACCATAATCAGGATATATTATATGAGAAAAATCCATTTCCAATCAAAGGGAAGATGCAGGCATGAATACCCACAGAAAAGAAAAGTTGAATAGTACCTACTTCCTAATACTCAGATATTGGCTTAATAAATAATTCAGAGGATATCAACAAATATTTATTCAACAAGCTAATGTTGTTATTCTTACAAGTATGTTAATAAGAACATAGTTAATAATCAGAACATAGTCTTCCAAAATCTATTACTTAATCATAATGGAGATAAATCCATGAATAAATTCAATGTGACACCACCTGACAATAATGAAGTAAAGGAAGCACTATATTTTCAATAAGAATCACGAATGATTCTTCCTCCAACATGAATTATTATAATACAATTCTGATACTCTGTCAGTATTTAGCCCTCAATCAGAAATTGTTTCTTGGTGAATACCTAAGCTGCTTTTCAAATAACGTTGCAATGGACTATTATTAATATTTTATTGCATAGTTGGAATTCATCAATAGAGTATATCATGTATATTCCTACCACATAAAATATTATGGATAGCAGCTTAGTCTTGGCATTGTGAGAGGCCAGGAAAGGTCAATGGTGAAGGTGAAAACCCATTGGCAGTTGAAGCCGCAGAACTGAAGGTATCATGGAGGGAAGTTGAGTTGTGAATCTCTTTAATATTCTCTATCTGCTGAAAAAAAAAAAAGATCTTTTATGAGGGTGAGATCTAAGATTATCTCTGGGTATAATGCTAAGTATTTAAAGGACAGTTAAATTGTTTTGATTTAGGAAAATGGTAGTTAGTTAGGGTAGTAGTAGGTTCTCCTCTATGGTCTTTTATTTATCCAGGCACAGCTGTTTGGCGAGGTTTACAATAGCAGAAATGAATTTCCTCATATCAAGCAGGCCTTAAGTTCAATTAGACAGCTGTTGTCTTCTTCTAATGTAAAAGTACCACTATTGCAACAACTGAGGATAACTTTCTAGACTGGTCAGTGTTTTGATTTGAAGGATTATCTGGATTGTGTTTCTTGTTCGGCAACTTGCATAGCAACTTCCAATACTATGAGAGATTGTACTCATAGACAAAACTCCTATGTCAGTTCCAGCTCTATTTTACCAAGTTTCATGTCAGAAGTTTGTGGTAGTTTTACCAGCATCTTACTTTCAAATCGTAGGAGGCAAACAATGGAATTAGGCTGTGTTGGAGTCTCTTGGACTTGGAAACCAATCCCAAAATCTTATGTGGTCCTGTATAGTTGTTGGATAACTATGGGTTCTGGATGGCATAATTCAATTTAATATCTCTCCCCCCTCCTCCCTACACACACACACACACACACACACATATTTCCCCTTACAGATTCTATTTCCTACTATCCCTCTCTGTAGATTTCTTTCCTTCCTTTCCCCTTTCTTTGATTGCTCTAAATTATACTCTAATATTTAATAATTTGAAGCTAAGAACCACAAATAGCAGAGAATATGCAGCATTTTTCTTTTCAGGTCTGCATTACCTAACAGTATATTTCTCAGGTCCATCTGTTCACCCGCAAATATATTTTCATTTTTTAATAGTTCCTACTTATCTTCTTCTTTAAGTATAAAATTATAGCTAAATAGACGTCTTCTCCTTCATTCTCCTCTCCCCTCCTCTCCCTTCTCCCACCATCCCTTTCTCTTCTCTCATTTCTTTTCTTTTTCCTTTTCTCAACTTCCATTTTTTCTCTTCTTTCCATTTTTCCTGAGATATTCCAGACTACGCATCAAAAATTTTGGCAAGTAGTTCTTCTCCATTACATTTATTTTTTCTGTAGTTTTCTTTCTGATTTGCTTTCTTATTGTAACATTTGTTCTCTTTAAACTCATCCTTGATTATTTATAGAAATCTAATTTCTTAACTGGAGTATTCTAAGCATGAGCCTCATTAGTTTCTTTCTTTGCCTTCAGGTTTATAATAATTTCATCAAATATTTAGACTTGTTCAACTAACAACATAATTTGTCATTCATGTAATCAGGTCTTAGTTCTAGTTATCACTTTGTATATAAAACCAACAATTTTTGGACTTATCTATTGCTTTGGTCATTCAAATATATAATATTTATTAATAGTAATAATGAAACCAATATAGGCTAAGATAATGTTCTAATACTTTAAGTTCAACCACTTTAAATGATAGGATTTACTGAGTATAGTTAATTCATTATCAGTTTTGGTTTCAATTTATTTGGCTTAGTACATCTTGAGGAAATGCTGATTACATTACCTATGTTTTTTTTTTTTAATAAAAATTATGTTATTTATTTCAACCGCATTGGAATCATAAAAACTGTTCTAAGGAAAACATTGAAATGATAAAAAATTATATAATTATGATGAATTTATCACATGGAATAACTGTCTTACCTGTTGCCTAAGGATAAAATACATTTTTTATGGACATAGAAGTAGAAACACATGAAAAGTAATTCTTAGTATGCTTATCTCATCCTTTAATTGCATTTTTAATTTATGATACTAAGCTGATATTAAGCTATATAAAATCTTTTTGAATTTTATGATCAGTTAGATGCTAGACAGCCACACTTACTCACTTACTTCTGCATCTAAATGTCTGACCAGAAGAAAAAAATTTGTAAACCGTATTGTTCTCTATGTAGAAATTTGTTTGGTTTTTTTTTTGTAGATACAGTAACATAAATTGAATAACTGAAAGGTAAAATTGCACTTTTCTTAAAAGAAGACATTCAAGAAAAACCCAAATCTGTCTTAATGACAAATATGTCAATTAATTTTCATGCCTTACAAAATTCAATAATAAGTCCAGTGCTATAAGTTACAAGTTTTATTGAATATAAAACATATTATTCTTTATTAATTGAAAATTATTTTCATTCAGGAAATTATTTTATGTCTTGTTTTAGTCATTTATCATTTCTTTTAAGGTGACGGAGCTACTTATCAATTCACATAGTGAAATCTCTGAATAAATCTTTTCTTATGTGGTCACATACTTGAATCTATTACATTCTCATGTATCAAGCTTGTTACATCCACATTAAATTACATTTTAGCACAATAGCACTGTTTTTATTCTAGTAATACCTTTTTCCTTGCTTAAACATGCTTTTGCACAGCAATATATATTTTTACATTCAATAATTTTGTATGTTTTACCATATTATTCTCTATTTTTGTGGTATAACTGAATAAATATTTATTGTTTAACTGAGCTATTTCTACAGGAAAAATTAACATGTATTTTTACAGCTAGATGGAGAATAAGCATAACCTATTTCTAATAATAGTGAATTTCTTCCAGAAAATCTGACTAAAAAATGAGAGATAGACTCATCTGAAGAAGATTGTGGTCTACTCAAAGATATTTCTCAGACATGTATCTAATAATTGTACTTAACATATTTGTGTTTTACATACACACACACACACACACATACACACACACGCGTGCACTCGAGTGAAATTAAAGATTCAACCCCTGCTTTAACTGATGTAAGACATGTTTTATTGTTGAGCTACATTTCTAGCCATATAATATTTAATTTTTGTTTTTTAAATACAATAAATGCCTAAGTCATTAACTTCAGCAGTTCCAAATAACAAGTAAACATAAAAAACCAAACTTGTTACTTTTCCTGGAAAACATGCTATGTGGCTAACTCATTTCAAAGACTAAATTTTTTGAGTGAACATCATATTAAAAGCATAAATTCACTGTAAATATCTGTCTACTATAATACATTCATTACTGTCAATTTATTCTATTAGTGTTTAATAAACATTTATAAGTATCTTTGTTTTGATGGTCCAAGACTGAGGATGTTATTCTAGCAATTAGTGAATTTATTAACTAGCAATCTCTGGAACTTTGTTCTTGAAACAGATTTGTAGGAAAGTTCCATGTCCCCATTAGGGCAGATAACAACTATGGAGCCGAGTATAGGGACAAGAACAGAATACCACTGTAGATACCACAGAGCCCTCATTGCTGCTTGAACTGCCTGGCTTGTTCTCTTATGAGCAATGATATCTGCCAGGTCTCAAAATCTCTTTTGTTCTAATTTATTTTAAAGCTCTGTTGATCCAGTTTGTGCCAAGTTTTGCATAAAGTCTTATGTTCTTTATCAGTACAACAACATGAAATATTCAAAAGGATGCTATCAAGGTGCCTAATATAAAAGATTAAATAGACCAGCCAGCCAGTCTCATTTCTCAAGAAGAAAACATGATATTCAGACAGAATAAAAAGAACATCATCATATGTCCAGGAACATCTGATCAAAATGCCGTATTCTTTGTATTCTTCAAAGATTCTTTTCATGTGTGTGTGTGTGTGTGTGTGTGTGTGTGTGTGTGTGTGTGTTTCTCTGTCATTCTAAAAACAGAGTGAAAATATAAAAAATATAAGGAATTTATATTTAATATAAATTTAATGAATTTTTATGAAAAATATTTTTTTCTTTTAAGAGTTGAAAAGCATGTCACAAAGTTTACTAAATACAAGCTTTGATGAAAATAGGAAATGTGTTCTTACTTAGGACTTGATGGGAAATAGCAATATTTAGAAAATTAGTCTTAAATTAAAACTTCATTTTAAAATGTTAAAGGAAAACCTATGGGAAAAACAATAAAAAGTTAGATAACTTAAAACTGTTGAATCTCTCTGGGTTTGTGAAAATTGCATTAATAGATATTAAACATTTTATTAGAGACTAAAGTTTGGATATTTCAGCTTCATATTTACTTCTCTATTTCTTGCCCTGCCATGTCTATACTGGGGAACAGTACACCACATCAGCATACATTTGGTCACTCAGACAATTTATTATGATATCTGGAGGCTATCCTGTTAACATCAGGCTATAAAACAATAGTCTCTGACTTTGCTATGCTATGGGTTTGAAATGTCTCTCAAAGGGGCATGATTTAGATGCTAGATGCACAGGTTATGGTACATTTTGAAGGCTGATGAACCTGAAAGTTGTAAGGCCTTGCTGGCAAAAATAATTTTTTTTTTAGATTAAAAATTCAGTTTTTACCTGTCCTGGTTCTGACTATGCTCCCTCTATGCTTCCTGTCCTGCTATATTATGAGGAGTCTCTGTCATAGACTCCTACCTCAAAAAACTCTGCAAAGTCTGCTCTGTTAGATAAACTGACATTTGATAACATGAGCAGATATCCCAATAGGTTTTTCTGAGGAATTTTTGTAACATCTTTGAGAAAAATAACTACTATATAAGTTGTTTTTAAGCAAACTAACCAATACATAGAAACTGTGTTAGGCATTGTGAAGGTAATTCAGCTTTCCTTCATTTTAGTTTAAAATATAAGCATAGATCCAGTAAATATCCTAAATTACATTATCAGTATTATTTTATGTAACTTCACCATGCCCTATCCAGGCATATGTAATAGGATGCTGCTGCTGGGCTGGCTCAGCAAGGAAGATACAGAGGCATTCTCATAGTGTAATCGCTGCCAGAGCTCAGCCCAGGGAATCACCATCTTGGCCAGCAGCATCCTGGCCAGTGGAACACTGAGTATCAGAGCTCAGATGTTTTTATTCATTCAGAACTCCTAAGGTGCAGATCATAAGCAATCAAACATTCCCCACAGAAATCCAACACATGCAGACAATACAAAATGTCAAGACCTAGGCAGACCCACGCCCAAGAGTACACAAAAAATATTTTAAATATAACTAAAATTAGATTTCCACAATAGGTAAAATACTATGGCATTTTGCCATTTTTTTGAGTAACACTTCAATCTTGGTCAATATTGGTCATCATGTCTCCTTATTTCACTTGCTTTTCATTCAGACTCCTCAAATATTGCCATAGCTACGGTTATGTGGCTTTAATTTATATTGATTCCTTGTGAGTTTCATTTCTTTCTAGGAAAAATGTTTAAAACTTGGTGTATTCCTAAAGCTATCTTATATAAAGACTATATAAATAATCTGTACCTAGAAATTACATCTTAGAAAAATAAACCATAGAAACCCTTTTAAACTTTTGAATATTGCATTTTCATTAAAAAATCTGAAAGCCATGAAGGTAAACTATTTGATATTAAACACATTGTATATATAACATCAAAAAAGCTTAAATACATCTGAACCCACAAGCCTGGTTTCAGACTTTGGACATGAACCCACTTGATGTGCAAGCCACCTTTGGGTAAATTGCTTCTTCCTCCTATTTCATTTTTCTAAGCTTCCACCATTTGCAAGCCCGTGAACCTATTAAACAAACCAGCCATGAACTGTCTTCATTTATGAACTTTGTTTTCCTGGACTTCCTCTGATGCATGATTTTTAATCTATTTTCCCGTGTCTAATAAAACATCTTGTCCATTGACATTCCCTATCCTTACTAATGTTGAGTATTTCCTTCACTGGCCAAATCTAAGGAGGGCCAGATTATCATAACAGACACACAAGGAAAGAGAGAACTCCACGTTACCAGGTCAGATCATAAAACAAAAGTAAATATAAATGACCAAAACAGCATGTTTCCCATTAAACCAATTTGTCCCATAGAAGGGGTCTCTAATGGGAAATACCTACAGGAAATACCTACAGTATACACAACATAAAAGAAGAATAATAAACTTTGTCAAAAATTCAAAATATGAAAAAAGAATGTGAACAATACCCATTGAACTCCAAGAAGATAACAGTAATTGATGAAAGATGAAAATACCCCTTGAATGAAATAATGAAGATAATTCTGTATTTGAAAAGTGATACTGAACATTCAATAAAGGAAAAGAAACGTTGACGTGAACAAAAGCTGAAATGGAGATGGAATTAAAAAACTCAGTAACCAATTCGAAAACTCACAAGAAGTCTTACAAGTAGACTGAATAAAGCAAAAGATAGAATCTTATGAGTAGATGCTTGATGGAGGACAGCTTAGAGGCATGGGAAGGATAAAAAGGGTGGGAGGATAAGGATGTAATTTTATTTTAATTAAAAAAAAATAAAAGTAAGTAAATAAAAGGGGTAAATACCATAAACTAAAAGAAAATGAGCTGCATGATTCTGTTCAGGAAATGGAAAGTGAAACTCAGAGACTATATGGGTGGCATATTTTAAAGAATGCAGCCTTCATGTATTTGATGAATATGCTATGGATATCCAAAGAGATTTATGTCAAAGAAATTGATAACTAGAACTCTGCCTCCTAAGTAGTTATGGGTGTAGTCATATTTACTTAAGTATAGCTTAGAGGACAACATGTACAGAAAACAACATTGCATTGGAAAAGTGTAAGATCAAACAGTCTCTGAGTCTGTAATGCATTGAGTCTTTGATTCAGAATCACCTGCCCTTAGCTACGAGGTCACAATTAGTCATGTTACAAACCACTTCTAGCTTTAGACTTTAAATAACTTTATAGAGGTCTTAGAAAAACTGCAGCACCTTCTCTTGTAGTGACTGTGGCAGTGCTCTGATCATGTTAAGACTCAATAAATTATTTATTGACTAATTGGCACATGGAAATTTGAAATGAATACTGTAAACTTCCAGCCAATAAGATGTCCCAATATCCTTGGTGTTCTCTCACCAGATGTTTGTTTTTGGAGGGATGTGATGTATCTAATCTGTCATTTTGGCACAGGAAGGCATTTTCTACTACAGGCAGTATTGCTTTGAAATAATTAGAAATGAATGTTTCTCAGCAACAGTAGGAAGTGTCTCTTGTTGCACACTCAGTTCCCAGGATCACCTTCATATATTTCACGAATTTTCCACACTCCTCAAGACTCCCAGTTATTTCTCTCCAAATATCCCTATCCCACCCTCCTGCCTGGTCCTCCTGTACCAGTCCAACCTACCCCAGTCCACCTGTAATATCTATTCTATATTCCTTTGCAGGAAGATACATGTGTTCACCATAGATAGCTTCTCTTTATCTAACCTTTCTGGGTCTACAGATTGTAGCTGTGTTATCATTTACATATATATATATATATATATATATATATATATATATATATATATATCAATTGTTGTAAATTAACCTGATTTCTGTACTTATTATTTTTACTGTTAGACCTTCCTAATAAGATATCATCACTTCATAAACCATGGAAAGAAGAAGTGTACTTCAATAAGAAGATTGTTAAAAGAATACATGCCATGAAATATATATGCATGTGTCTTGGAGAAACTGTGAATAGAATAAAAATTTCAGCTGAGAGTAGAAAAAAATAAAATGATTATCCAGTATCAGACTCAAAGACCCTGAAATATAATTCATTATGTACAATTTTGCTGAAGAATTTTTGAAATTGTATTAATTATAAATAAGGAAGTGATATCATGTAAAAAGAGGAAGACTAATTCATGATATGATTTACCCAGTAGTGAGATTAATTTGTTTAGAAGAATTTTAGTCTCTTCTGTTCTAATTTCAAGGAAGTTTAACCTAAGAGAATCTAATCTAAAAAGCAGTAGTGAGGAAAAAGGAGTTCCTTTTTATATATTGAACAGCAAAGGTAATATTGGAATAACAAGGGATTGGAGACTTTTACATTATTCAAACCATTATAAGGAAGGAAACTGTTTACCTATCCCATTAAGAACAGCAGAAAAACATAATCAGATATCTTTTATGGATTCCTTTGGAAATTCTAACTGGGATGAATATCTTCTACATTCTTTAAAATATTACTTAGAGAATTAGTTGTTTTTCTAATTGGTATGACAAAATAACTAACAGAAGTAACTTAAGAAATGAAGTGTGTTTATTTTGTTTCACAGTTCTATGTGGTCCAACATGGTTGGAAAAGCATGGCATCAGAAACTTGGGAACACTTGCACACTTGAGAAGTTTGAACAAGAAGCAAAGATAGATGAGAATTATATTTTCAGAACCTAACTGTTTCACACTCTAAAAATCATCACTTACCACCCTTTGTGATGAAAAATAAAGTAAGTATATCATTATCACAGTCCAGTTTCCACAAATCAGAACTGTCAGAGTTATGTGTAGAAGATGAGCTAATATGAACAATCTTAACAAAAACATCCTTTTAAAAATAATATTAACTGTCATTGTGTACTTCTAATAAAATTTCTGGTATAATTTATTACAATTCTTTTTGTGAATAAATCTTGAGGTACCTATTATTCTTGCCATCACCAGCCCCTAAATGGAAATGAGATTAGTAAAATGAATACTTGAAGTTCATTTAACTACTATATAATAGAGACAAGATTCTGATTTCAAGCTGGTACTTTTGTTACAGGCACATGTTTGCAACATTAAATCATTAGCACTAGTGTGAGAAGTACATACCACTTCATGAATTTGACCATTGAGTGTTTTCTGAGTGCAAACATGTCCTAATCATTCCTTCTCTGAGATTATACTTGAAGACTGGCCAAAATCATGTGAGTGACCTTTGAAGTCATTTGAATAATTATTTTATATCAAGGAATATATCATGTAAGAGACAAATATTATTTAATATGCAGATCTCCAGTTCTATTAATTTTCCTTCAAATGATAAGAATTTCATTTTAATGTCTTAATAACATTTTGTGTGTGTGTGTGCATATGTGTCACAATTTATTTTATTGTCTCTTTATCTGTTTACGGGCTAGCAGGCTGGTGTACTAGCACAATAATCATTGGTTTCTTTGGATATGTACTTGAAATATTCTAGCTGAATCAGATTGTTGTTTACATTTCTATCTCCATCACTGATTTTGATTAAATATTTTTTCTCTTTGGGGTCTTGTGTGTTTCCACATGAAGTTTAGGACTTATTGTTTATTTTTTGAAGAATTTTACAATTACACTACATTTGTAAGAAGCTTTAACTGATATATCAATTTTAATAATATCGTGTTCATTAATAATAAATTAATATTCATCTATGTTTGAGGATTGAAAAGCTCTATGCTATTTAAAAGGAACTCTATCAAAAGTGCTCCACAAATTAAATTTGACCACTAACTACATATCAGTGCCATTTTATATAAACAGCCAAAAATATACATCCATTTAGAGCAGAGCTTCTCAACCTGTGAGTTGTGACTATAAGAAACCATGTGTTTCTGATGGTCTTATGAACTGAGACAGTACTCAGTAACAAAATTACAGTTATGAATCAGCAAGAAAAATAAATTTATGGTTGGGGCTCACCACAACATGAAGAACTATGTTAAGGAGTTACAGCATTAGGAAGTCTGAGAACCACCACTGATATACAGGAAACAACCATGAAAATAGTCAAAACAATCTAAAGAAATAAAAACTAAATTTGATGTATCACATTTCCTGATTTCAAAATATGTTACATATGTACAGCAACCAAAAGAGTGGAATACTTGCATAAACACAAACAACACAGACAGACAGACAGACAGACACACACACACACAGATGCACACACAGATAGACAGACAGACAGTCACATATTTATTACTATTTATATAGAAGTGCAGTTAATTCTAATATTAATTGTTGACAAAGTCGAATGCAGGGCAATTTAAAAACTGACATCTGGATAGCTCTATATCCACATGTAAAAGAGTGAAACAGGATAATAATTGTACTAAAAAGCCAATCCAAAATACACTAAAGATTAAACTGGCAAAAAAGTCCTCTTAGTAGGGGAAATTCTCATGATCTTTGTTTTGGAGGGTATTTAAATACTATGAAAATGAAAGCAGTGAAGAATAAGCAAGAACTCATCAGATTAAAAAAAAACAAGCAAGCAAACAAACAAATAAAACAAAAAAAACAAAAAACAAACAAAAATCCAAAACCAAAACCAAAACAAACAAACAAAAAACCACTGCACAACCTGTTCCACAAAAAGACAGCTTAGAGAAAGAGGATGTGACTGCACATGTACATATGGGAAAGCGTTCAACTCTAAAATCCACAAGTAATTATAAGAGCTTGATAGGAAAACTAGTAAATGAAGCAAAAATGCAGTAAAGATTTGCGTGATCATTTTTCTGAAGATGTGTAAATGACTGATAGGTTTATGTAAAATTCATCAATCTCACAATCATGATTCTCATCAAGGATTTCACATGAAAGTAAAAATAAGCTGCTATTCACACCTCTCACTAATGCTGCTGTCTAAACCAGGAAAACAACACAAATGGCAAGCTCGGTGGAAGATTACTTTTATTTTTAATGTTGAATATTTAAAACTGTAAAGATAATTTGCAGACTACAAACTCTTAAACATTTTTTCTTATTTTAAAATATTTTATTGTTTTATACATTCATTCTGTGTTTGGACCATGCATGTGTGTCACAGTACCTGTGTGAATGCCAGAGGACTACTTTGAAAAAGTGATTATCTCCTTCCATCTTTACATGGGTCATCGGGGTTACTTAGTTAAGCTCTTAAATTGGTGAGAGATCTTGTTGAACCACATTTTCCTTCTTTTGAATCAATGAGCATATTTTCTTTGATACTCCAGTATCACAGTGAGTTCACACAAAACAATATTACTTTTTAACTTCCTATTAGTGAATGTATTATATGCTTCTTTTCTACTTAATCAATGAAGGGGCTTTGATTAATGCATCTCTTAGAAAAACAATGATAAGGACTTTATATTTGTTTAAATTCTATTCAGGGGATAAATTAAGCATGCTTGTGTTGCGATTATAACATAGTTTTCCATTACAATCATAGACAAGCATTTGAACACAGGCAATATTTTTATTATACTTTGAAAAACTCATGCCTCAGACCATGGTTAAGCTCAGTTTTCTTCATTCTTCTATTCATGTTTGCAATGTTATAATTAAAATTTTGTAGAGATAATTTAATAGCCAGCTTTATGGTATTTGAGCTATCATTATGATAAGAGCATTTCTAAGACTTGGGCTACATCTTAAGACAGCCAAACTCACATGTCAGATGCAACCACATTCCGTTTCTGTCCTAAAATCACCTGATAACTTTCATTATGACAGTGTATATTATATAATAATATAAAACCAAGAAGGCTATAGCAATGCAGTTGTATTTACGTCATCAGATGATTGTAATAGCCAGAAAATGACAGTGCTAATGTAATTTAGAAGCTATTTTCTATCTGTAAGTTAAATGAAATCTTCAATTTTTAAATTTATATTATATAGTCAGGTAAATTTGACATCTAATACTTTAATCTAATTGAGAGTTTGTTAACTTTTGGCCTAAATTGATTAACAAACAAAACAGTCCCATTCTTCTCAATCAGCCTTAAATTATTAGGAAAGAGAACCTAGAGTTATAAGAAAAAGGAACTTCTGGAAGGGAATGAATGAAGAGTGTGGAGAAAAAGTTTTAAAATGGTACACAAGCATAAAAGCGAAACTAGAAATTATGAGGCGTGAATGAAGACACCTCTTAGAACACAGAGCCTTTAGTAAACTAAAGGGAAGGGAACATGTTTAATTTTATCATATAAGAAGACTTTCATAAGCACTTTGATACAGCGTTTAGAAGTTTCACATCAATTTTAAGCTATGGGTTCAAAATACAGGACATATTAATGTTGAATGTTAGGAAGCAAAGTTTAATACACATCAGTTATATTTATGATAATATATTTACCAGAACCAATGAATCTTTCTTTAATACAACTTCAATTGCCATAGTGTTCTTGTACCATCTCTAGAAAAGAGATCATGTTATTGTTATAAGTACATATTCAGGTGAAAACGAATACAACCATGTGTACATGGGACAATTCTAAACGAGTCCTTCCATGAGAAAATTACATGTAGAATAACAGATGGACTAATGAAAAAAACTTTTAATGTTGTTACTCTGAATTTAATAACAATTTAAGGGAAATACAAATGGAACTTTTAACCTAAATACCATGTTTCTGAGAAAATATCTGCTTACGGCTACAAAGTTGACTAGGAAGGAAGCCTGCAGAATTAAATCTGCTGGTATCAATTACCTTATTAAAATGAATTTAACATGCAGGCCTTTTGTCCTGTTAGCGAATTAATCCATAGATATGTTGTTATATAGTAGAATACTAAAGGAAATAAGAACATTTTTTATTCAAAGCAAAACTTTTAAAAATCAATATAATGATGACTGCTAAATTATAAGATTTTTTGTTACCTTTATACTCACATCAAATCAATTTCCTTTCCCTTGCATAATAACTCAAAATAATAAAATATTTTTGTATGAACCACCCCGTTTGATAAGGCACTGGAATTGTGAAATATTCTTGTTATATCTACAATAAGATTGTGAGGAGTCTTTTGATATTGGTAATTTTCCATGAGAAAATATTAGTTAATTTACTTTGATAAATCTACTTAGAAGTAATGAGACACTTTAAAATTTAAAATTTCTTAAAGAGTTTGAAATGTGCTCATTAGTCATTATCAGCTAAGAGCTGTATTAACATTTATCACTCTCCAGAGCTCTTCTGTCAATTTAGGGCAGGCCCTTTACACATAAAATGGAATAAAACAGATAAGCACATAGAACCATTACAGTTCTGTCTGGCTTACCACAATCACATGAAAATGCAATTTATAAATTTTATCCAGAGATTTATGGCCATCACGTGTTGTCATTCTTGTCTAGACATAAAACCATATATTTTGCCAAGTCCGTCTTTTTAGATGTTTTCATTGATATAGCTCCCCTTAGCACATTAATACTTCCCTTTTTCAAGTGTCAACCATAGCTAAAGCTGTCCTTGTGTTCTTGACATGTTTTGCAAGCAAAGTATTTGACACTGTTCATCTAGTTATTAAAATCACCTTCTATGATAAGTGTTACCTTTGCTTCCTTCCTTTGGCAATTGAATTTCAGTACTCCAATACAGCAGCAAATTTGCTGTTTTGGACACATTTCTTAAAAATTTTTTCTAGTAGAAGACTAGTTGGAAAACAATACATTATACGGTTAGATATTATCATTTATTAAAGTTATTCCATACAGCAAAACCTTGAATAAGGACAACACACTACCAGTAATAGTCTTTTTAAGAGGATATTTGTAGAGAACATTTTTTGGATGCTGTAATTAACATGCATGGATTTCACAAAAGATATCGTGCAATTTTAGTAGATGAGTTTCCAATTTCATTTATATACTTAATTTCTGTCTTTTTTGAAAGCTACCTACTTTTTGAGATAAATCGTAACATAGTTTTGAGATGAGTACTATAGTGGTTTGAGAGAAAATGATTCCCCCATAGGCTCATAGTGAGGGGCACCTAATGGTGAGGCCTTGTTGGAGTAGGTGTGGCCTTGTTGGAGTAGGGATGTCCTTGTTGGAGGAAGCATGACACTGGTGGTGGGCTTTGAGTTTTCAAATCATCAAGCTAGGCTCAGTGTTCCTCTTTCTTCCTAATGCCTTTAGATCCAGCTGTAGAACTGTCAGCAACCTCACCAGCACCATATCTGGCTGTGTGCCACTATGCTTCCTACCATGACAATAAGGATCATAAATGGACCTCTGAAATATAAACCAGCCCCAAATAATCCTTTTTTTTTTTTTTTTTTTTTTTTTTTTTAAATAAATGTTGCCTTGGTCATGGTGTCTCTTCTTCACAGCAATAGAAGACCTAACTAAGACAACTACCATAAAAAAAATCTGACCATGGGAATTTCATTCAAGTTAACTGCATTGGAGGATTGTGTAAATGAGAATACTTCAATATTTGATTAAAACTTACCTTGAAATATTTTTTTAGTGAAATGATTGAACAGTAAAAAATTAAGATTCTAATTTATATAAATTAGTTCTACAATTAAATATTCTATCAGTTTTTTTTCTGTATTTTATTACTTTAGCTTTTTCATCTGTCTTGTACAAAGCCAGCACGACCAGTGTGATGTGACAGAGATGTTCAATAACCAAGTGAATTCTAATATACAGCAAACACTCTTACTTTTTGTCCCTTTTCTCTTTTCTACTTGTCACTTGTGCACATTTGATCTGGCACTTAGGGTGTGATGTCAGCATAGTCTAGGTAGTCCACACATATCATTTCTATGGACATTTAATTCTAGTGAGCTATGCCTCCTAAATTCACATTTTCAGAGTTTTCTAAAGAGGGTTGAAACAGTGTTGTCTCTTTATGTCAAAGTAACAAACCAATGCTTTCTAAGGTGGTTAATTTTTTGATCTTATGACTCTTACAATTAGTCTTCTGAGATTTTGCCAATTAGTCTGTATTTGTAGACTAAAGGACAATTTCCCATCATCTAAGAACCACCAAACAGTATCTGTTCCCTCAGCCTTTAGAGAAATCTGCAGTAAGGTATTGTTAAGCCTGATGAAACTGACTGCTGAACCTATGAGCCTTAGCCCACTGAATAGATGTATGTTATTCCAGCAAGGATATAATAGCCTACCATTTTCATTCTGGAAGCATCTTTTTTTATTGGGAACCCAACATTAAGAATTTTTTAAGAATTGATTTTTTTTTGACAACCTGCTATATTCAGAATCCTGCTTTCTCTGTGGCATAATGTATAGAAAAAGAATAAATTAATGCTTTTTTTTCCCTAATTTTGGTATTTAAAACAGCAAATAGAAGTTCTAAGTAGATAATCTGCCATATCAGATGACCCTTCTTCCAAGGTCAGCTTTGCCTTTCACACAATGTTATCCACATTCTTCCTTCTTGTCATACAAGAACTTTTTTCCATAAATTAAAGGCATTTTAAAAAATGTCATCTTATATAATCCGATGTAAGAATGCCAGTATGAAATATATGATATATATAGATGTATGTATACATATATATTAATTAATATAATATAATATAATATATAATATAATATATATAATATAATATATATAATATAATATAATATATATAATATAATATAATATATAATATATAATATAATATATAATATATAATATAATATATATAATATAATATATAATATAATATAATTTTATATAACATATATTTATTGTGTTGATGTACTTAGAGTTTTTTCCTATGTATTGTCAAACAATTTATTTTGCCACTCCAAGAATAAAATAACATTAACTTAGTGTATTCCATTTGGATAAAAGGTTATTGGATGTTGTGTTGATGGTAAGCTATGATCACAGAAAATGAAAGAATGTGGTCTGTTTGGAAGCTAAAATAGGAACTTGTAACAAGGATAGATGTTCAGACTAGGTTTGTGACTATAAGTTTAGTGAAAAATGACTAAATCTTATTTCGAAATCAGATCCAGTAAGAATTGCTGAATAATTAGATATAGCACATGAAATTAAAAATAAAACAAGTATGACTTACAGACTTTCACGTTTGCCAAGAGAAAAATACATTTGATATTATTTGAAGTAGGGTTGACATGAGTGTGTTGTCAGAGCATAAAAGGTGACATTCGTGTATTTATGTAGTATAGTGGTTTGAATAAGAATGGGCCCCATATCCTCATGTAAGTTGAATGCTTAGTTATCAAGGAATGGCACAATTTAAAATGATTAGGAGGTATTGTTGTGGTATGTTTAGTTATGGATAATATTTTAGTTAAGATTCGTCTCTTACTTGTTTACACCTCTGTGCCGTCCTCAGCTTCCACCCCCCACAGGAGGTTCCTGTTATTTGTTGATTGAGGGTCTGTGTGAAAACAGGAAGAAAACACCTGGGGATTGAGGGGTGGAGCAAGGAGGGAGGGAGAGTAGGAGGTGGAGGAGGAGTAGGAGCAGAATGAAAAGGAGAACGGAGAGGAAAGCATGGGGTGAAGAGCCTTGGAGTGAGCTCTCTGCCTAGCTGCCCGGGTATTAGAATTCCCTGAGATTTGACATGGTTTGTGATTAATAAAGAGCATTGGAAAATTCAACACTGTACTCTCCGATAAGCGCCATAACTTTATTTTAACAAGGTATGTTTTTGTTGGAGTAAGCATGGCCCTGTTAGAGGACTGATGTCATCTGAAGTAGGTTTTGAGGTTTGAGGAGACCAGGCCAGGCCCTGTGGTTCTTTCCATGTTGCCAAGTGTAGAATTCTCAGCTCTTTTTCCAGCACCAAGTTTGCCTTCATGCCACCATGTTTCCTGCCATGTTAATTATAGACTAAAGCTAAGAACTGTAAGCAAGCCCCAATTAAATGCTTTCCTAAATAAGAGATGCCATGATCATGATGTCTCTTCACAGCAATAGAACATTGATTGAGTCACATAGTATCAGAATTAATTGAGTATAAATACATGAGATGTCAGTTTCCTTGTCTGAAATTTAATAAGTCCTGAAAGAACCATATTCCAATTTAAATTACTTAGGTTAACTCTTGGATCCCCGTTATACATAACATAGAAAATGTAATCATGATTATGTATGTGTGTATGTAATAAATGACTTCAAATGGTTAAAGAGGTCACAGCAGAGTTTAAGGCCTTATGTAAAGAAGAAGCAGAAAATTAATATGTAAATGCAAAGCAATTCAATAGTCTTTCTGAGATAAAATATTAACAATCTCAGATGGAGTCATTGGCCCTAAGAGTTAGGCCATGAGCCAAGATCAACATGGAGTTGAGACATAGGGTAACTCATGCTGTCCAGATGAGGAAGACACATCTAAGGAACGGATGAAAGCATGGAGGTTTTGGTTATAAAGGGCAGGATGGATCTAGAAAAATTAGTAAGAAGAAAAACAGCCAGACAGTTGGTTCTTTGACCAGGTTGTATAAGCAATGAAGACCAAAAAGAGGGGAAGCCCCAGAGCAGCCAGTTCTCTCTGCCTGGCAGATATTTTGAGGCACCATCGTGGTCTGATGACAGGTTGGGGGAGTTGTTGCCACCTCAGTGTCAGGTATTTTCTTTTTACAGCGTCAATTTTGCACTGTTTTCTCCTACATGGTATTTTGGGTAAGTTTTCAGGCTTTTTTCTGGCTTCATTTTAATACATTCATGTACTCATATAATGATATCTCTTTTACATAAATAAATTTATCATTCTCTGCTTTATGTGTGATGCTAGACAGAGTGTTGGTTACATTTCACAAAGGATGCAGAGCATCCGTCCTCAGCATTAGAATTCAAAATAGATCCAAATAGCCAAATATTGCTTGTAAAATGCAGTTTCTCAGGGCAATTTCAAAGTAAAGCTATGTGCTGAGACAAGTAATAAACGCCACTTTAGATGAATGTTTTTAAAACTCCCAAGACTAGATGAAGCACCAAAAGAATGAGCATAAAACATAGAGAAGACTATGAAAGGACTAAATTATGGGACATGTCACTGTGAGTCAGCAGAAGGAGAAGAAAGAGCAGATGAGACAAATTAGGAGCTATCAGTGGGATATTAAGGAGAGAGAAGACAGAAAAAGGAAAACTCCTGCTGGATCCTTAGAGCACAAATGTCTAAGCAGAGTCAATAGTGTCAAATCCTGCTGAAACATCACATAAGACAATTTGACAACAAATTGAATAGATTATTAAAAGTCTGGAGGAGTGTGCAAAAGTTAAGTAATATATCCTTTTTCGTTTTCAATTTTAAAATAGTTTATAAACACATTTCCATTATTTTTGCATCATCTAAGAACTTTTACAAGTCCCAATGACCTTTAACTGTCTGTTAATCTAACTAAAATATAAATCAATAAACTCTATATGGGCTATTTTATGAGAATTTATTGTAAGGACTTGTTATTTTGTCCTTAACAAAATAGCACTCTATTATTCAGTTTTATTTACATCTGTGCATCCCATTTCAGCTTCCTGGTCCTGCAAAGTGGCTTTTTTGCTGCCTGCTGGCCAGTAGCAGCTGCTTCATGGAAGCCGAATGGGAGCAGCGTGGTTCTACAGCTTGTCCATCTGATCTAAGTTTGGAGACTGTGAGTATTGTCTGAGAGTATTGTCAGTGGAACATCTCAGTTTATTAAAGCAAGAGTGGTTACATTTATAGGATAAAGGCAGAAGAGGGTCTTTGGTACCCAGGTAGGGAGCCATTAGTTAAGACAGGGATACTGGAGTAGTCTCATTTGTATATTGAGATGCTTCAAATATTTCCCAGGGACCATGGGGATAGACCTTACATAGAAGGGTTTAGTTATAACTCTAGATAAACAATTCTGACAGATCACTGGCCCTTGGAGGGGGCAGTGTCCTATTGTGGCTTGGTTTGTCAGCCACCACAGAGTAGAGGGGCCAGATTCCTGCTAGCTTCTCAGAATGAGAGTTTGAAGTCATAAGCGCCCTTGACACACTTAGCTGCATGACAATTCTGTGATGGCATCACAGCATCTTACAGATGTAAAACATGTAACCACAGTGTGTATGACCATTCTTGATTTCTTTTCTTTGGGCTTATCTTTTCACTTTCTAGTGAAGGACAGATACTCATTTTAATAATGAATAATGAACAATAAAAATAAATATAATGTAATATAATGAAATAAAATGCACAAATTAATATAAAATGAATAGATTTCATAGAAATATAAAATAAAATGAAAAAATAAACTGATTTTGGAGAATTGATAAATGTTTTGAGTCTTTCCTTGTTAACTTGAATTTTAATAATCCCAAATAAACACTGTAAACTTAGAGAGAAAAATTCAATTGTTTAGTTTCAAAAAAATGTAATTTTATAGGTGTATAGAATGGCATTCCTCAATAGATGACAGGTTTTTTTAAATTAAATATGAAACTTAGAACTTTCAATAAACATGTACTAAATGGAAAACCTTAACTAGAGGATTGACTGGATTCTGATTCTGATCTAGAATTTAAAAGAAACATTCTTCACATATTTGGCTTTGTAAACTAGCATAATTTTTTGAATCACCTTTTCTTTGAAGACTATAAATAGGGGAATAATTGATTAGTAAAATTCCATGAGTAATCCATTTTATGGCTCCTAAAATTTGGCTTTGCACTTAGTGCTTAAGTTAAAGATTACTCACATGAATTCTGGCATGTAATCTCTTTATAACCTTTACACAAAATTACAAATAAGATCACAAAGTAAATATGATCACTACAGAGGCAAGATAAATCATTCCTCTACCAAAGGAATATTTTCTTTATTTAATATTTGTACAGCCACTATGGAAATCTGTGTGGTAGTACCTTAGGAAGATGTGAACCAAATTTATCCAGCAATTTGACTCTTGGGCATATTCCCAAAAGTCTTAACATAGATAATTGTTAATCAATATTCATTAACACTTTATTTATAACAACCAGAAATTTGAAACAGGCTAGATGTCCTGTACTGAATAATGGATCATGAATATGTGGTACACTGGAATATTCAGCTGTTAAAAATAATGTAAAATTTGCAAGTAAGTTAATGGAGCTAGAGAAAGTTACCCTGAATGAAGTAACCCAGGTACAAAAAAACAAATATGATATGTATTCACCTATATGTGAATATTAACTTTGAAACATTTGATGTATGTGCTACAACCCAAACAACCACAGAGGTTAGGTATCTAGTAAGGGACTGAAGGAAAAAAGGCTCTGCAAAGAGAGGAGGAAATAAAATATATTGCTATGGAGATACAGGAATGGGAAGACTGGTATGGGATGATTAAATGGGCAGGGAAAGAAGAGAGTGGTAAGAGGGAATATGGTGAGGGACAACACAAAGGACCTGTTGAGGAATCATAAGGAAACCTGTTACTTTAGAAGCTTCTTATATTATATACAAATACAAAATGAAATAGAATCACAAAAAATTGAGGAAGAAAATCCCTGTACAGACATGCTACCAAGTAAAAGAAACCCTCTGTTCCAGGAATGGGTTATATATTGTTGAATCATTGAACACAAGGACCCCATGGAAAACCCCAAATATCACCAGGCTTTGTGAAGCCTATTGTTTGTTCTCCACAAACTTTGAATAATACTCTATTGATGAAGACAACATTTATATTTCAATGAACCTGGAGAAGATGAGCTTGTGCCTAACTAGAGGTTTCACTTCTACTGACTAGCATTCATGATACCAGAAAGTAGTTTGCACACTGCCAGAGGAGATAATCATCAACTCAGTTCCAAATCCTATGACCTAACAGCAGTGACTGGCCTGTGAGATATGGTGGGGCAATAGAGACACAAACTTTGTGAGAATAATTAACGAAGCTCTGTTTGGATTTAAAGTCCACTCCATAAGATGAAACTCACACTTGACACTGCAAGGGTGGCGAAGAACCTGAGACTAGATAAGTCATGGGCCTAGGGAAAAACCAAATACTACTGTTCTGTTAAAGGAATAATTTATACCCATAAATCTACTCCTAATGACATTCTGCTGTACCAATGGATCAATGCCTTATTCAACCATTATCAAAAAACTTTCCTCTTGAAGTGGATGGGACCTAAGACAGAGACCCACAACTGAGCAATAATGTACAGCGATAAAGACTTTGGAGCACCCAGTCCTAAATAGGATCTATTCATCAAACTTCTCCCCTTAGGGTTCAGGGATCTGTATAGAACAGGATGCAGAAGTTCCCAAGAGCTAGAGGTGAGAAGTGGAATGTAGAAGTTAAACTACTGTGGTTGCTCAGCTGGAGAGACAAGGAGTCATTTCATAGTTACAAACTGAGCAGGACCTCAGCAGAGGGAACCACTATCCTGGCCAGCACCATACTTAAAAGAACTCTGAGCATCTAATCTCTGGAGTTTTATTCTTTCAGAACTCCTTAGGTATTCTACTGATACCACGTGCAGATCATACGCAATTTAACAATGGTCACATAAATCTAACACCCGCAGACAATACAAAAGGCCAAGGCCTATGCATCCCCTTTTCTAACAGTGTACAGTTATTTAAAACACAACTAAAAATAAACTTACACATTTCCCATTTTCTGTATAAAAAAATTGCTTTACCTTTACAACATAATTTAACACTACACCAGCAAAACCATTTACAAAGGAACAATTATGAGGCTTCTAATGCACATGACCAAATAATACCAAACATCTATTAAGCCTTTCACAATGTCTTTGGACAACAGAAAAATATTATCACTTATCTGGAATTCACTCACGATCCTCTGGGCTCCTCCAATGGGCTTGGATCTGGTTATGTCTTCTGCAGCATACACAGCTTGTCCTTCAGGATCCAGCTGGCTCCCATCCACTGCTGCTGCTATTCTTGGAGATCATCCCATGGTACTGGCAACTCAAAACTACTGGGGTCCCTTGCTGTAACTGGGCTGCACTTTCATCAATAGCCTCTCCTGGGCTCTCTTCATGGTGCCAAACCTCAACTTCTTTACATAACCAATTCATCTGAGTCTTCAACTACCACCAAGGCTGTACCTTTACCAGTGGCCTCTCCTGGCCTCTCACAGGGCCAAATCTCAGCAGCTCTCCATGACCCCTTTATGCCTTCAAAATTGGAATTATCTGGGTCAACTCTTACAGTACCAAGTTTGACTGCCAGCAGGAGACATAACCTTGACCAGTTCTGGAAGACTGCTTCTATGTGCTGATCCTGAGTAAACACTTTTCATATTTTAAGATAGAGTCCGGTTTGCTGGAAAAATAACTTGTCACTTTGTCTGAAGTAAGGGTTACCTCATGGATGGAGTTCTCATCACCATAGCAGATGTGTCTTATCAGGACTTCTTGTAGACAGGTTTGCAGGAAAAACAAAAACAAAGCAAACAAACAAACAACAATAACAAAGAAAAAAAAACTGTTTAGTTAAACTGAGTGGCTTTCGGCTTTAAGCTGTGGCTTCCACAAATCAGCTGGTGGGAAGAATTAGCCACTGAATTCTGGCCATTTGGCGTTCTTTTTCACCTCCACGAAGGGGAAACATACTCTTCTTCATAGACTTCAAACACAACCTCTTTAGCTTCACACACATACAACCTAGCTATCAGAAAAGTCAGTTTGTGAAACAGTATGCTACCACCAGCAGGAGGAGGGAGTGTTGGCTCCATGATCAGGAAAAGCAGTAAGAAGCTTGCTTTTTCCTGTTCCCAGATGAATACTTTATCTCAAAAGGCCTCCATTCTGTGGCTCTCACCTCAGAGTTTGTTTTTCCTCATTTATTTATTTATTTATTTCACAGCTTTTTCTTTCATAGAGGCTTATTTCTTTTCTCTCCTGTCCATTCAGAAGCCTTCAATTAATACCTTCATCTCTATCCTCTGGTAGATTCAATTAATACTGTCATCTCTATTCTCTGGTAGATACTTTACCAGACTCTGTAAGTTCTGGAGTTTCTTTCTCTTCTTCCTTTTCTCCATGTTGAATTATCTGGTGTGATGTCCTGCCCCACGTTGCAGGAGCCATTTTTAGTTGTTACTCTGCTGTGGCTTACCCAAAGGGACAAAGACATTCTCAAACATGCAAAATCTGCTAGATCTCAGCAGAGAGAACCACCATCCATGCCAGCATCATACTGGATGTACAGTGGAACTCTGAGCATCTCAGCTCAGGTATTTTTATTCTTTCAGAACTCCTTATGTATTTTACAGATACCACGTGTGGCTCATCAGCAATTAAACAACCCCCATATAAATTCAAACCTGTAGACAATACAAAAGGTCAAGGCCTACCATACTCTTTTTCAACAGTGAATAAAACAATTTCAAATATAACTAAAAGTAAACTTCCTCAACAATGAAATTATAAAAAGAAAACTAATCCCATGAAAACAGCATCTGCCAGACTCAGAAGTTGTGCATTTATAAACTCATAGAAATTATGGCAGTATGTACAGAGCCTGTATAGATTAAAGCCAAGCAGATTTCCAATGCTGAGAGGAAGATATGGACATGGATTCTTACCACTAATCCAGAAACTATCTGCAACTGATGCATGCTTTCAAAGGAAAAAAAAAAACTTGTTTTCTTCAGTGGAGACTCACTGGGTATGTCAACCACACTCCAGTGTAGTTGGCCAATACAACAAAGACTATAATAAAAGTTAGCAACAAATTTATTATTTTTCTTACCTGCCTTGTGTAAGTTTTGACCTTAGTTTTGACATTAAGTTTTGAGATACCACTCTCTTTGATCCAATTCATTGTTATTTTCTGTACAGTTTCCTAGGTACTTTTATTTCTTTTTCACATAATTTTGAACTTAAATAAAGGTTGACTGACTTTATTTTTATTTGTAATACATTTTAATTAAATACATTTGCCTTATCTCCTCCCTTTCCTTTCCTTCTTACAGGTCCTCCCAAGTCTCCTTTTACAACTTCTTCCACTTCTACTCTGTCCCACACTCACTTTCAGATTGACAGCTTCCTTTTTTATCATTTTGCTTACACATATACAGTATCCAATACATGTATAGATGCGTGTTACTTATAGTTAATACATATATATACATACATACATACACATGCACATAGGTTTCCAGGTTCATGTTTTATAATACATTCCATATAGAAATCAGAGTGTAGGAAGCAGCAAGAAATTAAAACTAACATTAATCTCATATTTGTTTTGTCATGTAATAACCTTGTCCATTAATAAATCATTTAATAATGTTCATGGACTTTGGTGTCTTTAGGTAAAATATTGGATGTTTTTAACTGAATACCTGTGATATGGTTATAATTCATAGTATGAGGTAAAAATAATAAGTTAGGGAAATTTTGTTTTTATTGATACGTAAAGAGATATTCATTTACTTTAAGAGAATCATTCTAATTTAACTTAGTCATACTACTTTTATTCACAGAATACAACTACCAATTCCTAGAGCATTAAATTCATTAGTATGAACAAAAGTTTTGAATTATTTTAGTAAAACAATGAAACAGTTAATTTCATTCTAATGTAGAGATGATGCAAAGATTTGTGAAATCTAGCAAGCTTGCTTTAGTTTTCTGTGTGAGACTAAAATGATATAATAATTTTCTCTCAGTCCTGGAGGCTGTAAGTTCAAGCTATGGTGAAAGTAGAGTGCTTATCTAGTGGTGTCTCACTTCCTGGTTGTAGAGAGTTTCTCACTTTGGGCTCCTCTTTGCTTTTCTGTGAACTCCTACTTCTGGTGTCTCTTCCTGTTTTTACAACACAGTCCTATTGAATGAATATCCAGCAATTACTACCTCATATATCCCTACCTCCTTTAAAACCTATGTCCAAAAGCAGGTGCACTGGGTTTAAAAAGTTTTACAAAGATATTTGGAGGGAAATCATTCGGTCCATAACATTGCCATATGTATCATGCCTGTTTTTTAACTAAGAACTTAATGACTCACCCTGAATGTGTTATTCATAAAGTCTGATATTTGAACTATAACATATGAACAAGCTAATGCAGAATTATATATCTTACCCCCAAAATCATTTTCTTCATAGATAATTACGTTGATTCACTTTTATTTATTTAACCTGTTAAATTCACTTTGTCATTTTGTGCATGTGAGTGTTCCTGAATAGGGGTATTAAGACTTGAGTGCAGGTGTCCACAGTGATCAAAGCCACCAGATTTCCATGGAGCTGGAGATGTAAGCAGTTGTAAGCTGTTCAGTGTGGGTGCTGGTAGCTGAACTTTAGTCATTTGTTGGAGCAATTTATGTTCTTCAGCACTGAGTCATGTCTCAAAACAGAGCCATCTTCCCCAACCTTTCAGAGTAATTATTACCATAGATACTAAAGACATTTTATTCTGATTTTTTTTTTTAGATTTTTGGGTACAGAATAGAAGTAGTAAACTTAGTTCCTCAAATATTATCTCATAATACTTATATGACAGATGTTGCTGTGAGACACTGTGCATGCTAAATACTCCTCAAAATAAACTTCATGTTGAATTTAAACCAATGTTGTATGCACTAAATCACAGAATATTCCCAAGAAACTAAATAAAAGTATAAAGGCGTATAAAATCAACAGATCTAAATTGTTCTATAAAAACAGGGTATGGATAAAAGCATTGCAATTCTATACAGTAAAATCTTCAGAGTTTAACATGTCTTTCTTTTCTTTCTCATTTTTTTCCTTTTTCTTTTTGTATTTCATGTGAGACCTGTGCTTGCAATATTTAATCAGGACTAGGAATAGCTCTTGTGGAAGTCAGTTTTCTTGGGAAAGCAGTTTGTTGAGGTCAAGATTAAGTAATCAATACAAAATACACAAAACCGGGGGAGTTTAGAGGCAAGAAGACCTACAGTATTTTGCTACAAACAGGCTACAAGAAGCCATGCCATTGCAATCCTAACATTATTCTGCTTTTTAAAAATGAAAACGGATTCTGAGTTACCTAGAAGCAGCCTTATTCAATATAAACCTTAGGAACTCCATGTAAATCTTTGCCAAGGAAACTACACATCCCTAGCATGGCCCTAGTGTTTAAATCTCCAAAAGTTTCCAGAAGGATGTGGGGAACATGATATTACTACAAAGAATAATCCCAATAGCATAAAGAGTTTTCTTCTTATAAATGTGCATGTCACAATCACAAAGCTAGGGAGCATTAAAACAGTTTTCAAACTCAGATATGTGATTCTTGTTTTTATGCTATGTATAGAGAAAAGGTAATACCTTGTTGAGAAGTATAACTTTGACAATAGCAACAAATAGTCTTATAAGTTCTGCTTATTGTTTGTATCCCAAATATAGATCATATGACACAGGACTATCTATGTGCAATTCAACAAGATATAGAGGCCATTTAAGAGGGCAATAAAGATAAACTCTCCACTGAGTTATATGTCACATGGTTTATAGATTGTCCATGGGATTATTGTTGCTTAGTTTTGACAGACCACAGTGAGATTCATAGATCTTTTACCTAATACATTGGTTTAAAATTTAATAGCAGTTCTTACAACATCAGACTTGAGTTAAATAACAAACACAAAGATTGAGTAGCAGCTTTAGTGCTTCAGAATGATCATGGAATTCCAGGCCAAGAAAGCTAGGACTAAATATTGGAGATTTTTGAGGATTGACACTTTATTGCCTACTGTTATGATATCATTCTTGCTTAGTTCCTTTGATAGATATGCTTATTGAATAAGTAGTAAATGTTTAAAATGCACACTGAATATATTCCTTGTTATATAAGTTCTAAAAGTTTCACATTTAGAAACAAATGCAAAATCTGGGGACATCTATAGAAGTTTGTGGAAGTTTATTTTTAGTTATATAGAAATTTATTGTTCTGTGTACTGTTGGATGAGGACAGCCTAGGTCTTGGAGTTTTATACTTTTTGCAGGTGTTGGATTTATGTGAGGGATATTTGATTGCTCATGATCTGAACATGCTATCAATAGAATACCTAAGAAGTTCTGGATAAATAAAAGCAATTGAGCTGGGAAGCTTTGGGTTCCACTTTCCAGTATGGCACTGGCCAGGGTAGCGAGTCTCTCTACTGAGGTTCACAGGGTTTGCACCAATGAGTATACCTCCTTGTCTCCATGCTGAGCCATCACAGTAGGCTATCAACTACAAGTGTGGGAAACCAAAAGCCAAGAAAGAAAAAATCAAATAAATTCTCACAGTATTAATTGATTATAGATGAACCTTAAGATAATAAATGGGATATATTTTATTTCTTCTAAAGAGCAAGAGGCAATATATTTAAGAATGATGAAGAAATTTAACATAATTTTTAATTTAAATGTCTTTAATTTTGTATTATGTAGTAAATTCTTTTCTTTTTGGTCTATATACAGCCATGATTAAACTATACACTCTTCAGATTTAATGTTTAATTATTTTGAATATGGAATTGATTTTTTCCTTATAGAAATGCTTTAAAATATAGAGAAAACAGTAAGAGTGAGGATGCCAAAAAAAAAAAAAACTCCAGATGAGGATGCTGAATTATATAATTCTGCAGGTATGTTTACTAGGCCAGCACAGTGATTATTGTACAACTAAGTGCTGATTAAAAATTGAGATAAGGAAACAGAATAAATAAATGATTCAGGTGAATAAGCATGTATACACAGATTCATGAATGAATAAAAAGATGAGAGTAGTTTAGTTTTTCCATGAAAAGTTAAAAAGTAAATTGCTGTTCTATTATATGTAAAATAATTCAAAATATATACAATTGTTAAATTTTACTTACTTTTAAGTACTTTATACTTTACTCTTGAAATATAAATACACTCATTATGTCATCAAGTGGATATCTAACAACACACAATTTGTAGTTTGCTATAAAAATACTTTTAAAGCATGTAAATTTATGTTTACATGTAAAATGCCTCCTTTTTGGTTTTTGAGGACTCCAAAATCTATGTTAGTATGATGGCTATTTGTAGACAGTACAGTGATTCACTATTTTCTTGCATGTGGATTGTGTTCGAGACATATAATCCAGTTATGTTCAAAGAGATATGCATTAAATTAACGTATGAACCTCAGTAGTTGTCCTTGTTTCTGGTAGGAACACACAAAGATATTCTTATCATTAGGACATCATTTAAAGCAAACAACTGCAGACCTTTGGCAATAGTGAGGAAAAATTACATTAGGAAAAGATGAAATTGATGATTAGACAAGAATGATGGAAATTATTTTGCTTTTCAAAGACATTATTAAATTGATGATCAGATTAAGTTTAGGCTTTTCTTTGCCAACTTTATGAATCAAGATAAATTTTCTTTCTTTTTTTTTTTTTGCTGTTTTAAAGTAAGATTTTTCTCATTATGCTAGTTTTGTATTAGTCAAGCTCTACAGAGAAACAGAGTCTAAGGAATTCAGAATGAGGTTTTACTGTAACACATTGATTCACACAGCATGGAGGCTGATAAGGCAGATGATCTACAGGCTAATGATCCACAAAGGAAGCTGCTTAATATTCCAGTCTGAATCCAGAGTCTGTGAACTAAGCATAGTGATGACCAACAGCACAGCCTATGGGGAAGACAAGACTGTTTCATTAAATGATTATTATGTATACAGGGAATTTAGCCTCCTCTTCTCTTTGAGAAATAGTCATATTAGACATCTACTTTATTGTTTCCATCAGTACAAACATTAAAACCTTCTGGAGATACCCTAGTAGACACAGACAAAAATAATCTTTAAAAAGGTATTCACATTTTCATTGGTCTATCCCAGTTGTCATATAAAATTATGCATCACAATTTCAAAGCTGTATGATATAAAATCTATTTCAAGTGTAAAAAATCTCCAACTAATATTTTATTTATAAAGAAAACCAGAAATACACAAGTTAAAATGTATATGAATAGATCACCTTATTTTTAAAGTAACTCTTTTCCACACAGCTTTGTTTCTGCACATTGATTTCTTGTAGTCACATCATAGTCAGCTATCCCACCTGAAGAATTTCTTCTCCTTGGATGTCCTCTGCCATTTGATTCGTCAGTGATTTTGGCTGTGTGGAGAATTGCTTATTTGCCTGCTTTTTAATCCCTGTATTGACATTGTCTATTTCTACACTCGAGAATAGTTTCCATACATTTCAATAGGTCTCTGCTCCTACCCTCATGCTGCCCTGGTAGATCGATGATGAGCTTTATGTAAAAACAAAAGCTTCCCTCAAATAAAGGTAAGCTGTCATTAGTATATTGTCTTTGCTACTACATTATTGTGGGAAAAAATCAAGTATATCCAAGTGAGTCTTCTTTGATTGTATTTTAATAGTCAACTATAAAAGCATGTTTTACAATCATGAAAGAGCATGTATCTTTAATCTCATATAGAGAATTGATGACCTTTACTGAAGATGGGTGGGGTGCCTTTCAGAAGACACATCCCCCCTGGAGATCCCCTGATGAACCTGTGATGCTGAACACATTATTTCACTGTTTGATTTGTCAATTTCCTTACAAAACATAATAAAGACAGTATTGTTTTGGGAGATGTAAAACATGAATACTTTAAAAGGTTTTTGTTGTTGTTGTTGCTGTTCTGGGATCAAGACTCTAACTTTAGTTATTCCTGTGTTCTTGTCTAACCAATTAGAAAATGAGGACTAATAGAGTCTTTGTTAATAGTAAACTAGACTTTTTTTTTAAATGTTTTTATTTTAATCTATTGGTATTAGTCAAATGGATCGTGAAAACAAAGTTCAGTGAAACATCCATCAAATGAGGGTCCTGGATTCACAGGTATTATATCTATAGATAGAAAATGTTTGTAAATAGTGCATGTATACAAAACAGGTAGAGACTATTATTCTTGTCATTGTTCCATAAATAATTTGATATTACAATTATTTTATAACACTAAGACTCAACTGTTTTGTTATAAATAAATAAATATGATTTTTAAATGTTTTAATTACATTTATTCATTTAATTTGTGTTTATATGCAAATGCATGTGGACACACACTCACACAGGCACAGAAGCACACACACACACACATGCACACACATATACACATATGCTACAGTGAGCCTTTGGATGTCAGAAGGATATAGCTTGGGTCCATTCTTTCTGTTTACCATGTGGGTTCAAGTGATTGAACTCAGGCTATCAGGCTGGGGACCCTGGAGAAGGCACTTTAATCACTGTGCAATCTTGCTGGCCCACTGCTGCCATGTTACATAAGACAGTAAAAATTCTTTGATTTTGGTTTCAAGGGCTTGGAAGACAGGAAGACCAACTTTGTACAAGTTTATAGGATTGAATAGTGACCTTTTTCATAGTATAAATTGTTTCATATGACCATATATATATTTATACTCCCAAAAATGTATAGATCACGTTAGACACATGCATACTCCTTCAACTTTGAAATATTTGAAATTAAGCAGTTTATTTATTTGTTTACACAATATATGAAACAGAGCATGAACATCTATCTTAAATAGAGAAGTTGCATCCTAAAAGATTGGAGTAGTCCACTTTAAGGAAAAATGTAGATAGTGAGACAGAGGTCTTTTGTTTTGGTTTTCGAGACAGAGGTTCTCTGTTGCAACTCTGGCTGTCCTGGAACTCACTCTGTAGACCAGGATGGCCTTGAACTCACAGATATCTGCCATTCTCTGCCTCCAGAGTGCTGGGATTAAAGCCATGCACCACTGTCACTGGACTAACAGAGTCTTAAAAAGAAAATTTCTTTGAAATAAAATAAAATACAGGGAAATTTTTGAAAAAATACTTGGTTATCATTTTATATTAATATGTTTTCCTTGAAGATCTTATAAAGGTATGTGTTTTCAGCACACTTATTAATTTAACTTTATAATTTTATAGTTAAATAGAAACAAATAAGTAGTGATATCCCTATTAGACACTGTAGGTCTAAGTCTAAGTGTAATTAGTTTAACTCAATTTCTAAAAATTAATTAAAGGTCTGGAAAATATATGAATTTGTAGAATTTTGCAGTTTATATATATAAACTACAAAGGGTAATAAGGGTTTATTACAGCTTACAGTCTGCAACCTATTATCAAAGGAAGTCAGGGCAGGAGCCTAAGGCAAGAACCTGGAGGCAGGAACTGAAGAAAAAATGGAGGAAGGCTGCTAACTAGCTTGCTTCTAGACTTACCTTTCACTACCTTTCTTTTTTGTTTTTGTCTTCTATTTCTTCTTCTTTTTTTTTTGGAAGGCAAATATTAACTTTTTATTTTTAAGCTGTTTCAAATATATGTAAATCTTTCTTTTTTCATTTTCATTTTTTTCCTTTTTATTAAATGTTACTGGCATTGTAATATAACTTCTAATTTTTTCTTTTAATTTATGAGTTTGTTATCACAAAATTACTTGTTTTTGGAAAAAAAAAAAAAAACATATCTCTCCAAACTATCCTCTTGCACTTTTTAAAATTCTTGCTGTTCGAAGAACTAATTCATGTATTCTTCCCTGGAGAAAACTATTTCTCTCACTTTTAGACTTCCTTAATTGTCTTCTGTTCATTGTGTAGGACTGAGGCCTCCTTAGATTTCCCCTGTCCATGTTAGTGGGAAACATATTTTAAAGACATTTGTATTAGAATAAAGTATATGAAAATCTAATTCAAATATTAATATATTTTTATTGTACATTAGTGGCATTCACATTGATTGATATCTTTGACTACCAGTTCTCTTTAGAAATTTATCATCTTTCAAAAGTTAAATTCTGTGCGATTTAATTCCTATTACCTCTTGTATCCTAGACCATGGAAATAATAACTACTCAGTATTCTATCTCCATGTATATACCTACCGCATAGAAGTGGAATCCTATCACACTTGCCTCTTTCTTTTTGGTTTATTTCTGTATTTCACTTACTATCATGTCTTCAGGGTTTATCAATATTGTATGATACATTAAGACTTTAACATTCTACTGCATAATATATACCTTTTGTGTCATTGACTTTTCCTTTAGTAGTTTCTCAGTGATATGGCAAGACAATTTGCCTATTGTGATAGCTAGATGTTTCTGACTATGATTCTGTTTTCAAAGTCATATAAATCAAATACATATACAATATTAATCACTTGTGACCTAACCATTTGAAACTAACACCATAGCAAGGTGTAAAAAATTATGGTGGCAGTCATTTTAGACTAATAGAAGGCATTTAAAGCTTTTCTTTCATTGAATTTATTATCAACCAATGAAAACTCTGGTATTTTGCTCTAATGTCCATTTATTCATTCATGTATATTTTTCTATGAATTTTCCATCGACACCAAGAAGAAAGCATTTGGGTATAGTAAGCTTTATATCTCTATATTAATTTAGTAGGTCCTTAAAAATTTTCAATAATAAATCATAGATTTCTTATTTTGTTTTACTTTATTTCAAACTTGTTATAAGTGAATACTGGGACAAAAATGCCAATATTAAGCAAATTATATTGCCCTTTCTTAGTCAAACTCAACTATTGAAAATCTTTCATTTTCAAGCTATCGTATACGTGACATATTCTTTTTTCAAGAAACTTTTAGTGGACTTTTATATGCATTTTATTTATATACCAAAGTAATTATTGTAAACATTTTGTAGAAACAACTTTATATTCCACACTGAACCCAAATATGAAGGTGTAAAGTGGGTAGAAACTCAAATATTAAGTATTTATTTTTCATAATTGTTAAGTAAAAATATGTAAAGCACGAGAAGGAATTTTCATTATGTGGACAAAAATTCTGGGTTCCTAAGTAACAAGAAATCTATCTCATCATAAAATGAGCATTAATATTGCCCAGAAAAATTGACAACTTTTGTCATATAATTTCTTGTTTGTCCCGTTTTCTCTCATTTTCTCTGTTCTTGATGATGTGGCATTCTTCCTGACTGATGAAAAGACCACAGTAGTTTATGTTCTCTTCCTCATTTTACCCACTAACTGCCATGAGCATTTTTTTCTTTATACAAACCACACTGAAAAAGTTTAATTTTTTAAAATTTTATTTCACTTTTAGCATAAACCTATGAGATAAATGACATTTCATATTCACTATGCAGAAAGAATTTTATAGGTTTTGCAAACTATTCAACAAATATTTGTGTCTGTGCCTAAATTTCTACATTTTATATTTGTAACTGATAACTGATCATTTTTAACCCATCTCCACATACCTGATGACATATCAAAAACATAAATTAACCCTATATAATTCAGATAGGGAAGCTGATGTTCACAATATTTTATTCATTTGCTCACAAGGACATATTAGGGAGAAAGAAGCATACTTCTTTTCTACTACTTAACATCTCAAATCCTGACCTTTTCATGAAGTCATGCAATAAAGCAATGTATACCTAGCCAAGTGGTGGATAGTAACATCTACTTATTACAACTTTTAGTTAGTTATAAACAGATAAAATTGATTCTGCAAACAAAATATCCATATTCAATTTCTCTTTGAAAATTTAGGAAATCTGACAGCATTGTAGCAGCCACAACAATTGTCAGAACTAGAAAGGCTGCCTTCTCAGATGAAATGAAAGTGTCAGTGTTCAGTTCTTGTTATTTCTTTCATTCATTCTGCTCTGAGGTTGCTTCAAATCTCAAGAAGACAATGTTCAATCATGTAGATATGATGTGGTTATAAAGTAACATTCCATCTGAGAAGCTATTGGCAGTTGACAACTGTTCAGAGAGAGAGAGGGAGTTTGGCCCCTGGCCTTTAGGCCACCTTCCACTGGAAATTCACACATCAACAGCATATAAGTTGAACAATTGAACTTGATGGGTTATTAAAAAAGACACAAAGTAGAGTGTAAAGGAAAGGTAATGGGTCTCAGAGGAGTTGAGGGAGAAAAGCAAATATAATTAAAATATATTGTACAAAATTCACAAAGAACTAATACGAAAAGAAACTGAAATGATGACTAAATGATACAGAGAAGCTAGCCACAGTGTGTGGGTTTACCTAGGCATAAGGCAGTGGCCTCATGCATTGCAGATATGGAAAAAAGCCATTGTAGCACACAGAGATGAAACAGAAATAGGGAGACTGGAGAGAAGCACAGGTCATAAGGCAGAGAGACCATACAAATGAGCTTTGATTTTCCACCAAGAAGGATATACATGTCTAGGCTTTATAACCTGGGGATGATATGACTGGATGAAAATATCTACGTATCTTTAGAAGGGAAATTTAAGGATTTTTTCATCACATGTGTAAATTAACATATATGATAATCAAGACAGCCTAGCTCAAAATGAATGTATTTGACTCTTGGGCCTACTTATTTCACCCTATTCTGTACTCTGAAATAAACACAATCTGTTGTGAAAATACATTCAGTGTGAGATAGACAATTAAAGAGCTGATTTTGTTCCTGCTACAGAAATGAGGGCAATTATTCATTAATGAGGGAAAGCTCAAAGTAAAGGAAGGCAGTCTGGAAATATAACTGGGGTAAAATACACATAGATAACATGAAAGCCATGAAGAAGGCTGAAGCATATTTTCTACCAGAATAAGCCAAACAATGTTGGTATCTGCCCACCCACCCCTTTCAAGACTTTCTCACTTAACACTGCTTTACAGAAGCAAAGAACTCTGGTGTTGTTTAATCCATGCCATTCTATATACAACTGTGGTCAGACAGTCTCTAAATTGTTTTATCACAGTTGAAATTGTAACTGTACTTGTACTAAATATGTGTAAAGTATCTTCATAAATAATAGGCTTTGATTTAATATTGCAAAAGAAGTTTATATCCTGCAATTTATATCTAGCTAAGCAGAGAAACAGAACAATTACATTTAAGTGAGACTAGTAGGTGCCTTTTGAGAAATGATGCAATTCCCAATTTCCTGAGAAGCTTCCACCCAGTGTTTTATGTCGTTTTCAGTGTGAGGTCTCATCCAGCAAGGAGCTATTTAGAAATACAGAACTCCAGGCTCCATTCCAGACCCATTAAGTTGAAATTTACTTTATAAAAATCCCAAGTGACTTATGTGCTTAAAACTGAGGATCATTGATTGTAAACCAAGTAGAACTTTTATTACTGAAAGATATTCAAAAGGGTTTTGCATCACAGAAAAAAAAATGCTACTGAAAGCAGAAAGCATCATTGAGTAACTTCAATATTTGATGGAATTTCAAAGCAACAGCAGCAGAAAGACATGAACAACAAACTTCCAAGCCTTGTTTTGAAATCTCGGTATTGTTGCCTACATGTGGTATACTAATTTAATTGGTAACTTTCACTTTCTTTTGGTACATAATGAAGATCTTACAATAGCTCTACTTTGAGGACACTGAAGCATAATCTTGACACCAATTTGCAAATTGATAAAATGAACAGAGGGAGAGAATTGCATGACTGCATTTTATATATATTACAAATAAGATGATTAAACGCTAACAAAATAAAGTTCTTCCATGAGGAATATGTGATTGATTTTTAGAAGACAAGGCAACAATCTCACATATATGCCTAGTATCATTGGATAAATACTCTCTTGGCTGAATTTCTACTAGGAACATTTATGTTTCTGTCAAGAAAATGGTCATTGTACTTTCCAATGGAAGCATACACATTATTCGGACCAAATATTAAAGTGTAGAATTCTACCTCTGAAACAGAGCAATAAATGTCTTAGTCTACAAAGAACACAAAATTGGGGAAATCACTTATTTGAATATGGGGCAGGACTCATTTAGATTTTAAATGACAGTATATGTGAACCTTATTTGCGAGATCTTGGACCCTGGCGCAAAACATACTACTATTTTTTCTGCTAAATGAGCATACATCATTCACCCTTTGTCAGAAAGGCTTCTTGCAAAAGTTAATTAACACAGAGACCCGTAACTGGACAATATGCAGAAAGTAAGAGACTTTGGAATACTCAGCCCTCAACAGGATATTGGATTCATAGCCATACCTTTAAGTGTCATGCAACAGATACATTTTACGAGCCAGAAGTAATAACTGACTTCAATTAAATATTTTATTATACACATGCGAAAATGCACATACAAAGTCACAGCGACTGTGATAGCTCACACAAAACCTGCACAAACTAAAGCCAAACAAAATCTCAGCATGATGTGAAATACATGTAAATCATGGATGGATGCTAATACTGAACTGAAATGTGATAACCCTTTTGTTATCAGATCTGAAAAGTATAACAAGACAAATATTTCAGCATACCTCTGATTTCACAGAAACAGAGTCTTTTCACAGAAATGTAGACTCTTCATCTGGCTCCTTTATCTAGCTAGGAAATAGGTCTTTAGTATGGGACTTTGTGATATCCTCAGGAGCAACAGTGAGAGCAAATGAAGATTAATATTATTATAAGTTCATATATTTTGCAGTATGAAAGTATGTAAAATGAACTTCTCTAGATATTCATGGACCCTTATTACTTTCTTCCTCCTTATTACTTAGGCATTGATGGAAAATTTCAAAATTTTGGGAAAAAAAGAATAGGACTGAGTTCCTCTTTCTTTGCCTTATGAGAACCTACGAAGTGGAGCCACTTTTTGTTAGTCACAAGTGCTAGAAGTCTTATCTCTTTCCCTATTTTGTTCATTAGTATTCTGACATGTGAGATTTTGTGCTTTTGATTTCTTAGTAATTCAAAGAATAGTCTTTATGAAGTAACTGAAAATGTATTTCAGTGGAAAGATTTTTTAGTCTCAAATTTATTATTCCAATGTATGATTGCATGATTAATTAGCATTATATTGCTGAACAATAAAATAAAAGCTACTAAAGGATAAATTATCCACAATCACAACATAAATTAAAATTTTTATTTTTAAACAATCTATTTTACACACTATAATAATACACTGAGTGTGTTTACATAGCCTGAATTAAACTAGGTATATTTAGTTATAATCATATCCAACATAGATCAACATTTTGAGTTTATTAGGTAACGGTTCATTTTTCTTCAATGTAAAATTCAAAGATTATAATTTATTATAGTTTTGCTATAGTTTATTTAATTTTTTAATACTTTATTGAGGAAGAAGAACAAAATTGGCCAAAATGAAAAAGATTACATATATATAAATATATATTTATATATGTACATTTTTTCATCATTGACTACCCAAGTGGGTAGAAATAGCTATGTCCAGACTTACTTGTTGAAGTCTGGGTTAAGAGAAGTGACTTTCATTTGTATATAGTTCACCAAGTTAGAAAGTAATGGCTTTGAACTTAATACCTACAAATATCAAGTCAGAACTTCATCTATATAGAAAGATTGAACAAAAGTTACTGGTTTTACAAACATTTCTCTAACATGACACTGAGATCTTTAAAATCCTGTATTTTGTTAAAAGTGAACACTATAAAAATTCCATCTATGTTTATGAGATTACTTTATAAATTTAAGATATATGATAAATGAAAGAAATATTGTAAAGTTGCAGCTGAAAAATTCTTTTTAAACATCAGATATTTTCAAAATATCTGAACCAAATAAAGTTTCCATTCATCTAAGCAAGATTCTTCCTAGAATTGTTTTAAAGAATACGTATTCTCATGACACTTTTCAAAATACTCTCCATTATAGGAAAATGTTTCAGATGTTATTTTCATCATGTTATAGGCAAAATAGAGTCAACAAGAGTCAGGTTTGCATCAACAAACTTCACTTGTGCTATGTCATTTAAAATCCCAACAATTCTCTGTAACATGATCTCTTGAAATTCAAAACTCAGGGAGTAACTCACTTCCTTTATGACACCTAGATACTAAATAAAGTATAATTTGAAATAATTGCTACCAATTGTGACAAATGATCATTTTCCTACTCATTGATGATAAATATATATAAATATAGTAGTAAAATATTAATACTGATTATGGAAACTGAATCATGATTATATGTCAGAAGTGTATGTATGTGTGCTTATATGATATTAGTACTCAATTAGTGATTTACCAGGTAGTTTGTAAGTAAGATATATTTAGTTATCCAAACTTGTAACACAATACCTAATCCTATGTAAGAACTTTGTAAAAACTGTTTGAATGAATCTGGTTAGAAATTTTAAGAAAAAAGGTACTAAGGTTTTTTTCACCTTTGTCCTCTACTGTTGATGAAGTGTCCCCTATTTTCAACTTTAACTTTCATGTTACCTGATTCTTTGTGTTCTTGTTTATTTCTCAATTAAACTTAGACTTATTCCCTATAAACAAGCAATGTTAGTGTCTCCTAGAAACATACTACAAATTTGGGCTTCCTGCTCCTTAATTACTAACTTGAAAAACACATTTTTATAATCCCTTCTTATAACTTACATGAGGCTGGATGTTTGAAAAAGGTTGCTCTATACCACATTGTAGGAAGTAAATGTATTAAAATGTAAATTATATCCAAACTATGACAAATACTCACTGAACTTTACTACCACCTAAGGATCATTTGAATTAACATATGAATAGGACAATAACTCAAGATGGTCCACAGTGAAGTGTTAGGCAAATCCCACATTTATTATCATAACCAGCTGATATGATTGTTGTATAGTATTTAAGAACAAATCCTCTGAGATGGAGAGGTGGCTCAGCATTTAAGAGCACTTTGCTGTGCAACCATGAGAATCATCCAGCATTCTTAAACAAGCAAGGTATTCCATACAAATCTTTGAACCCAATTCTGAGGGCCAGAGAAATAAAGATTCACTGGAGCCTGTTGACTTGCAGTATAGCCAAGAGATGACAATTCCCAGATTCAAGGATAGACTTCTTCAAAGGAGTAGACAGAGTGTGACAGAGGCGGAAACTCAATGACCTCTTCTGGTTTCTCCATGTACTCAGTCATCCACTCACAACACACACATACACACACATACAGATACACACATACACACATATGCACACTATATATAGGCTCTGGGAGCACATATTTTAAGTACTGTCTGCATCTGTGGTCATTATATCTTCTGGGTGCAGTGATGTTACAAAAATCAACTGCTTAAGTCCTTCAAATTCAGAGCCGTATGAGCACCACTCAAGTTACTCAAATGCTTGAGTAAAAGCACTGAAATTAATATTGAAACAATGTTTTATTATCCATTTTAATATTTTTGTCTCATATTCACATCAGTGCAGACATTTTTGTTTACAAAAGAATTCATATATACTAAAGTGATATCAGATTAAAACTTGGTATTTATAGATTTAAAATAAAAGTCTTTTGTTTTCTCTCTTTCTCATTTTTATGTTTGTTTGTTTGAGATAAGGACTTAGTATATAGCCTCGACTAGCCTGGAACTTGATATTTATATCAGGCATGTCTTCAAATTAATCAAAACTTACATACTTAAGCTCCTGAGTGCTGAGATCAAAGATGTGTGCCACTATTTCTCACCAAAAAAAAAAAAATATTTCTAATATGAAAATTTGTTAGGTACCAGAAAATTCTAGCCATGTAAATGATTTTAATACTATAAATAATATATAGAATGATATATGCATTTTAATTCCTATCAGGAGCAGTAAATCCTTGAAATTTATTTACTATTGTTTTGTGGCAGCATACTTGGGGAGACATAGAAACTCAACAGGTTAGAAAGTGTCCTTTCCAAGTGTCCCATTTGATCTAAACCTCTTCCAGGCAGCTCAGCCGGTTTCTGCTTCTTCTAGGTCAGGTCTCAGGGTCATCTCCACTGCTCATATTTGAGAGTCTTCTTTGCAGATTGACTTAGCTCAGAATTGACTTACCCTTAGCAGTCTCTATTGCTTATTCTTAAGAGAGGAGGTGCTCAGAATCTGGTCAGTTAGAGGGACTTCCTGAAGCTATTTGGAGTTGTTTAGTTTCTGTCCTTAAGCTTCTCTGTAGTTTTGAATGGTTAAGTATTGGGAGAAAGTGTTATCTAACATGTGATTTTTTTTTATTTACAGGCTTTTCATAATAAAATTTGGAAAAAATAATTAATTTATTTAAAATGTATCATTAATAGAGTGTTTTTAAATGAATAAAATATCCCATTCCAGAATTCATCATACTGATTTTACTTCTCATTATTACATATTTCAAATATAGGAAGAACTCATCTTTGAGTAACATTTGACAATTTTTGAGCAATCAGGAAATTACTAAAAGAACTCATGAATAAGGTTGTTACATATTTTATTCAACATTATCTGACTGGTTCCTAGAAGAGTGTTTTGCTTGAAAGGTTACTGAATATTTTCCCCTTTGATAGATATTTAAGTATCTCATTCATGTTCAAATTTGCCTTCAGATCTAACGTGACTTCTGCAATTATAACCATCATATGATGTCTTAGACTTAAAGAAAAAAGATAATATACAGAAAGTCTTTTGTCCACAACTGTCCCCTCTTCCATTTCTTTGTGAATTCATCTGTATCATGTTCAAAAATAATGGGTTTCTTGTTGATGTTTTCATACAAGCATATATATTTCCTATATAGGGTTAAACACTCTCATTTTTTCTGCTAAAACAATCTAACCATAGTTACTCTATTGTTAGTACGCAGACTCAGTATAATTTCTTTTTAAATCTGGACAGGAGTGATAAGTGTGGAACAAATCCTGTGATATGCTGAGCCTGCTCACAAATAGCAGTTTAGTGTCTTTCTGGTTATTTTGGTATACTCACTTTTGGAACAAATTAGCTATGCTTTGTGGAGTAGCCATATGCAGATGTCCAAGGGTTAGCATTTACTGATGGCTCTGTAAAAAGCCAAAACTATCCATGAGTTATGAATGAAGCTTCTACACTCAACAACTTCTTGGTAATGGGTTACTCTCTGAAGCTTTGAGAATACACAACTGAGACTCTTTGCCCTCACTGGACTTTGTTAGATCCCATGTGTTTGATAAATGTGTTTGCTTTATGTTACACAATTTTGGAGTTAATAGGCAATTGGAATACATATATATATATATATATATATATATATATATATATATATATATATATATGCATACATATATACTGTGGTTTTCAAAGATAAGCAAATGTAGCCCTGGTGTGAATAAGAGTATGTATCAGAACAGTTGGTCCTTGGTTGAAGGTGCTTTTGGAGGATGCTATAAAGCCTTAAGGAGTTAAAATCATTCTGGTTGAAGTATGTCAGTTATGGCAGGCTCTGGGGGCTTATAGCTGCACTGTTTGTCTTGTTACTGTTTCATGAGTACACATGATATGTATTCTATTTGCTTCTTGATCCTGCTCTCATATCATGACTTGCCCACAAGAATAGACTCTATCCCTCTGGAGCTATACATTAAAATAAACCTTTTTCTTTTAGTTATGGGTTTTTAGCACAGCCACAGAAAACACAAATTCATAGTGCACTTGTCACTATAAACCCAAGAAATAATCTATCCCAATCTCTTTTGTTTAATTTTAAGACTTTAAAAGATTTAGATATAAATTTAGAATTGTTTTGAGGTGTGTAGAATTGAATTCTGGATTCCACATATGGTACAAAAAATGCCCTCTACCCACTAATCTATAGTACCAGTCTCCCATTTTTAGTCTCTTAATAATGAATATACTAATTGTAAAAGGCAGGATTCTTCATGTAGGAATTTTAATTACCCCATACTTACATTTCCTCTCTGGGCACAGAATTGTGTCTTGGAAATGATCTTTCCTTGAATCTCATTGCTATACTCTATCACAGTAAACAATATTGCATGGATCTCATGAGTCTGAAGCACCCGACTAATAATTTTGATAATGTCTGCTTTTTGTTTTTTCCTTCTCTGGAAGTTTTTTAGAAGCTTTTCTTTGCAGCCCCTGTGTTGCTCAATCTCATTATATTTTGTCTCAGCATGAGAATTCATTAAACTGAGCACTCAGCAGACATTGTTAATCTTGAAAACATGGTTTATTTCTGTTCTTTGAAATGATGTACTTCTCTGGTAATTTCTCTTCTATTTTATTTGTTTACTCTCACAGGAGCTCCTATTATTAAAATGTTGTTCTGCTGCCTAGATTAATCCTGGAGGTTTTATTTATTTTTACTTTTTCTCTTATTTAGAACAGCACTTTAAAATAGTTTTAATTTCTAACAATATCTGTTCTCTGTGTTTGTACTGTCTCTTAAAAAGAAATTCATTTTTATGTACTTTAGGGATTCTTTGTTTGAAGATATATATTTATTTGTTTCACAGTTTGGATCATATATTCACATGTTGGGTCAGATAATTAACGTAAATAAATGTACTTAATACACTGTAAGTTAATTTTCTGAAGCAGAATATTAGTTATCATGTACCAAACTGTTGATCGTATTTCTGAATTGTATGAAGTGTCAGATAACCTTTATTATATTCTTTTGCCTATTTGTAAAAGTGATCATTGTATATATTTATGGGATAAAGTGTGATGTCCTCATAAATATATACAATGTGGAAATGATTAACATATTTAGATAAATTTTGCTCAGATGAACCCAAGAAGCTAGAAATTTTTACATTCTTCTTAGTAACTATATTCTATCCCACCTTCTTAACTGTAAAATCTTTTAAAATATATTCTGAATCAGAAACAGGTTTCATGAGGAAAGAATGTCAGTAGCCATGTAAGGACATAAGGAATGTGAAGACTGCAGATCATGAGTACTGAGTTTTGTTTTTAGCTGTCCCTCAGTTATTCCTGAGGATGCTTTCCTCCTCCAGTCTTGCAAACCAAGGAACTAACAATTCTGGCTCAGTGTTCTTCCCTAATTCCTTGTGGAAAAATAACCTCCTCATCAGTTACATCTCTGTTGGTCTGTCTCTCTCCTCTTTCTTCTACTCTCCTCTCTTCTCTCTGTTTCTTAAACACATTTTCCCTTCCTCTTTTCTTTACTATGTTTTTCATAACATAAGAGAGACAAGCCATTACTGAAATGCAGATTAACAGTTTAATGCAACAATTAAGCAAACACGCACACACACACAGTATGCAATAAAATGAGTGGGAATGTATATGAGAAGGAAATGTTTAAAATATCTAGTGCTGGTATATTACATTTAAGAATTTAGAATGATGTTGTGACAAGGAATAGAAGAAGAAGGATAGTGTTAAGGAAATGTTTAAGAGCTGCAAACACAGGTCAATAGCAGAGTGCATACCTAGGAGATACAAGGTTCTCAGGGGTCATTTCTTAGTACTGCAGATAAATCAAATAAATAATAAATAAATAAATAAATAAATAAATAAATAAATAAATAAATAAATAAAAAGAAATAGAAAAAAATGACTATGGTGTGGAGACAGGAAGCATGTAGAAGGCATGGACAAGTAATGGTTACAGATGGAAATTAGAGAAGTTGGAACTTGGAAAAAGATAAGAAGGCAAAGGAAAGAGACCCATCACAATTTTTTTTATTTTGAGATCTGGAGATCACAAAAGCACCAGGAAAAGACAAAATACCATCTCCTAAGAGGTTTGGGGAATAATAAAAAAACTATAGATTCACAGAAATAAAGGGAAGTAAAAGATCAGGCCCAGACATAATTAATATACTGAAGGGAAAACAAGAAAGAATGAGTTTAAGGATAAAGTTACTGGAATTGAGTTCTAAACAGTCATAAATCACTGGCATTACCTGATGAGGACAGGGGAGGCAGGAAATTTTTTTTTCTTGTTTATTTTAACATTAGTCCTGTAAAACAGGAATAGATGCCATGTTATATATTTTAGGGAACCACAAGACCATCAAATCTCCTAGAAGTTACTAAGAACAAAATTAATAAGACATCATTTACATATGTACAAATTGAAGAAAAAGCAAGCATAATCCTGAAAAGGGACATTGGGTTCAGAAAAATGAAAAACGGTTAAAGTTTGTAGAGGAATTCAATCAGGATCGCATACAACACTCAGATAAATGATAAATTTATTTGGACAATTGAGTCTGGAGGGAGTACAAAGTTTGACTTTGCCTTTTTCAATGAAGTCATAAACATAAACGATGTCAGCAGAGTGTCTTGCTCAAACTCATTGCTTTATGTTATCAGTCTTCTGTTACACAGCTCATCTTCATGTCACAGGGTTTCTACATTGCTCTCTGCACTTGTACTGTCAATTTATATGGCTGCTGACCTTTTTTCCATTAAAATCACTGTTGTCCTAATCATGATCTATTCTGTTCAGCAGTTTCATAATGTCTATCACTTAGGAAATTAACACAGCCATAAAATTAGCATAGTCTGATAGCTTGTAAGATATCATATAACTTTTTTAAATTGCTAAAGCTTACAGACATCTCAGAATTCTTGAAGATGTGTTAGAGTGCTTATGAAGGAAAGGAATGATGCTTGATTTTTCCTGCAGAGATGTGTCAAGTAGTCACCTAAGCATAGATAGGGCACCAATGATAGACCTACATAAAGATATCACTAAAACATAGCATAGTGACAAAATGAGTTCATTGAGTTTATTATAGCTCAATGGGTGCAAAGTTACTTAGAGGAGTGACAACCCACAGATAGTTGCACCATTAAAATATATCAAGCCAGCACCCACAACTGCATAGAAGGAGACCCCTACATCTTAATCTTTCACAAACAATATGTCCTTGCACTCTCGAGACTGTGAGATGGTATATAGGTAGTGAAGACTGACATTGAGCTATTAGGGAACTACCAAGATGGGGAGTATGAAATTCTAGGTGAGGGTCTTAAGGCTCACCCTACAACTTTATCCTATGAGGCAATATCAATAGGTCAGAGTCAGTGTCCCCACTTAGTCTTGAAACTCATCTCCCAGAAGTCACAGGTGCTATGACAAAGATACCAAAGAGCGCTACTCAGAGGACAGTCTTCCCTAACAGGGAGGAAAAGAACACACCATTGCAATTTGTGTATGAGTTTATTCTTTTCAATATTTGTCTTCATAAACATATTCATCTTGTGTCTTTTATATAAAAAACTGTTTAACTAATATGTATATATTATTCAGTCTAGTTTAAATATGAGAAAAGAACACACAAGTTTGCTTTCACAATAAGGTTCAGTCATATTCTGTGTAGCTGTATACCTACTGTGGTGGTTCAGCAAAGAGGACATGAAGACATGTTCATAAGTGTAAACCCCACCAGACCTCAACAGAGGGAACCACCTGTTATGCCAAGTGCCATCCTGGAAAGTGGAACCTCACGCAAACTATCTCAGGGGTTTTTATTGATATCTAAGCTCCTCCGGTGTTCTATTGATATTACATGCAGATTATGAGGGGTCAAACATCTTTTATATAAAGCCAACACCTGCAGACAATATAAATGCCAGTGCCTAGGTAGTGCTTCCCTCAACATTTTGCACAAAACAACCATTTCAAACATAACTAAAAATAAACTTCTGCAACATTTTCTGTATAAGCTCCCCCCAAAATCGTCAACTCTACAATACAGTATAACACTTCACCAGCAAGACTATTTACAAGAGGAACAACCATGAGACTTACTATGTTGCACAGAAACAAATGAAACCAAACATCTATCAAGCTTTTCGCAATGACTTTGGACAGCAGAAAAACATTAGCAATGACCAATTATCTGAAACTCACACATGAGGTGGACATTGGCCTCCACCAAAAGACTGTGTCACTTCTCTGTCTCTAACCTCTGCAGCACACACAGCTGTTCTCTAGGTCCTGGCTGGTTCCCCTTTTTCCTTGTTTCTATGTTGGATGTAGCTGGTTCAATTTTGGGCCCCACGTTGCAGGTGCCATTTGTAGTAGATAGCTACCAGATGGCTCAGCAAAGAAGACAAAGAGGCATTTTCATAGGTGGAAACCCTGCCAGACTTCAGTAGAGGAAATCACCTGTCATGGCAAGCACCATACTAGACAGTGGAACCTTGAGCATCTCATTTCAAGGCTTTTATTGATACCTAAGCACCTCAGGTGTTCTATTGATAGCATATGCAAATCATGAGCAATCAAACGCCTTTTACATAAAGCTAACACCTGCAGGCAATACAAATGCCAAGGCCTAGGCAGCCCTTTTTTGCAAAAGTACACAAAACAACTGTTTTAAACATAACTAAAAATAAACTTCTGTATCATGTTGGGTTACCCCTAAAACATCACTTTTTAACAAAAGCCCATGACAATTACTGAAATATTATCAGTTTAGGTGAATTACAAAAATCACCATAGCAAATATCTCTTTCAACCATTTATATGTCTCTGCTGTTTAATTTACATAACAGAGGTAATGGTTGTGCCTAGCATTTTCTTTCCAAGGTTTTAATGTTGAGGTGTTTCTTATTCACATATTTTGTAAATTCAGTGTATCATAGAAATTTAGTTTAAGATATTTTATGGGAACATATAGCAATTGGAGAGACAATCATTTATTGAGGGTTATTTGTTTTTTAACATGGAAAGAGTTCATGATTGAGGTTTTTTTTTTTTAAATGTTTAAAATAAATGTTTAAAAACGTTTAGTTGAAGAAGTAAGAGTTAATGAAAAGTGAGAAAAGAAATTGCCTCTGGACTCAAGCTGCTTCCTAGGAAGTCTGGGTTGCATTCCAAGGACAATCTGTGAGTTCAGGGTTGGGTCTGTATGTTACAATGAGATTGGTGTGAGTGAATGGTTCTCAATAGAAATCTACGACCAAAAAGATGTTAGGAAACTGAATTTGAGAGATACTCCTCTGAAAATATTCTTCTATCACTTTCAGTGGTTCTTATAAAAGTAATAGTAATTTTAACTGGATGACACAGGGGATATTAAGTTTTGGAAAAGAAAAGCATTATATTTGGGTTGTTGAGGGGGTTTCTGCAGGTGTAAGGCAGAGAAGTGAACCAGGCAAAGAGATATAGAAAAGCCAATTCAGACTGACTTCATCAACCTGGATCAGACTTCTGGGAGTCTAATACCAGTCAAGTGTATTTCCAATATATTTAAGCTCAGTAGAATTTGAAAAAAAAAATGTTTCATGGTGTAATACAATACCTGATGCACAAGGAAGCATAAATACATTAAAATTCATCTCATGGTAGATGTCATTTCCTCCAAGAAGATGGGTTCTAGCTTAAGCACTTAAGGGTCTGGCCTGGTCTACGTCATACAGATAGTACAGAGGTCATTTGGGATATTAGTTACTTCTGGTCCTGGTTGTGGGAGTTTGGGGAGCCTCTGGCTATAAAAGCCATTTAGACTATTTAGACTATTTTAGACTATTAGACTGGTGCTGGTTGTGGGAGCTAAAGATAATGGTCTAGAGTCTGTAATCATCATTCTGGGGAATTAGGGTGAGGCCTGTCCCTACAGATAGCAAACAGATCATCAGTTTGTTAACAACCTCCACTCTCAGCTTTCTGGGTAGAATGAGGGTATTTGATTTCGGCTACTCCACTGAGGAAACATCCGTGTATGATTAACATTCCTGATTCTCTTAGTGCCTCTCTGTGAGTAAAAGTACTCTTGGCCATTTACAGGTTATATATTTTCTTTTTATACAGATAGTATTATTCCTCATATATTATTTTCAAACAATATATGCCTGCATTATTAGTATATTTTGAAGATGCAGTAAAACTCACACATATAGACTATACAACTTGATGCAGTGTGCCCATCAATGAAGTCTAGGGTGTGCCTATAACCAAGACTCTTTTCAATGTTTTGTATCAACACCATGATACCAGAAGTCAAGAAGAAGATAGGTTCTTAAAGGGAGTAGAAAGTGATAAGAAATGGAAGGTTTGCAGAATATATTGGAAATATGCTCAGAGTGTTTTATATACTTACATGAAAATAGCTAGTTATAACACTATATAATACAATAAAGATAAAAATAACTAAAATGAAATGTACATTTACATATATTTGCATTTTTATATAATTCCAAATCCCTTAATCATTAAGTAAAGGACACAGTATAGTATTTAATGAGTTGTCAGAGAATAGACTGTACATGACTTCCCATCTGTCTTGAGAAAATTAGTTACTTTTGGTGCTTAATTCTGAAATGAAGGTTAGTTCATTAAATAGGAACCTATTGAATAGAAGCAAGTTGCACTCCTCTGAAGAATTTGATGTGTAGTTTAACATACAAAAAATTCCAGATACTCTCCACACTTAAGCTTCCTTTTTTTTTGTTCTATATTTGTTTGAAATGTGACTGGATTATTGATTTAGTCAGTGCATCAGACACTCAATATTTACTAATTAAGAGAGTAAATAAACTATGCTGGTGTTTGTTTCTTGAATTATATGAATGGAAATATAAAAATAAAATATTTTTTAACTTTCAGTTTTACATTAAAATATTTCCACTGAGTATGATTAACAAATTGGATTAGTAGAAAAAAAATTATAACTTAGTTTGATAGAAAACTCATGGTGTACAAAGTTATTACCAAATTTGTCTTTTATAATTTAATAAGCTCTTGCTACTAGCAACTTCTAAAATAATAAAATACCGAAACATCCTAAGAATTGCCATTTTGCATTATTAATTCTCTTGAGAACAGCCTCAGTACTAACATACTCCTCTGGAATGTGCAATTGTGTTTAATTTATAAAACAATTGTATGTAAGTTTATTTCGTTTCAGAAATCACAAAATGTTGAATGTTTGAAGGAGTTGAATGATGAAATCAATCCAACTGTCTTTAAGTACAACGTTTCCAGTTTGTCTTGAAAATAATTAAACTTGTAGAAAAATGACTCCTAGAATAATATAAAATATTAATTTTGGAAGATGGCTTGTTTAGCTCAAATATCAAGATGAGAACACCATACAGGTTCATCTACTATTTTAAAGCTAGAAACAGTCCTTATTATGCACTGTTCTTAAAGAACTTAATATTGATAATGATAAAAAATACTCTACCTTTATTGATTCAGACAATGGAATATTCACTGATCTCTTATTACAATTTCATGCCAGAGGATATGCCTTGACCTAATAGCACATTACAGATTGTCTAAAATTCATGAACTTCATTTCTTGTTGACCTTACACATGCTAGCCATTTAAAAATATTTGAACATTTTATTTATTATTTTTGTGTGTGTATATGAGTTTTGCTTACAAGTATCCAGAAGGTGTCATATCCTTAGAACTACAGTTACAGAAGGTTCTTAGCTATCATTTGGGTGCTAGGAATTGAATCTAGGTCCTATGGAAGAGCTGCTAGTGCTCTTAACTGCTGAGCTAACTCTCCAGTTAACTCTTCAGTCAACTCTCCATTGCTCCCATCTAACAGTTTCAGTCACCATAAGCATTTTTATGTATATACATGAATCAACAGGCAGGCACATTGGAGAGAAAGTACTAACGATCAAGCCATGTAGCAACTATCCTGCAATTATGGAAAGTTCATTTCAAAGCTCCTTTCTGTTCAAGAACAGTGAGGAGAGAAAAAGATGTTAATGTGTTTGGATTACATTAAAGATTTAAGATTAAGTAAAAGAAAGGGAGGGAAAAAGTGCTAATGGCAAGAGCACACGGAAGAGGCATTATTATATTACTGCTAATGCACATAAAACATCGCCTATTAAAATACGATGGCAGTTTTACATCCTATTAAATACATCAAAGCTGTACTTCAATTACAGACCCTTTTCTATGCATGTTTTAACAAATATGTCTTTAATAATAGAATGTAGCTGAAAGTACTTAAATGCTAGACACAAGCTCTACTATGTCACACAGTTTTAAGAGAGAAAAAAAAAAACAGCATTTGCTGATAACCATATATTAAGATCTCCATTTTTTAAATTTTTTTTTTTTTTTACCATTTTACGTCCTATGATTTCAAGTAAGCAGCTGGGCAGCAACTTACTTTAAGGCTCTGTGCCTCTGGGATTTTGATGGTGAGCAGTAGGTTGTAGGATTATTATTTCCATATAGTTATTTATGGAAATAAATCACAACCTTGTAATGGGATTGGAACAAAAGTGCTTGATCATATTTTCTGTGATTTTGTTTCTGAAATAACCCCCAACAATTCAATTGGAAGATGGTACATTCTATGATACATAGAATTCCTTAAATTAATATCATGAAACTTCTCATCTACATAGCACAGATATTAGTAGGTATTTCAACAACATTAGTATTTAAATAAGTAAAACCTACAGATTCTAGCAACAGAATTAACATTTTTATTACTGACTTAGAAGCACTTGCACAAAAACAAGACTTTTATTTTTATTAACTGAATTGCTAGAGATGAAAATCAGCATAAAACATAATGCATGTTAAGAAAATGCCAAGTCAGTCACTGCTATAAAGTGGTATGAAATTGATGATTTAATAAAAATGAAAGTGATTTTAGCAATATATACTTTCTTATGTTCATGGTTTAACATGTGACTGTATTGTGGTCCTATTAAAGAACATTTGTGCATGCAAATATACATGCAAAATTCATTTCTGTCACTAAAATTGAAAATTATTAAATCTACTTGCTTTAATTTCTCTTTAATGTCATGAAAGTAAACTAAATGCATAATCTCATCAGTTTGACAGAGGAGAGGGCACAAATGCATGATGTGCACTTCAGAAGCTGCCAACCCACTTTCTAGCCTTGAGGGTTGAAATTTCACTTATCTTGATGAAATTTGGAAATTCTTTTGGGAAAACTTTCATCACAACTACTTTAGGCAACACAACCGCTTCTTACAGCCTCACACTTGCTTGCTCCCACAAAGCTTGGTTTTAGGGATACAATCTGAATCCATTTTTCTCTTATTTTTATTCATTCTGGCAAGCTAGTTACTATCTATCTATCTATCTATCTATCTATCTATCTATCTATCTATCTATCTATTTATCTACCTATCTATCTCTATATATAGATATAGATATCTGATACATATTTAAGAATAAATTCCTTATTCTGTGTAATCTTACATAATTGTTTGTTCTTTAACTTTTTGTCTTCTTAAAAATTGAAAAGAGTCATTTTTCATACACATTACCCTCCTCCAGCTTCTCTTATATCCTACCTTCCTACCCACCCAAATCCACATTCTTTCTTGCTTTCATTCATTAGAATACAAACTGGCATCTAAACTTTATAAAAAAACAAAATAAACAACAGAATAGGACAAATATACACAAAGAAGAGCCAAAGCAAAAACAAATCTTCATAGTTTTGAGATTATAATATCATTATTTTATCCCTTTCTTCTGTTCCAAGCCCTTATACAGACTTCTTGTCTTACTTATTTTCAAAATCATAGCATCTTTTACTCTAATTGTTGTTACATATGTATGAACATATAGATAAATATAACTATCTTAGTGTGTATAATGTTACTGGTATACTCTTGTTTTCAGGGCTGATCATTGGTATCAGGTAATTAATAGGTGTGCTATTCCCTGAGGTTTACTATTTCTCCCACACATAATGTTCCTTGGCTCGTATAATCTTTCTGTTCCATCTTCTGTGATTATCTCTGACCCTTAGGTAGAGGATTTGTGTTGTATCATTTGGGACTAGACTCTATAATTGCATTTTGAATGGTTTTGGGTTTCCATAATGATATCCTTCAGTTATATTGAGTTTTCTTGATGCAGTAAGAGAACATTTATCTGTGAAAATAAGGGCAAATATTTAGAATGTAGGTAGAGATTGTGCTGGTTTAGTAAAAAGGCAGTTGGAAGTTTTTCCAACAAGATCCATGACAGTCTAGCCTTAGGTAGTGGGCTATATTTCCAGTGCAAGACATGGTTTCTCTTCTCGTTGAGCAGGTCTTAAGTCCAATTAGAGACCTCTTGAATGCCACCAAGATGTTCATTTTACTATTGTACTCTTGGGATTATTTATCCATACTGGTCACTATTATCTTTCATACTTGTTGAAGCTGAGTAGTACTTTTGTTTGTTTCCTTCTTTTGGAAGCTTTCATGAGACGTTCTTGTTCAACAAAAGCTAGTCCTCAGGGAGGAGACATTCAAGTCAGTTCCAGTTAACGGACCTCTGTGCCCTGTGTCTGAAGTGCATGGTTTCTTCAACAATAGAGACTGATCTTCCAACTCTTAGGGGACAAACAAAGGCAATAGAAACAGCATTTAATATTTAGGAGTCCACTGGGCAACCCTATCTAGCAATTCAAAAGAGGGATCCTTATGTCTGATGTTGGGATTTTTTTTTTTTCGTAGATGTCATAAAACATTTACTCAATATGAAAACATCAAAAGATACTAATTAATTCTTTTATCATATGGCATGAGCTGGAGATAGACACATATCCCTATTTCTTCTACCATAACTATTGAAAAGTTCATCAATTTGCTACTATTCATTACTTTTACAAACTGAACAACAGTGACATCACTGTTGCCTAAAGAGTAAAAAACTTTTACTTTACTCTTACGTAAAGGTATAAACTTCATGCTAGTCAAAAGAGTAGAAATATGCAATTCCTCTCTAAAATATTAGGCAGTAATGCTTAAGGAAGAAGCACTTTGGTGGATATGATTAAGTTAGAATTCTGAAGTAAACATTTTTCATAGTACAGTGGGACTCAAATTCAATCACAAGCATAATCACGACAGACAAACAAAGCAAACAAAACAAAAAGCGGAGAACAACTGGAAAGGCATGCAAGAGAAGGGAAAGTGAAGTTGGAACATAGTCATTCAATGACCCTGGACTTGAACCTTAGTATAATGCAACAAAGTTCTTGCACACTAATTGACTATTCAATAATAAACAATCAGCCCAGACAACAAGTAACAGAATACAGATTGAGCAGGTTATATTTGTGTATTTAGGAATTAATGGATAAACATGCACGTATAAGAATTTAACAAAAATCAATAAAAACAGAGTTCAGGAATTTGAAAAAGACCAAGAGGACATACATGGAAGGCTTTAAATGGAGAAAGATGACGGGAAAATTAATTATATTCTGATCTAAAAAAATAAAAGAAATAATTAAAAATGGTAATGAGGTACCAGGAACTTCCCCAATTTAATCTTCAGCACTAGTAAGCAGTATTAGTAAGGGATAATCTAAGGGACAATTGGTGGTGTGTGTGTGTGTGTGTATTTATAATTTATAAAATGTGAACATTTGATAATTTGTAAAAATAAATTTATATATTTATATATGCACAAACACAAATATCCATATATATATGCAAAGAAAGGGAGAGAGAGTTAACTCTGGAAACAGAAGTAAGACACACTGCCGGAATCTATACCATGGAGAGTGATGAAGAAAGGTACCCATAGTCACATGTGTACCTGCACATATGCAAACATACATTCACAGTTCACCTATACACATTCACACATGGAAGATGGAAGATAACCTTAAATACTCTATATTGTTTCCCCTGTGTGTAGCACTGTGCAACTCCTTTTCTCCTCCAGTTCTGTGCCTGCTTTCATTTTGATATGTTCACATTTCCAGTAGAGTGTCTCACATCCCCTTTACCTTTAAAATACACTTTATGTTCTGTATAAGTCTGCATTTCACTGCTCTAACAGAAGGAGACACATGTTCAAAAAGGAGAGGTTTATTTTTATCTTAAATCTGAATCTGAATGGCAATAGATTTTTTTTTTTTAACTGAAGTAGCTCAGTCAAGGACAAGGTGTACCTGTGTCTCTTTTTCTTTCCCTTCTTATAAAGCCTCTAGTAGTTTAGTATCTCAGTTTCTACCTCATAAATTTATCTAATCCTCATCTCCCAAAGGCCTCTCCTCTATCATGGTGGTTTCTGCCTCCTTTCTACCTTACGTGTGAAATAGAATGTCAATGCATTTATTCTGTGGGGAAGATACTCAAATCCCATGCAAATCAAAGCATTGTTATTTACTATTTTAAATATTGGAGGAAAGAGGAAGTACAGGAAACACATTACTAAACTATATTTGAGATTCATCTCAAGGCAAAAATATACTATTATGTTATACTATAGTATACTATTATTTTATATATATATATAGTATTAAAATATACACTATATAATATATATGGTATATAATATGTATATACAAGTATATAGTATAGTTATATGCTATATACAGTACTAGTATACATATTATACTATATACATACATTCACAATTCACCTATACACATTCACATGAGGAAGATGGATGATAATCTTAAATACTCTATATTATTTCTCCTGTGTGCAGCATTGTGCAACTCCCTTTCTCTTCCAGTTCTGTGCCTATATCTATATAGATATCTAATATAGATATTAGAAGTGTAAATTATTCAAAATACTGAGTATTCAAATGACAACTGAAAGGGAGAGAATGATAGCTTGTGACAGATCATTTTTAGGGCGAGGAAGTGGAGCTTTATGTGGAAGTTTTACTATCATATTGCTATTTTCATGTTAATTAATTGCCTAGAAAGCAGATTATTTTCATGGTCATAATCATTTGTGTTGATTATTTTCCTTTCCAGATGGGCCTCTGGCATAATGATAAATGTTGTTCAAAGCAGCATGGTGTTTATCTGCCAATGTTGTTCTATAAAAGCAGAATTTATAAGACAACACAGCAATGTTTTGTCTGTTAATAGAGTGTGCTCATCACATTTCATAGGTGATGAAGGGAAAAAAACAGTGGCCATTAATGACAAAAACAGACCTATATTAGAGATTAAATATCAAAATGATCTGAAGAGGAGAGTACATATCTTGAGTATGGCAAAAATTCATACTTGAAGACATAAAATTGGTTTGATATATACATGTCTGAAGAAGTCAGAAAACATTAAATCTCAGAACATATTTACTGTTCCCATGTAATCATTTACATTCACTTTATTTGGCTGCATTTCATTTTAAGCACTATATTTTCTAAGCAGCTATCTAAATTTTATCTGTTTAATTTTCAAAAAAATTGCAAGATCCATCAGAGGAACAAAATGGCCAAAGTCAGGCTTTTGTACTATTGTGTTTAGAGCACCTAAACACCATTGTTCATGTATGCAGACATGTAAAAAATTGAACACATAAAATTTGTAAGTGGTCTCCCAAGTTTTAAGAACATAGAAAGCTTATAAGTTTATTGTAGGTAATATTTTGCTAAAGAGTAAATAATCTTTAAAAAGGTTGAGTGTTTTACTATAAATATGCTGTTAAATTTACTATAACTATGTTGTTGCAGAATATATAAGGTCTTCAAAAATACATACAGTTTATTAATATTATATTCAGCTAGGGATATTGTATTAATGATTGGTATTATTGATATTATCTGTATCATACATTATTATAAATATAAGAACACATGCATGTATACATAAAATTTCTGTAGGCTTGATTTTTTTCTGTATTGCTTTATAAATCACCATAATCCATTTCCATATGTCTGATCTCTATAAACGCAGCTGTAGAGCATAATGGAATTAAGGCCTATGAAGATAGTCCTCTGCATGTGGCCACTTCATTATACAATGTACCATCAACATTTGGCAATTGTACTAGACAATAAAATATTATAGGGAAAACACAGAAGTTGGCAAGCCTTATCATATATTGGATTCCTCATTTATCTGTTTCCTTCTGGTACACAGAGAGAATGAGGTCTGAATGAGTGGACAGGTTACATTTCACTAATATACATTATTTTAAATACATTCTTATTTGAATAATTGTTGATCTATGTTTCTTATCTTTATATTACTATCAGAGACTGGCCCAAACAGAGGCAAAACATATGATATGCAATTGTGATACAGCAAGTCTAATTTCTAGTACATAAAATGGTAGTCTTTAAAATTACAGGGTTCTGGAGACAGTGAAAATAATTTATCATATTAAAATAATAATTGTTCTGAAATGAAAATAATTTTATATCCTTTCTTGTATGTATTCTTCTAATTAATACAATGAACTTATTCTTTGTTTTTCTAAATTTGGCTACATTGTCCTTAGGACATGATGAATTGTTAATTTTCAAGTAGTATTCTTGTATACTTCATTTAAATAATTTAATATATTTACTTATACATGAAAAGATATTAAAAAATAAGTCCTGTTTCTTGAATTTGAAATTGAAAGCTATAATATATTTTCATTATTGTTCTAAGATGACTTCACCAATTTTAATTTTTAATTAATAAATATGAAATGAATCCAATATCCTTAAATTGGTTATTTCCCCAAGTATTTTACTTGCCAGAACTGTGAATATTCTTCAGTAAAATTATGTAGCTTAGAGGTCCTTAAAATAGTATTACTTATGTTTTTCAGATTTGTGGAAATAGATTGACTTATAATCTTTCACTAAGACTATCAAGGAAATAACTATTCTTATTTGAATTATCTATAATTTCCTTTAAAGCATAAAAACTAAATTGGTAGAAATTAGAACCAGTCTCCTCACATATTCTTTCCATTTTCAGTGTTACTAAATATTTTTTTATGACTCTGGTGACTCTTCATCCTGGGTGGCTACAGTCTCTGGACAGTAACGGTAACAGATAAATTCTCAGTGAAAACAAAGAGGTATTTTTTTTTTTTTTTGCTTTTTTCTTTGCTTATGGAGATTAACAGATACTTAAGGATCTCCTAATCCCACTCTAATTTTTCAGCTGCTTTATGCTCTTTCACAAATATTTAGAATACCCTGCTTTGTCTGCTTCTAAACTCAGATGTCTTAAGCAGCAAGAAAATCAGAATAAACAGGAATGAAAATATATGGGTCTTTACATGGTTATAATTAAACATAAAGTATAAAGTTATCTCATTTAGCTCCTACTACCAACTCCTAAAAATAAGCTTATCAGGAAAAAATACAAGTACATGACAGTGATAACTAATAAAGAGTGAAAATGTCCAAAATTACTGTGTTAATTAAAAATATACTTAGAGGTTTAGTCTACCTTAATCCTTCAATCTGTCACAAAACAAACCAAATTAAACAAATAAGAGGATACTCATGATGTTCCTTCTTTTACTAATGTCAACTTAAAGTATCACATATTAATGTGTCTCCATTTTAAATCATTCATAGTGGAAGGCCATTTGAATAGTAGGCATTTCTGTTAAAATAGAGTTTTACCATCAGTTTCTATTGTGTTTGAAATTTGATTTTTGGAAATATGAACACATGAAAACATAGTTTGGTTTAATTTTCTATCTACGCAGTAAATTACAGAAACTAAAAATCCCCTAATTATCTAATGAAAAAAGAATGCTGGGAAATTAATTCATTAAATATGACATATGAAGTATTCAAATTTGTTTCTCATCTTGCTTATGTTTTTGTTATTTGATTTAAAAAAAATTTGGTTCAATAAATTCTTCAAAAGAAGCATTCTTTTCTAAAACTAATAACACCTGGCCAGTCACTGATAAGGACAAGAAAAATATTTAAAATATTACTATTTATTTTTAAACTTCAGCTGATATCTTCTTTTATTCTGACAGAGGTCAACCAGAAAGAACCATCTCATGTTTTCCCAGAAGACATTAACTTCTTGGAATCCTCTCTACAAGAATTCATTTTGTCCAAATTTCTTTTTTTTTTAATATTACTTTTATTAATAATTTGAGTATCATTCAATGTATCTTGATAACAACCTCTTCCCATTCCTCCTTATTCTACCTTCCCACCCCCTATGTCTCAAAGAAGAAAGAAAAAAATTAGTCAAGCTTGTGTGGAGGAGCATGGATGGTGAGATTCACCATGGTCTTTGGATGCAGAAGGTATGATGCTGGTGGGCAGTCCTGGTGACTGCCAGATGACCGGATGCCTGTGTAAGGTCTGGGTCCCTGAGGAATGATCAGTTGCATGAGGGAAGCCCTGGTCCCTGTGGGATGTCAGAGGCCTGTGGGATGCTCCAGTGATTGCAGGATACCAGAGAGCCTGCTCAGTGTCCGGGTATGGGCAGTGAGGTACAACTTTGGGTCAGACTCACTCATACTTCATCTTGAGCTAATATGGGACAGGTCAAATTTATTGTTTTCAATGCAGTGCAAAAAACACTTTGCCCTTTGTGCCAAGAATTCATATGAGGAATGTTGTATGATGTTCCCTTTTCCCAGGTTCTTTGTCACTGTCCCACTTTTATAAGTTCTTTAAGATATCCCACAGAAATTTCTTCTTAAGTGCTCACTATCCTACCACAAAGGAAATGTAAAATGGGCCTCTAAAATTCCATCCCACAACAGTCAGCAAGGCCAACATCATCAATAAAATTTATGAGAATGAACGCATGTGGCAAAGGGGAGACACTTACACATCGTTCACATCAAAGTGAAGTCACTTTGGAAATCATTCTGCTATTGTCTCATGAAAATAGAAATAGAACTGCCATATAACTCATCTACAATATTCCTACGCATATATATATACCCAATTGTCTTTATATCTGACTTCAGAGAAATTTGCATTTCTGTATCATTTATGCTCTATTTGCCATAGTTAGTAAGTGGAACTAATGAAGATGAATATCGACAGATAAAAAGAATATCATCCAGCTCTAAAGGAAGACAAACATTAAACAGGAAAATTAGGTGAAATAAAAAATGAATTTCTATGTGGGGTAATGAAATCACTGAAAGAAAGCTTCTATATAGTCTCTCTCATATTGTAATTCTAGCTTCAAAACTTTTGTATGTATGAATTGAAATAAAAAGGAAGCCAGGAGACCAGAGAGAGGTCTTTATGGGTGTATGTTAATGAAGAGAAGACAGTAGGTAAACAAAAGTAGTGAAGTGAAATACTGGGGCAGAAGGGCAGAAGCATGGAAGGCTGTAGGTGTATGGGGTGAATCAGATACTGAAAGGAAGATTAACCAGAGTAAGGAGGTATGAAAAAATGTATGGAAGCCTAGCCACAAATAAACTTTAAAAAGTAGATGGAAAGAAAGTATAGTACACAAGAAATTAAGAAATGATGAGGATACTGAGGGTTGAAGGATTCAGACAAAGAAGATTGAGAGGAGAAAAAAATAGTTCTTTTCCTCAGGTAAGAACACACCAATTGTTTATACAATGCCTAATAATCTGCCCTAAAAACACATATACAAGTAATATTACACAAACTGAGCAGGTTGAAACTAAATAGAGTGTCTGTATTTATTCCCATCTGCTGTAGGAGGAAGTGTCTCTAATGATGACTGAGCAAAGCACTGATTGTTAAAATAACGTTATAGCGCTTAACGGAGAGTCCAGCGTTGAATTTTCCAATGCTTTTTATTAATCACAAACCATGTCAAATCTCAGGGAATTCTATGCCCGGGCAGCTAGGCAGAGAGCTCACTCCAAGGCTTCTTTACCCCATGCTCTCCTCTCTGTTCTTCTTCCTCCTTCGCTCCTACTCCTCCTCCACCTCCTACTCCTCCTCCCTCCTTGCTCCACCCCTCAATCCCCAGGTGTTTTCTTCCTGTTTTCACACAGACCATCAATCAACAAATAACAGGAACCTCCTGTTGGGGGTGGAAGCTGGGGATGGCACAGAGGTGTAAACAAGTAAGAGACTAATCTTAACTAAAATATTATCCACAACTAAACATACCACAACAACTGATCAATATACTTTTTACATCTTCATTTAATGTGAAAACTATTTTTTTCTGAAGCATGTTTGTTTTTACTTGGAATCAGAATAGAGTTTATTTCCAGTAGAACACTAATGGCCACCAGAACTTCACATATATGCATACAATGTTTTCTGATCATATGCATCCCCAGTCCTAAAAATAATGTAATTAAAAAACATACCAAAAGAGTTCGCTACAAAATCAGGTAAATCAAAAGATTCAAATCTTTATATTTACTTTAAAAATTCCTGTGAAATTGCCTAGGCAATATGGAGTATGTGTATCTGAAAAATCACCAAGTGTCTGAAAGAAATGATGCTACTTTTAAAAACCATGGGTGTCACTCAAGCAGTATAAAGGTGGATCCAAGAGGTTTGTCCAGACAAAACTCTGAGGCTGGACAAAGGGTCAGAAGCCCAAATGGAGTGGTTAATGTGTTCTGCATATGCCCAAATCTCAGAGAGTACTTCTGAACTTAAGAATTTAGATGTAGACTCTGCAATCATTGAACATACAGGTGAACAAAACACCAAAGCTGTACCTTCAGACTTACTCATTTAAACCCATACATAATCTTCTCCTAGCACACTGAAGGATCTTTATGAAAGAACAAAAGTTCTTAAGCCAGGGCAGTAGATTATATGGAGGAAAAAAGATATCTTGGAAGAACAAAATTCATGGCCTGAAAATAAATACAGATAAAGGAAAGAGAGCGAGAATCCCAAACCTTCATTTTCTAATATTGTTATTACTGTGTGTGCCACTGGACAAAGGGATACTAGCAGGTCACTGAAGCATAAACAAATATAAAATAACAAAAATAAATTCCCGTATTATCTTTAAGCTCAGTGGCAATAAACACTAAATCCTATATGTGTTTTATCTAGTTTGGTTTAGGGGCTTATTTGTTAATGAGGCTGATATCATTTATAAATATTTCAGATGCATACTGCTATTCTACTGTGGGTATCCTCATTCTACAGTGTACAGAGTGATATAAATTATCATATAAGCATTATAAACAGATTGAATGCTCAGAATCCAACCACTTCAGAATCTTCAGCTATTGTCTACTTAGTCAAATCCAAATGTGCAAAGTGTTATAAATTCTTGGACTAAATAATATTTCTTGGACTCTTTACAACTCTAGCCTAGTTAATCCTGTCCTCAACTGCTTTTCCAGCTTTGTCCTGGCTCAACAAATCTGTTCCTCTGATACTTCATTCAGACCTTCAACTTAACTCGGTTCAAATGCACTTTTGCCTCTGGGGATGATTCTGAAGTCTAGGATTTTATTGAGAACAATTATATTAATCTAAAATTTGCCACTATGTTACTTCCATCACTCTATACAAAGTATGCTACTTAACATCCTATAGTTGCCCAATGACAGTAGAACACTCTCACCTGTAACTGTAGCAAAATTTAGCATGCATTTGTCTTCTTGGATGATTAAGGTCATACCACTCTCACTAATTCAGAAGCTCCTTCTCTGACAGTAGCTTTCTCTTTTTAAAAAGCATAACTAAAAGAAATTCCTGAGTTTAAGTGATTTAGTGTAGTGGAATAATTTGGTATACAAGGTAGATCTCCTGAGGAGAAATGATCTGTTAGACCTCAGTGGTCTAGTGCAGAATAGTGATATGAATCTTGACACACACACATGTGTGTGTGTGTGTGTGTCTGTGTGTGTAGAAATATTTTTTTCAAATTTTTATCTCTCTTCCACAATTTTGTCTGCTTCTTGAAATATATACATGAAAGCCTCAGAAAGTGGGTATACCATCTGATTTATGCTTTCTTACCCTAGTGTTAGAATGTCCTTTTTCTCAAACATGATACAAAGCCCTGTACAATTTTACTTTGCTCAGAACCTCTCAATATTACAGAGTATCATACCATTAGCTAACAATTGATCCACTACTTTTGTATTTTCCTTCACTGTACGTTTTTTATCTACCTGACATTTTAGTTTCAATCTCTCAACTCACTTGTGCTCTATGACATTTTCACACTGAGAATACTTCATGTTTCACTTTCCTTAAACAGAGTTGAGTAAACCCTTTTCATGCTTGGAAAATAATCTCTGTCTCTTTTACTCTTTGTTCTCATATAACAGCAATATAGTCAATGCCAAAACTGATTTTGTTAATGAATTTTATCTTTTTCCTTTGCTTACATTATAATGAATTTTATCTCTTTTTTCCCTTTGCTTACATTTTAATATTGAAAAAATCTTTCTTTTAATAGATATTCAATAAATACTCTCTCCACTAATGGATTTTACTCCATCACAACTCAACAAATATTTGAATTTAACTCAATCAAATTAGTCAAATATTGACCCAATCACTGAAAAAATTCATCATACTCTCTTTCAGATGATAGTTTCATCATTTTCTAACCTCTGTTTTTAAAAAAGTTTCAAAATATTACAATTGTATATTTAGTCTTACTCATTGTCACTGCAGCTGTTTTGTATTGAAAGATTAGTAGTGTAAGTTTAAGAACTAAAATTATGAAATAGTATACTATCATATATAGAAACAAAATGATACAGAGGTTGAGGTATCTTCTAATGTAAAACTCAAATCAGACTTGAGAAACTTGAAAAAACAGAATAATGTAAAATACATCATTATTAATTTGTCCGTTACATATGGAAATAGTAGTATATTAGAAAAATTGGTTAAATAAAATTATTTTATTTTCCATGTTTCTTAGCAAATTTGAAATATGGCTTAATGAGTTGTGCTATTCTTGTTTGCGTGACCAGAGAATTACTATCCTCATCTGGGGAACAGGGATTCCTGTAATGATCAACAGAATACCTTTACCAAGCATTCCAATTATGGCTCCCCATATGTGCATTGGTGTGGTGTCACTAAATGGAACATTGGAAAGTGGGCATCTATGCTGTGATGGGAGTTTTTAATGCTGTAATTGTTTTGAGTTATCTGCAATCCTGCATTTAACTTCTCATTCTTTTTCTGGTAAGTAACTCTAATTCACTGTTATGGAATTTTTGTTTGTTTGTTGGTATCCTATTTGCATGTAAATAGCTATATAAATACAACTGACTAAATCTATTTAATGTTTCTTGTATGCATATATTTGTAGTGCTGACAACTTGGTATTGAAAAAACAATTAGAGGTTTCACCTCTGAATAAGTATTCTTCCTCTCTTAGCAGTCATTCATTGATTATAGCTCTTCATCTATAGCTGTACTCTCGTGAGACTTGCCCACCTGGGCTGACAGGTTAATTAGTGTTGACAATATGTAGGTCTTGTTTAGGCAGCCATATTGTTGAGATTTCATGTGCGTAGCTGCCCTTTCATTTAAAGAAGATGCATTCTTATATCAGACATTCTTCTCCTCTAGCTATTACAATATTTCTCCTATTCTGTGATGTTCTCTAAGCCTTTAATGTAGGGTAGGTATTGTTCATCTATAACTAAAGCAGAACAACCATGGGCAAAGAGTCTCTAATTCTTGATCAGTTATAGCTTTTTTGTAATTGTCTCCTTATGCTGCAAAATGAAGCTTCTTGATGAGAATTGTTTCAGATTACACTGGATTATATAAGTGCAGTCGTGCGTTCTCCTCTATGTTCCATGACAGGTAGTTGGCCATGCTCTACATGTTCATAATCGTTACTTTTAAAATTGAAAGGTGAGGCTTTATGAGGAGACCAATTGGTTGACCAGTTGTAATTGATTAGTCTGGAAAACATACATACAATAACATTATACAGACTGAGCAGGTTACATTTAGGAATATATATATATATATATATATATATATATATATATATATATATGCCAGTCACACACACAATTAATGAACAAAGTGGCCATAAATTTGAAGGTGGGAAGGGGGGACATATATGGAGGTATTTGGACAGATGAAAGTAAAGAGAGACATGTATTACAATCTCAAAATTTAAAAGAAAAGTTGAAAAACTGGTATAAACATTATTACATGTGTACTCAAAACCAAGCAGTACTTTATACAGCTTTCTGGACTCATGTAAGAATTTTATGGTATGTCAAATTCAAGGAATAGTTTCACATTTGGACTTTGTCTTCTATATCCACTGTATCTTCAGCTGAAATCAGAATCACACAGCATATCACACAGTTCAATTGGCACTGAGACAGAATATGTATTTCTGCTTAGTAACATTGCTGTCAATCAATGTAGGGAGAAACATTCATCTCTCATAAAACTTTCCACAGAAGCTCACTCCCTGGGCTTTGTGAGTCTGTTTCTAACTCTCATGCCAGACACAAAGCTCATTATTGCTTGCTATGATATTATTTTCTATATAAAAATAAATCTTCCATATAAAGCTGCCAGAATATTTATTAAGTTTATTCCACTTAAGCAAGATAAAAATAGCATAATTCTTGAGGGAGAAGGTAGAACAAACCCTTCATCTAACCCTTTTTATTGATGTGAACTGAGTGATCCTTATGTAAGGCAGCATATATGGTAGCTCTACAGACTCTCCCTTGAGTAACTTCAAATTTAAATAGATATGAGAAAGATGAACAGTTACAGGTGTCTCTGGCTGCCTCTGAATAGAAGTTCCTGTAATTTCTCATTACTTTTTGCCAGTGTATCTCAGAGTACAGAAACAATGATTCATAAAAGACACTGTGATGGTAAAAACAAAACTGAGACAATAGCATTATTGTCTTTCCAAGTCTGGCCCATGGGGAATTAAAAGTGATGTTTATGAGGCAATGTAATCTATCCACAGATTTAGAACAGAACACATAATATCAGTGAGCTCCATTTCAACATCGTATCTTTTTTTGCATACTCAATAAATAAGTTAAAGCCAGAAACAACTTTGTTATTCTGACTACCTCTGCCATCCTTTCTCCTCCTTCCCATTAGTGCTATCAAACAGTTTTGTGTGGCATGCTTACTCATTTGCTTCTAATCACATAGAATAAGTAACTTTGCTTTTATTTTATTCTAAATACATTTCCAGTCCAATGTCCTCAATATATTTGAAGCTAACCATGCCCTCTTTTCCAGAAACATTGAGTGCTTAGCAAAGAGAAAATATTAATAAAAGAAGAAGAAGCACAACAAAAAAAGCCCCAGTATAAAATTCCCAACTGTTTGTTTTGCGTCTCTTTTAAATTTAAGAATCTGAAGGATTCATCCCACTTTTATTAGCATGATGCTTATTACAGTGTTTCCAAACTACACTTTCAATGACACATTATGTTTAAAATACATACATATGGCAACACTTAAAACGTTATTTGTAGAGTTTAAATTTATTTTATTTTTTAATATATCATTTAATATATATTTAATATATTGTTCCAGAATTTTTATTTTTTGAGACAGGGTTTCTCTGTTGTAATTCTGGCTGTCCTGGAACTCACTCTGTAGATCAGGCTGGCCTTGACCTAACAGAGATCCACTTGCCTCTGTCTCCCAAGTGCTAGGATTAAAGGTGTGCCCAACCACTGCCCAGCAACCATTCCAGATTTTAATCTTTCAAACGCAGAAATGTCACCAGAACACATTCAATCACTACAGATTACAACAAAGTTCAAATAGAAAGGCAAGACTGATGCCTAACTCTTGTCTGAGTTTTTCAAAGCATGGAATTATTACATAGACATAAATTATTAGATTAATTTTATGTTTTCATCTAATATTGGAATTAAACTTAAGGGAACCCTGAGATAAGAAGATAGCAGATGCAATATTACAAGTTCATGAAAACATTTATTATTGGATTGAAACAGAAAATTCTCATTGGCATTGCAGTCAGGCTCAGCAAGCCCATGGCAGAGACATGTTTTTGTTTTATAAGAAAAGAGCAAAAAATGGGTGGGGTGTTTAGTAATGATAAGAACATTCTTTATCACGATTAAAACTGAGTCTCACCATGTAGAAAATAAGCTCAAAGAGATTAAATACAGAAATATAATAACAAATCCTCTGAATTTACCAGAGGAAAACAGATGAAATATTTAAAGACATTGTTATAGGCAAACATTTTATGAGTTAGGTCTTCCAGAAACATAGGATACAAATTGAAAATATATATATTTATGTGGCTGGAAGTTGAATCAGGCAAAGAATAAAAAGCCTTTGAAACTGAATCAATGTCTACATATACATTTGGTACTCAATGTGGAGTACCAGATGTAACTATAGATTTAAGATAAAAGCAGTTTATGCCTTGGCTAAATCATTCCATCCTCCTCATTCCTAGACCCATGGAGTTTTTTGACCTTCATACAATCTAGTCTTAAGCCTAGAACTGGACAGCTTCAGCTTAGCCTTCATACAATCTAGAATGTTTAAGCTTAGAATATTTGCTGCTTACTGAGCCATTCTGACTAACTCTTTCTGAACTCAGAGATGTAGCTGTTTCTGATCTACTCTGGCAGCCTCTGGCTTATTCTCTGACTACCTCAGACTGAACTGCTTTGCTTGGCTTCAAACTGACTCACTCTTGCTATCTAATACTGACTTTTGCTGAGCTGATTTGGTGTCTCTGCTGAAGCAGAGTCTGAAGACTCCTCAGACTGATTTTGTGTCTCTGTGAGCTCTCAATGACACATACTGCCTGTCAGCCTCTGTGATTCTCTGACTTATCATCTAGTCAGACTGTGTCTTCTCTCTCTGCCTCTCTGAACTGAGAGTCTCTTTTAATTTTTCCCCAAGAATGGGGTTCTCTGATATACCAATGGCTGTCCTGTAACTCACTTTGTTAGATGGAGCTGGCATTGAACTTAGAGCAATCCCCCTGCTTCTGCCTCTCACACACTGGTATTAAATGCATGCACCACCATCTCCCTGGGAGAGCCTACCTTTTATGAGAGTTGAGCAAATCCTCACTCTGCTAACTTTTCCTCTGAATCGTCACTTTGCCTGCTCTTCACTCTAACTCATCTCTGACATCACTTCCTGTCCGACACTAACTCCTTCTGAGCTCTGCTTCCTGTTTCCCAACTACTGGGATTAAAGGCATGAACAACCAATGCCTTCTGAATACTGGGATTAAAGGTGTATGTCAACACTGCTTTGTGAATACTGGAATTAAAGGTATGTACTAACATTCTTCCTACCCAAGATTAGCCATGGTGCTGGATTAAAGGATTAAATATTCCTCTACATATTTATATATGGGATTTTTATCAAATTAGGATGTAGAAACTTGTTACAAAGAACGAGGACTTATGCTACCAAAGAGTATCATCTAGACATGGCATGGAAGCTGCATCCATGGTATTTCAACAGTATGGGTGCTTAATAAGATTTGCCTGACAATGCCAGTTAATATGCACATGAGGATGGAGAAATCTCAAAAGGTTCCTCCCTTAAATTAAGAGCTATAGAATATGATTGCTGAATGAGAAATAATCAGGTTTTTTTTTCAGAATAAGCTCCCTGATAGGCCATGCAATTTCAAATATATAAGCATTAAATATGAGCAAAGCTAAATTACATACAATTACATACAACACACACATATACATAGTAATGCTAATAATAAAGGAAAAAGAAGCCATAAGTTTGAGAATGAGTACAGAAGTATTTCAAGGGAGGAAGAAGAAGGACATAAAACAATGTAAATACAGACTCTCATATGAAATTCTAATAGCAATTGGAAAACATCACTTGAATATGTGAGGAATTATTTTTAATTTGATTGGTAATTTGTCCATTCTACAAGGAATTAAGTCTAAGGATAGATAATGATATCAAACAATTCCATAGCAAAAATATAGATAATATGATTCTAAAATGAGCAAGTGTTCTATATTAATATTTCTCACAAGACAAAGAATTGCTCAGGAGGAGCTGGGCATTCAGGAAGCAGAGCAGTGATTTATTATGCACAAGGTCTTAGACTTCAGCTCAGTGGTTGTTGAAATAATGAGAAAAGAAGCGAGAGAGAGAGAGAGAGAGAGAGAGAGAGATAAAGAGAGAGAGAGAGGCGGCAGGGAAGCTGGATGAAAAGAAAACAGAGAAAGACAAAGACCAGGAAATAATTAAGTTTCTCTTTATGAAACAACGGAAAGTCACTTCAAACAAAAATCAAAGCAATAATGTGATTTCATCTTATCCAATTAGGATTCTCTAAGAGAGAAAATAAATGATAATATTGGTGAAGATGAGAAAAGGGGGAACTCATATTCAATTCCCATACATTGATTTAAATACAAATCAGTATATGTATTATGGAATACAATGTGAATTTCTTGAAGTATTAAAAACAAAATTACCTTATTGTCTTGTTATTTCTTAATATACACAAAAGAAAATTAAATCAATATGTAATCAAACAGATTCCTTCACTTCCAGGTTATCATTAAGCAGCTTGGGCATGAGTAAATTAATATATCAAATACGTGTGTGTGTGTGTGTGTATACACACACATTCACACCAGGATGTAATTTATTCATAAAAAATGGAATTCTGTAATTTCAGAAATATGTCTAGAATTGGAGGATACCATATCAAGTGACTTGAGAATTGAAGGGTAAGGAGAACAACTAAGTTCATAGTAAGAGTCAGTAGAATATTGACTGCTAGAGGATAGAAAGTGTGGAGGTGACAGAAATAGGAACAGCTTAGAGAATAGATACTAAACTACAATTCAATACAAGGAACTGGTTCTACAGAAGTGTAACTGTGTATTTCAACTTCTTACATTTTTCAAAACAACTAAAATAGGAGAAGGCACAGAATCTCAATATATAAAATAATAAATACTGCTAATTGCATTGATTGATCATTACACATCATATATGTATTGAATTATGCTGTACCTGTTCAATATGAAAAAATTATTGTGTCAAGTAAATAGTATTTGGTTATGCTATTTATTTTAATTTGTCAATATAACATAATACATTTAACACACTTACAGACTTGAAATGCACAGATGATTTATTGGTATTGGAAAAGAAAATATCTGAACCAATATTGCATATTTCTTCTTTTCCGTTGCCGCTTTCTAAATTTAGAGGCAACATTGGGATTGATGACATGATAGAATTTCTGGTATGTGGGCTTATTACACTAAACCTTATAGTGTAACAAAATTTTTATTATGAATACTTTATAGTTAGTTTTAGATTTTAAATAGCCGTAGAATACATACCCACTAACTCAGGAATGGTCAAAGTCTCCATTATTCTGATTTCTTCTGAAACATGAAGACATAGGAATATGTATGTAGAAAGTTTTCATGCTGCACTATTTTCTTCAGAGACAAGCAAGAACATGAGGCACATGCATACACAGTCACAGAAAGTAAGTCCATAAGACATCAGAAAAACAAAAGAACCAGAATGAAGTGACATTTAAGCTGTGCAGTATTAATTTAGGTACCACAATGATTAGAGAGTCTTAATGTCATAACTGATAAATAGACTATGTGTCAGAAATTTTATTCCTTTTTAATCAAAACTCTTAGTCTATTAAATTAATCATCCCCTTGGGGTACAGTAGCATATTTCTAATTCACTCATAGGACATTAATAATGAAAAGTTCTAGGGCATATTCCTTTATTTATGTTCATTTATTTAATTATCGTTCAGGTTTATAAAGAGACAAAAGAGGAAGAAAGATATTACCTTGACATATGTGAACAATGCAGACAGATATAAAGCTTTCAAAACAGACTTTCAACAATGAATAAACACTGAAGAATCAGCTACTTAAATTCTGTCTTGAATTACAAACCAAATTAGCAATGGCTTCTTGGTGTGTTCCCTCTGGTCTGCCTGCTCACAGCCAATCATTTTCCATGGCTGTTTACTTCAAATCTGCCACATAGCAGTCACTGGAGAAGCAACCATAATGGAAGGAAAGATCACTTATGGCAAGTATGAAGGTGGTACAATAAAGTTATTTACATTTAAAACATCCAGGCAGAATGCTCTCAAACCCCTTCCACTCTAAAGAACTTCAAGTAGCAAAACCTCACTGTCCTGGCTGTACCTGGGAGCCCATGATAAAGATGAATGGTATATACTGCATACATCAAACAAAGCAGAACAGCTACCATCCTCAGCCTTCTTTCTTTTTACCAGTTGAGTTGGAAACAAATATCCTCAATTAGTCACTTGGGAAATTTACAGATCATTTTTACAGCAAAACCACAAGTAGTGCTGTTGAGATGATGTGATTAATGAGTGATAGCACTTGCCATCAAACCTGGTGACCTGAGTTTAATGCCCAGAACACACATGGTATTTGGAAAGAAATATCTTCAACAAGCATTTCCTCTGACTTTTAAATGCATATTCAACCTCCAAATAAGTAAGTAAATAAATAAATAAGTAAGTAAACAAATCAAAATATTTGGTGGAAACCTTCAGAAAGCATAAGCTATCAAATTGTGTATACACTGTCATCTCCAAGAAAAAAAAAATCTAGGTGGAGAGGAGAGGCTCCATTGCTTTTAAGAAAAAGAATTTTGAAATATATAATGTAAAGACTAGAAAATATATCCAAATTGCTATATCAAAAAGAGGCTTTTGATTTTTCACTATTTAATTTTTATTTCATTTTGCATGTATGGATGTGTTTGTTGCCTGCATGTATGTCTATGCATCACATGCAAACATAGTGCCAAAAGAGGCTAGAAGAGGGCATGTGAGACCTTTGGAACGGAGTTACAGATGGTTGTAAGCTGCCACATGGGTGCTGGGAATTGAACATGGGCACTCTAAAAGAGTGGCTTATGCCCTTTTCCATTGAGAAACCTCTCTAATCCTAAAATGATGACTCTTTTTTTTTTAAAAAAAGATAAATTCTTCTTAAAGAAGTAAACATTTTCAAAATAATTATTCTTAACAGTGGAGCAGAAAGAGACAAATAACATATTTTTGAAGGCTACAGTTCTGGTTCTTCTTGACCTCTCTCTCTCTCTCTCTATCTCTCTCTCTCTCTGTATTCATGTGTGTTCAGTCACATGAATACCTTAGCAAGAGTGTGGAGATCAAAGGAGAACTATGTTCCACGAATTCTCTCCTGTCATTTTGTGGGATCCAGAGATTAAAGTCAAGTCACAAGGACTGAAAGCAAATGAGTCTGTGTGCTAAGCCATGTAACTGATCCAAACTCAATGTTTTTAGCCTTTGCACAATTTGCAAATTCCCTATTGCTGAAGACAGACAGTAACTTTGGCCATAGGACTACTGGGATAGTGAGAATTATTTTGCCTCAGGTATGAGTTAAATAATTACTTACCCAATACTATATGATCAACCTTAAAAAATATAAATATATGAAGCATCAAATGGTAGCAGCATTTTGTATTTATATATTTATTCATATATGTGTGTGTGTGTGTGTGTAAAACAATAATAATCAAAGAAAAAGAGGTCATATTTTGAGAGGGAGTTAGAGACCATGGTAGAGATTAAAAAAAGGAAATGGTGATATTAATACAGTACACACACACATGCTCACATACACATACATACACAGATGTTTTTAAATAAATTTAATTAAAATAATATATTGCCAATTCTTTGGGTATACTTCAATCAAGTGAAGTTGACACCAAAATTATCCATCACAACATGGAACAAAAATCTGATACCGAATATTCTTAGAATCTGGAGGGCATAAAAGATCTATAATGACAATGTTCCATGGATAGAGAACAGAATATTCAAGATGTTGATGCAGTTAATACTAAATTTATTCAAAAACCTTTTGCATCATTACTCAAAATGTATTAAATCAGTTTTTCCAACTTGCCTTTTCTTATATAACTTAGCTTGTATCTACATTACATTATATTTGCACTATTGTCATTGTTGCTGTTGCACCACATAAATTCATATGTTCATCCTCTTACATTGTAATTTTCTGAATCAACAATTCAAAGAAAATATCATTAAATATGTTCAGCTCTCTCAACTGCTTTCAGAGCAGATTCAGCTGTCTTTTCATTTAGAATGCTGACTAATTTATGTGCTAAAAACAGTGTATTGAGGTCATATCATGTTAGAGTCCCAAGTTCATGATATTAATCAGTTTCTGAGTGTGTCAAATTCAATATTGATTTCTGTAATTTTTATCCTATCATGACTTATACAGAATGTTTTATAAAATCATGAAATAGGATCAGTGAAATGTTGTAGTGTGAATGTGCTTTTGCCTAGTATAATTTCCTGAATTCCCTGCCCAGAAACTATGTGAATATAGATAGAGATAACCAACTTATGGAAGTTGTTCTCTGAACTACACACATGAGCATTTTGTTGTTCAAATGATCACACAATGTGAGCATTCTAGTCTATCAGATAATCTAGAAACAACACAGTAAACCCATGGTATGCCTACAATTTTAGCTGACTCTTTTCTTATATGAATACAGTTAGATCAGTGGTTCATTGTATAAAGAATCATTTATTACCACACTATTTTTCTTATTTTCTGAAAAATGGCCTGTACCATTCTCTGAGATGTTTGTTCTCATCTGAAGAAAACCTCTCATTTTATGACTTACCTATTTCTATACATATGCACATAATTATTTTAGGCACCAAGACAAGATCATTTAGCACTATAAGTGTCATCTGTCTGGTTCTTTTAACAGAATAACAACAAATTGTAGACATAATAAACTGATTTTATTATTGAATCACAGATGCTAAGTCAAAAATGGGAATTAAGAAGCTTATTTAATAAAGTAGCTCAAAGATACTATTAAGGAAGACATCCTTCAATTCTGTAACATGAGATAGCCATATTTTGTATAAACTTCTTGGGTCCAAAAAATAAAACTTGGATCTTCATGGCACAATAGCTGGAAAACACAGACATTGGTACAATTGAAAACAGGCTCAAAGCCAAAATCCCAGAACTTGCATATTGTATGGCCTAAAGAAATGTACAGATAACTACAATATTTATTTATTTTCCTGTCTGCATGTAATCACCTATATTACAAGGGTACGTGGGTTGGGAGATAGCTCAGTCAGTGAAGTTGATGTGTAAGCTTGAGTACCTGCATTTGTTCCTCAGAACTCATGTATCACAGCCAAGAATCATGATACAAACCTGTATCCCGCAAACTGGGGCCACTATGATAGGGAGATCCTTGGGCTTGCTAACCAGCTAGCTTAACCTAGTCAATGTGATCCAGGTCAATGTATCAGAAATAAAATAATATGAATATGGATCATGACACTCATGGACCAATATCTAGGGTTCACCTCTCTCTCTCCTTTCTCTTTCTCATACACACACACATACACATACACACACACACAGCTACTGAAACACATGCTCACAAACTCATACACACAAAGAAAGTGGTTTTAACTGGAATATATGGAATATATATATATATATATATATATATATATATATATATATATCCATTTTGATTTTGCAAAACCATGAAGCTAACCTTTTAAGTAAAAGACCTATCAATGTTTTCATGTCCCTTATGTCTGCAGAGGAAAATTTCAGGGTACCTAAATGTAGTAGTTCACTGCTATAGTGGTCAACCAAGAAGATAAGGAAATATTTTCATAGCTGTAAACTCTGCTAGACATCAAGAGAGGGAATCAGCATCTTGGCCAGCATTAGACTACATAGTGAAACCCTGAGCATCTGAGCTCAGGTGTATTTATTTATTTAGATCTCCTCAGTTGTAGATCATAAGCAATCAAACATCCTCCACAGAAATCTAATACCTGCAAACAATATAGAGCACCAGTCCCTTACACAACAGTGCATACCGCATTTTATTCATAACAAAAATAAACTTCTATAACACCTAAACATCCCAAGATCTCTAGCTATTCAAGTTACACATATGAAACAGTAATTTGCTGACATATAATCTCTGAAAGGCTTTTTATGTATTTAATATTTTCCATAGATTATATAAAAGGTTTACTACAATAAAAATACTCAGTAAATAGTTATACTATCTTGATTAGAAAATGTAAAAAAAAAGTATCCATACAATAAAAATAAAAAGGAAATATTTTTGTAGTATCACAGATGCCCAGTTTCTTTTTTGAATCCACAGATACAGAAACTCATGCATTATTTTTAGTGTACATGCCTCAACTACGCAATCTGTATATTCTCACACTAAGAATGGGTATAGCTGAAGGTGGCTAACTTGCTAGTGTGTAGTTGAATGTAAATTTATTTAGTTATGTTGCTACTATGCTTACTGTTAAAGGCATACCAGGTTGGCTGTGTTCTGTTTCTACTAAGATACTACCAGGTGAATGAAGACTTACTGTTAATTTGGAGTGCAAGAGTAGTTATACAATGGTTCAAAGTTATTCCTTGGATGAGTTGGCATTTCCAGGATTCTATTGTCTTTCCATCCAAAAAGCACGTTGGTTGCAACTGTTTTTGAATGCTCTTGAAAGATAAAGAAAGGCTAGGAAGCAGAGAAGACCGGCATTTTAAAGAGTTTTTCAAACTTTAATAATCGTGATGAAAAATATTTTCAAGAAATCTGTGAAAAAGTTGTTTTATATATATAACAATTATTCCTAAAACATTCAGTCTGTATAGATAGTTGTATGCATGTTTTTGGGGTTGGCTATTTGGTATTGGATAACCAATTGTAGTTTTCCCTGGGGAAGACTATTTCTTCCACTTTCAGTATTTCTTTGTTTTTGTTGTTCTTTGTGTATGATTGATTGAGAATTCATGGTCTTTAACCACCTGATTTGACATAGCTGTTGTTGATAATCTTATCTGTTGTTGATAACCTCATTCAGTTCAAATTTAGGCAATCATGTTGATGAGGATTCATGGATATATCTTCTGGCATTAGTAGAAAATACAATTTACTACAGACTCCATGATGCTCTGACTCTTATAGTCTTTCTACTTCTTGTTCAGAAATGTTGAAAATAAGCCTTAGATGCAGGAGTTGTTTTGTAGATGTATCCATTGTGGCTGACCACAACTACACTGCATTTTTAAATGGTTGTGTTTTTCTGTTCTGGTGCCTTTTACAAGGGAACTTTTTCTTGTTGAAGGGTGAGAACTACACTCATTTGTTGGTATAAGAACAAGTGTTTACAATACCATCAATCAGCAGTTCTTGTAGGTTCTCCTCTAAGATCCATGAATTCACAAGCCCTGGTAAATTTGCTAGATTTTCAATAACAGGATTTCATTATCCATAAATAAGTATTGGTAAAATAATTTTGTAGTATTAATTTCACCAGTCTATAAGACTGGTGAAACATTCCAAGCTCTATTGTCTTTCTTTATCTCTTTCATCAGTGGCTTAAAGCTTTCATCCTAGAGGTAATTTATTTCCTTAGTTATGATTATTTCTAGATATTTTATTTTCTTTGTGGTTTTCATACAGAATTGTGACATCAGTGATCTCTTCCTCTGTGTGTTTGTTGCTGGTGTAAGAATAAATAAAAATCCAACTTCTTTGTGCAAGTTGATTCTACATTCTGCTACTTTGCTGAATTTACCACTTTGGAAAGTTTTACGGTAGAGTTTGGGGGATTCCTACGGTATAGTATCATGTAGTCTACAAATAAGGATAGTTTCTATTCTTCATTTCTTATTCAGCTCTATTTCTTTTGACTTATTACTCCAGCTAAAACTTTAAGCACAATATTAAAAAGAAAATGGGATAGTAGACGTCTCTGCTTCATATTTCAGTAGAATTATCTAAAGTGTTCCTCAATTCATGACATAGGACTTTTTTTAGGCTTGTTGAATTTTGCCAAAGGTTTGATCTACATTTATTAGAATGATTATGTGATATTTGTCTTTAAGTCCATTTATTTGTTTTATTAAATTTATTAAGTTGCTTATGTTTAACCATCCCTACATTTCTGGTAGCAAACTAATTCATGAAGGATAATCTCTTGAATTGATGTCTGCATTCTATTGAGAGTATTTTATTGAGTATTTAAAATCTATTTTTATTAGTGATATTGGCTTGTGGCTTCCTTTGTGTGTGTGCTTTTACATACTCACATGTTAATTTTTAGGCATATTAATGACAAAATTAATTTTGATTAAAATAGAATACTCCTTTCTTTTTTGTTTTGTTTTGTTTTTCAAGAAAGGATTTCTCTGTTGTAACTTAGGCTGTAGTAGAACTCACTATGTAGACAAGGCTGGCTCCAAACTCACAGAGATCCTGTCTGCCTCCTCTGCCCCCTGAGTGCTGGGAATAAAGTTGTGCTCCACCACCACATGGCTTGAATACTAATTTCTTGAGTTTCAAAAAACTCTCAAGGAACTTTTTCTCTTTCTTTAACAGAGTAAAAGTTGTGGTTATGCCATGGATGTTCAGTTCTCTGCAGCTGGATGATATTATAGAGAAAAGAGCAGGACAGTGATGGCAAAGGAAGACTTGCTGTCTTTTTACACTAGGTGAGCAGGAATTTTTCATTTCATACATCATTACAACTTTCTTCAATGGTTGGGCACCAATTTCATCTCACTCCATCACAAGTCCCCTTCACACAAACTCAGCATCAAGGCCAAGCAACACAGTCTCTGTGTAACATTGTAATATCCAGTGTTCATGACAAAATGTTAAGTTATTCATCTCAATGTGATCCTATCATACTAGCATGTTACAATACACTATTAGACTGTGACAAAACAATTTAAAAATGCCAAGCATAATGAATAAGGAAAAAATAACAAAATAATACATCTTATTATTCTTTATATTTAGGGGGCATATGTTTCACAAATATTACTTACTAGTTTATTTTGAAAATTATACTAATTGAGGAGTCTTGACCTTGTTTATCTAAATCAACCTTGTGAATTAGTACCTAAAGAGGGGGACTGAATCAACTGAATGTTCATTCTTAGGTTTTCCATTCTTAAATAAGATACCTGTCTTTATAATTCACTGCATATGACAGGAACCTAAGAAATTAATCTTTGCTCTTCCATTTTTTTTTCAATTAAAAAATTATTCATGTAAAACTATTGGATACAGAATGTCAGGAGAAAACAATCAAAATAGCAGAGGTTATAATCCTTCCTAATATTAAAAGTAAAAGTTCTAGGGGTTAGAAAAACTGTTCCAAATTAGTAAATTAATGCCAGAAACAAAAAAGGAGAGAGAGTATGGGAGATTTGATGAGAGAAGGGAGGAAGAAATATATTCTAAGAGTAGGTGTATTATTTGCAATGCTACTGAGAAAGGAAGACAGCCATTTTGAATTCATACAAGTGAAAAATGTTAGTGATCTCTTACAGGGAATAAGAGAAGGTTTTTAAATATGAAGTTGGCATAGTAGTATATAGCTACAGTGTAATGGATGTGAATATTAATTTTAAGAATCTGAACATTCACTTAGTATTTTTTTTATAGAACTGAATTATTCACATATGCATTTTAACAGGTATCTTCTAGCTCAGGTTAAGAGAATTGTTGTGAATAGGAATGATTGAAGATACTTGTAATATTGATGAAAGGTAATCGTATCTTGATAAAAGACCTATGATATGTAAGAGGAAAAATACAGGCATATTTATTTACCATATAGAAAATGAAGAGAGTGGATATGGTGGATATAATAGCATGGTTAATTCAATATATAATCAATAAATATGAGTTGAATAGATATTAAGTCTATATGCCACTTAAAGAGTAAGACGTAAGGCAGTAATGATAATATAAAAATGTCTAGCTTTGTTGGAATCTATAATTAAGTTGTGGAAAAGAAGCAATTACCAAATTAGGAAGCAAAATACAACAATTCTCCATATTTGGGTTCAACATCTAAAGAATGAGCCCACTATGGGTTGAAAAATTTCTGAAACTGTTTCTGACGAATATATACAATCTATATATCTTGTCCTTATTTTCCAAATTCATACAACATCTATGTTCATAAACTTTAAATGGTATTTGGTGTTCTAAGTAATGTAGAGATGCTTTAGACTATTCAGGTATATGTAGTAAATATACATGAGGTACATAGTAATACTGCTTCATTTTTTATAAGGAACTTGAGAAGTCACAAGATTTGTGATCCAGATGATTTCCTGGACCTAGCACAGTATGGATATCAAGGAAATGCTGGAGCTAATCATACATTAAAAAGATAAAAGAAAACATTTTGAAAACATTTAGTAAGAGATAAGGATAGTGAATTTTATTTTTTTGAGAAGGGAGCACTGAATATAAAATTTGAGCAGAATGTGAAGGGAAAACAGAAAACTGAAAGGTACACTGGGGAAGTGGCATTTGTGTGAATATCCTGCGTGAATAAGGTAACATTACATAGTGCTGCCAATTGGTCAGCTATGTTCTAATGAATTGTAGGATTTGTTACCCTCAAAGAAAAGATAATCTCTTCAATTTCAGAAGGTTAATTCCCTCTATAATACTGCTTTGCATAAAGCATAGATTCTGTACATACTTGTAAGATAAATAAATAAATCCTTGCCTCTACTGTTTCCTTTTTATAATATATAAAAAGCAATGTGCTAATTTTTTTTAAATTATGTTCTGATGTCAAATGTTGAATTAAATTCATCAAGTTACTGTTTATTCTTCGGCTACAAAATGGACAATGACAGAATTCTTTGATTGGCTAGGAATGTAGGATGGACAATATTTTTTATCTTTTTCTCTTATTTTATATGTCTTTAAAATTTAGATAAATTTTACACTTGTACACTGTGTTTAAAATAGATCGTGCTATAATTGTAATTGTTTTTAATAATTCTGCATGATAATAAATAAAGACAGAAAGTAGATGCAGCTTCTGACAAAATAAATACTAGGTAAATAAATGGACTAAAATGCACAGGTATTGATATATGTTGAAATATAATTAACCTGTCATGTTAAAAGAAATATAATAAATTGTTATGCCTTTTACATCTGTTCTTTTGAATCATTTCCTGTAAAACACATGATTCATTACTTATGCAGTTATTGCCAAGTGGTAGGAGAAAAGCACCATTTTGCAAATTTTTTTCTTTCTAACAAATAAAATCTTTCTGCCAGAAGTCATTTGTGAACGTCAAGTGATTTTAAGACTTTTGTGTAGAAATATGCTCTTAAGATTTAAATATATGTATATCCCCGAAACATTACCTTAGTTTAGACATAAATATTCAAGAAATACAAAGAAGATGAAAACATATATAGCAGGAGTGAGATAAAATCAGTTCAGAGATATACTTTGAAAATGTTTA